>JASDQU010736179.1:391190-413131 GCA_032191745.1 Picea mariana
TATATATATAATCCCTCACTCATAGCCCTCGAGATATAGTCATGGATACATCCTTGGTGACGAGGGGAAGAAGGGATTCCAAGAACTACTCTATAAGAAATTGATCATTGATATTGGATTTTCACAAGGCACATCTTATAAGCCACTCATGGATGTGTTCTGAGATGTGAGTGGTTGTGGTCTAATGGAAATTGGTCAAGATTTCTATCCCTATGCAATGGTGGAATGGAAGTTGGAAGAAGGTAAGGAAATAATTTTATATGAACTCAAAGGTTGTATGGGTATTGCTAGGTTATTCTATGTAAAATTTGGTGGCAATGCCCATCAAAGTGCATTCAAAAAGTATCAACCTAATTGAATCCTCCATTATGGAGTTGGAAGAAAACCAAAGGTGAAAGGGCACGATATGGTTAGAGGGATACTCTCTAGGTTTACCCTCAAACATTGGGATGTTAGAGGGATTTTTATTTGGAATATTGGGCCAATTGGTATCATGGAAGATAAGCTCATTTATTAACTTGGTCAAATCATGGAGATTTAACCCTTCCATAAAAGTCACAAAAGGTTGGTTGGCATTAGCTCCAATATTGGTTCTAGCCATGGTGGAACTTGGGTTGGAGGAAGATGAAGGAACATAAGGGGTAGAAATGGGTTCAGAACAACATGTACCAACACCCATCTATGGGGAGGGGGGGTCTAAATCAGAATAACTATAACTTGAAGATGGGTTAGGGTGGGGAACCATGTTTCTTAAATCGGTGAAGATATTGCATCTAATAGGTAACTTAGGTTGAAATCTTTTTAGCTGAAAACAATATCTCCTAGGGGGAGTTATGGTGTCCTGATGAAAATATCACCTTAAAGGTGCAGCAAGCTAATCAAAAGGCTAATAAAACAAAGCAATGAACTAAGAAAAGAATAATGATAAAAAAATACACACACTAGGTGCTCAAGTGGTGCAATGAGTGGGTATAAGTGTGTCTGAATAAAAATAAATATATTTGAATTCAAGCAGCTCCATCCTATAAAGAGAAATGGCTCTAGCCTATAAGATAATTGGATTCACTCAAAATAAACCTAGTCTATGGATAAGATCCTTCCAATCAACCAACAATATAGGTAGTAATGGTCCCCATTTGGATGAGTGAAGGTACATAAGAGACAATTATTACTAGGAGATGTCAGGTGATAAAATCCCAATGCCCTTAAGAAATCTATCTTAGTTTTCTCCCCTCCTACGAGAGCCACCTAGGTAAGGATACATAGTAGTATGACCACTAAGATACCTCTTCAAAAATACATGTAACATGTTTCATTGGCTTCAATATGAAATCTAATGATCTAAGGAACTTCAGTAATGAAAGAGAAATGAGTCTCGATCATACATCCAGTCCCAAGCTTGGAATTATTCACTTTAAAATAGCATGCTTGTTACCAAACAGGATGGAACCATGTCCATAAGAAAGGATTTTGAAAGTTACCTAATAGTTAACCTATATGTTTCAATGTGAAATGACCAAGGGAAATTATTTGGATTCCTATCCCCAAATTCCTAACATAACTACACCATTATTTTGATGCCCAAGTGGGATTGTATGTGTTAGATTAGATGGTTTATTATTAGGTTTAACTTGGTGGCATGAACCAAGCATACAATTTAAGGAGTGGGATGTGTGCACGTGTGGTGTGACTAACTTGAAATGAAAATTCTTGCAAATGAAAGTAAATTACATTTAGTTAAAATTTAAACTATTGAGAAAGTAAGTAACCCAGATAAGTACTAAATTAAATTATTTTTTCTTTATCTAAGTTACCCTTCAAATATGAAATGTACTTGCGAATATTTAGATTTCAAAATAAAAAAACAATCTACTTTACTCTTTGGCTCACAAGCAAACCATTTAGAAAATCCTAGGTCTTTATTGGTAAGTAAAATACTAGGGGTTCTAGGGAACTCTTTTCTTTAAACAAGAGACTTTTCAATTATGAAATAAATGGAAATATAAAAAAACAAAGAGAATTAACCTATAGTTTTCAAAGAGAACAAAAAATAAAGGCAATGGCTTCTCACACGAATCTAACTCTAGGAAAAATGCAAGGTCAAGGGTGTATGCTTTCTTCATCCAAGAACTATGTAAAAAGAGATTCCTAATGACTAACCAACAATCTAGGGTTTTGATTCTAAGCCTACTGTAACATATATATGAAAGTACAATCTAAAATAAATTTGTATAAGATATTTGGAGAATGATAATTTTGAAGGTGCTAGGCCTATTCCTACACATCGCGGTGAGATCACCTCTCATTGATAGTCAGTGTATTAATCCCTTTTATTTTTGGGTTGTTAGTATTTTTAATTGCATGCACCTTTCAATCTAGTCAAAGTTCAATTAATGTCTCTTGTTACTATAGGTTTATAAATCCTCATGATCCCAATGACCACATGCCTCCAACCTTCTGATATAATGATCGTTGGGTGACAACTGTCATGAAGGGTGACGACTAAGACTAGGGGCAACTTTCAATTCAAGGCTAGGAATGACCAAGCCCACATCAAGTGAAGGAATAGAATTAAGAAGGTACATGTGTTGTCCCATTCCATGTCAACAACAACGCATCCATTCACTGGGAACAAATTGATGACTCCACTAAATTAGGGTTTATGGTTTACATGATGAATTGATCATGGAAGAAAGTGGGAGTGTGAGTCAAATTTGAGTCTAGAAACCATCCCATATTGTTAAGGCATGTGAATAGTCTATCCATGTCAAATTTCAATGCATTCAAAAATAGTTTGAAAAAATTTCAATGTTGGCCCCATTCACAGGTCACTGTTGCCCATGTCTAGTCCTAGTACAATTTCCTTGTACAATTTGTATAAGATATTTGGAGAATGATAATTTTGAAGGTTCTAGGCCTATTCCTACACACCGTGGTGAGATCACCTCTCATTGACAATCAGTGTATTGATCCTTTTTAGTTTTGGGTTGTAAGTATTTTCACTCCCATGCACATGTGTTGTCCCATTTCATGTCAACAACAACACATCCATTCACTGGGAACAAATCTATGACTCCACTAAATTAGGATTATAAAGCTTCATGATCCCAATGCCCACATGCTTCCAACCTTTTGATATAATGATCATTGGGTGACAACACTCATGAAGGGTGACGACTAAGACTAGGGTCAACTTTCGATGACTCCACTACTAAATTAGGGTTTATGGTTTACATGATGAATTGATGATGGACATACCTACATCGTTGGTATGATTAGGCACAGTCACGCAGATCTCCTCTTGGTTTTGAGAATAGTTCATTCTCTACTAAACAGGGGCAACCACGTGAAGGTGGAAGCTCTAATTATGCACCCCCCCGCCCGCCTCACATCACTCTCAATTTCCCCATATTACCTAATTTGAAATTCTAAAGAACATGTATCATATACTATATTATACAAAATAAAAACATATAAAGATCATATAAAAAATATAAACACATACCTCTTCTTTTCAACAATTAAATATTAGTCATCTTCTTCTTCATCCATCTCAACATCTGTATCAGGATCTAGTTCAGAATCGATATTGGTGAAAGGATCATTCCTATCAACATCATCATCAACGTCATTTTTGCTACTATAGTTATCGATATCGTCAATGAGATCGTTGTCTCCTACATTTGGATGATCAACTTCTTCAACTTCTTCGTCTGACACATCGACTACATGAGCCACCTACTCCTGATCTCCATAATCATGATCTTCTTCCTCGTTATTATCTTCATCCTTGGCTACATTATTGTACTTTACTGGTCTTCCTCTTGAATCATATCTAACAACATATGACTAACTTGCTTTACCAGGTACCTCTGAGTAAAATACTTGCTCACATTGACTTGGAATAACATAAGGCTCTGTACCCGATTCAAATGCCCTTGTATTAACCATGGTAAATACGTTATCATGCTCAATAACAGTTCTTTCAAGATCACATTCATGCATCTGTAGCATGTACCATTTAACCTCAAACAAAACTATTTTAAAGGAATTAAAATCACTCTCAATTATATCCTCCAAATGTCCATAGTACCTATTCTCAGTTTCTTCCAGATTTCTATCACTTCTAGAGGAAATGTTGGTGACCTTAAACACTGCAGTTATCCCACAATCCGAGGTTTTCATCTTATCATCCAACATTTTGATACGAAATTTACGACCATTACACCACATAGCCTTGTGATGTTTCAACTACAACATGGACAACAAGTAAAAAATAAATTGCCAATTAATAATCCTCATATAGGACTTACTAAATATATATTTCAATAATTAAACAAACCAAATACATTGAAAAATTGGGAAAAAACTAGGAAAATGTGGGTAAAAATTTTAACTTTCCTGTTTATCTTTTAAACCAAAGGATAAATCAACTTCCCTTGATGTAAGATCAGGAAATTGATCTCGATGAAGATGCACTATTTTAATCATCTTACTCACCCATTCCTGTGATAACCTACCGAAGTATTCTTCAGTATATTATATCCAATGCTCCATCCAATCAAGGTTGTTTGTAATGAATAAAGGTAAAGCATCCCACTCTCGAGCAACTATATGATAGCATAACAATTTAATATCATTAATTAGCTATTTTTAATAAAGGAATAATTTAATAAATGTGTAATACATTAAATCTACGTCAACATTTAATAATTACCTTTCACAGTCCTCATTTTATCTTTCCCCAATAGGACCTCCCCTTCAAATTTGTTAATGGAGTCGAGATGCCAAATGCGAGGCACATTCATATTTTCTGCTAATTTAGGTAGATATTGACTAATATACACCATGCATTGATATACCATATATCCCTCAACCATAGAACCCTCCGAACGTGCTCTTTGTCTAACAAAAGCCTTCAGTGACTTCAACTCCCTCTCCACCATCCACATCGACCTTGTGTGTACTAGTCCACATAATTCAATCTCCTCAACTTGGTGTATGAGGTAGTGTTCTTGTGCATTGAAAAATGTTGGAGGTAGATATTGTTGCATTTGACACATTAGTCGGGGAATTTCTCTCTTCCAATACCTTATATCTTCTTTATGGATTTCTTTTGATGATATCCACCTACAAATGTCAATGCAATAAAATAATATCAAGGCATACATAAATTTACAGATAAAAGATAATATGTCAATAAGTTCCGCTACAAATCACATAAGAAGTGCATTTTCCTTATAAAACAATACTTACCTCATGTATTTGCCAAGTACATAAATAATTTGTTTTATGTTGTTGTCAAAGTCGTCTAGGAGAGATAAAGGTAGAACATACTGTAACAAAAAATATATATATTATTCTTTGTTTCCAAAAAATGCGTACCAATAAGGAAATATATTATAACCTACTAATTATCTTAATGAATGTATGCCAGTCATGTGTTTTAACCCCACCAAAATCACCTTTTTTAGTTAAGATATTTTGTATGATTGACGAAAACCTCGTCGGAAACCTAATTTTTCGAATGACCTCTTTTACAATATTGCTCTATTGCTCCATCAATAACCAAGGAAGACTAGTATTTTTTTCACGACCATCACCATTAGAATTAATAATAACACTTTGCAACGCGCGATTAGCTTCCTGGATGCCACAACAAATCTTTCCAATTCTCTCTTTATCATTCCTTCAATCTAATATTCGCCATAATAATTATTTTATGTTCTTCCCGATATGCATTGTATAAAACAAATGAACTATTTGTAGGTTCTCATAGTATGGCAATCTACTGAATTGCATTGGGTAACTTTTCATTCCTCGTGGAAGCCCATTTGTGCCTTAACGACATTCATGAAACATCAACAAATTGAAATTAGCATTAATTAATGGGACAAAATGAAATTAATACTAATGAAATTAACCAAATATTTATATAACATGTCATACATAAATAATTTGCGTACCTTGACGATTTCTAATATATTCCAACTTCCATAGGCGAGGTGTCATTCTTCGTGGTTTTTTTCCATTTTCTTCTTTACCATTGAAATTTTCTTTGCTTGTAGTTCGATAACTATGGTTCTTAGGTAGAAAGTGACTATACTCATCAAACACTTCCTTTTCTAAACTCCTTGAACGACAAGATTTTATCCTTGAACCAAAAACTGGGCATGCAAATTTACCCTTTGTTTGAAGACCTACAAGATATATGAATTAATGTAGCATCAAATTAGAGTTACAATTTAAAATAATGCATGATTTTTTCAATAAATATATATAATATTAAATCACAAAATAAAGTAACAATATACCACAAAAATGTGTTAACCCGGGAGCATCATGAATTGTCCATGATAGTATTCCATGGAATTGAAATCGTTTTTTCCCTATTGGTCTAGAGATGTCATACATAGTGACGCCAGCCCATAACTTCAACAACTCATCGATCAGAGGCTCAATATATACATTCATATATTTAACCTGGTACCTACCTAATTCATTCAACATACTGCATGATTAATTATACTTATCTAGATGTCGTTATATATAAAAGAAATAATTACAATGCATGAAACAAAGAAATGAAATATTTTGTCATACTTTAAAGAAAATAAAAGATAATTAAATACCTGGAACAATCATTTCCAACATTGTGTGCTCTCTCTTGATTGACATCCAAGGAGGAAGGTTATTGTTTATAACAAAAACAGGTCACACTGAGTACGTAGAACGAAGCTCTCTAAATGGATTGACACGATTAGCTGCCAACAAAAGTCTAACATTACGAGGTTCTTCTTTAAAAATTGGCCACTTTTCTTCGATGTAGTTCAATGCAGAACCATCTACAGGCATTCAAAGAACAACGTCTCGACTTTTTTTCTTTGCATGGAAATCCATAAACTATGTTATACTTTGGCACCTGAACAACTACTGGAAACGTGGAATTATCAGAATATAACGAAGAACTTTGCGAGGCACCTTATTTGACGCTTTATCGGTTTGATATCTACTTATTTTACATTGTGGGAATTCATTTTGTAATTCATATTATCCATAATATATGATATGATCATTAGGACATGCATCAATAGCCTGATAGTCCATTCCAATTTCTTTCATAATCACAGATATTTCTCGATATGTGTGTGGAAAAATATTTGACGTCGGTAATAGAACTTCACCCAACAATCTACAAAATTCTAAACAATAGGTCAATGTAAAAAATATTAATCATCAATATCTCATCCAATATACTAATTTACAAATTAGAAAACAATAGCAATATAGGAAAAAATTGAACCTTTTAAGTATTTGTGAACATGCAGGCATAAATAATTAACAAATTAAATATCTTAGTATCTGTGTGAGACATGTGTTTGATAAACCATTCAAAACCTTCAGGTTCACCAACAACAATATAGCAGATAAAATATTTTTTGTTGAGCCTTCATAAAGAGGTTGATGTGACTTCTCGAGTAGAGGATCAACATCATGACTATTATCCTGGTTGTCCTCATCCATTGGAGCAAATGTGTCTTGGATCAATCTATGTATCTCGTCTTCTTGATTTGAATCACGAACGTTGTCTCCATCCATATCATCATTAATAACTTGATCAACAGCTTCAATATTTTGATCTCAAAGTTCATCTCCCTGTAAAGTAGTATTTCTGCTAGTACTTGGCAAATAACTCTCTAGAGGTCGACATTTTGGGGGCATTGTCTATATATTTAAAAACAACGTAGAAAAGTTAGTGTGTATATAAAATATAAAAATCCCGATAAGAAATATTACTAAAATTCATGACATACTGATTATTACAGAGAATACATTAAATATTGAATCCTCTTACCAAGGGACGATATTCATAACCCCCTTCAGCATGCCCCTTCTCCCTACAATGTCTTTGAACTATTGTTATTAAAAGTCTTTTTTTTTGCAAGCCTCTGCAATCATAGCAAGGGAAATAACATTTTCCATCACCCCTTGCCTCTAATGTCGCTCTTAACTGAGCAAGCTTCTTGTCATTTTCGTTCATAGTGACAAATCCTTGCCCTGACAAGTAATTTCCTTACCTACACCATACCAAATAGTGAGTTGTCAATTTTTTATATTTTAACTACTCCTTTTGATTATGATATGTTTATTTACAGTGACCTACAATCCACACAATTATTTCTTCTAAGACATTTTGACATGATTTTTTTATTTATTATCGATTAACTATTAAGATAGATATGCTTCAATTTGTACTATAGAGTATTGAGTACTGAATAACCATGGAAAATAATTACACACCATTTAATGAAAGTGGTCAAAATTTCTCAAACTTGAATCACTCGACACCATACACTAGCCTCTAAGTTGTTTTGTAGACAAAATGTCAATCTTTGAAATTCACCACTAAAAAAAGAATGCCAACCACTTGTCATCCACAATTGGGTTGGTCTGGTTTAAATTATGACGTATTTATTTGCATATACATAAAATGGTCACAATTTTATGCTACTTACAGTGGTCACAGCTTTATTTTCTAAGACACTTTGGCATGTTCTCATTTTTCATTGTCTGACTAGTAGATTTCATCATGTTATCGTAGATTTTGTCATGATTTTTTTATATTTTAGATAATGATCCTTATTAATAGTGTATAAACAAGTTACATAAACCACAAACTAAATTTAATCACTACATCTATAATTGTGTGTAATTATAAAAAATTGAGAGAAACAACATCACATATAAGAAAAGGGTATGTGGATTCTACTGAGAAAGTTGAAACAAATATACTTTATTTATATTGGAAGACTATGGTATATAATCATAAGTTCATTTGTTAAAGGTGCTTAGTCATAAGCCAAGAAATTTAAAGGTGGCTAACCATAAGCTAAGATGGTTGAAGGTGGTTAGTTAAAAGTGATTGTTATGTGCCTAATAATGACATAGATAACATCTTTATAATAAGGTCATATGTGTACAAATGTTTTCTTTATATAATAACGACACATATACCTAACATAAGTTTAGGGTTAGTGTTTATGTATATTATTGTTATAAACATGAGTTTCCTCCCTATCTTATATATACCATAACTTATCATTTATCAATATAACAATCAACTTCAATATTTTATTCATGGAGATTTCTTCCTTCATTTAATTGAATTACTAAGTGCTAGCCAACCATTAGGTGTGCAAGTATCCCAACCATTATTGTCACTGTTATATTATTTTCAATTTATGCAAGTGTGATCCCATTTGGGTACTAGGGATGTAACAAGTGGTATCAAAGCTTCAATCAAGCTTTGTTGGTGTTTTTTTGTTAGTTCTTAAAAATAAAAGAGAGAAGAAAATCAAAATCAATTACTATCATTTCACCGATCAGGGTTGAGTTTCAAGAGAAATTTCATATCTTTATCAATGAAAAGAGAGAGAGACATTGTAGCTACAATTGAAGGGAAAAAGGTATGTGGATTCCATAAACCTAGAATATTATGGAATCCACATACCCTTTTCCATAGAATATACTAACTATATCCAAAAACCAAAGACATGAAATATGGTACTACACATATAATATATTATCAAGGAAAAAATAAGCTACATGAAATTTGGACATTTGAACAAAAATTTAGAAGTTAAATGAGTACATCAATAGAAAAAAACATACTAACCTTGCAAGTTCAAAATCCGAGCTATGTAGTTTGAGAATTGGATTTGTTCAACCGGTGGGTGACGAAAAAAATAAACAGCTCAGACAAAAGCCAAGAACAATGTCGCAACTATAGCAATTGTGTCACAAAGTCTCTTAAAGTCGGGCTTATATAGATCAAGTAGTCAACTAGTTGTTAACACCGACCACTGATATAGGTAAATTTTTCATCGCTATTGCCACAAACTTTCATGGCAATAGCGACGAAAATTCCAACCAGGTTAAAATAACCTATTCGTCGATATTGCGATGAACTTTAGTGGCAATATCGACGAAAATTTCGCCCTATTTAAAAAATATATGAAACTAATGGAAACATGGAAAAAATTCGTGGAATAATCCACCCATATGTAGTAGTGTTTATATATTAATTTTTTCAATCTATAAGAGTCTATTATCCCAAAAAATCTTCCTGGACCATATGATGAACATATTTTTTTGAAACTATATGAGAAAGAAGTTTCCTCTTTGGCTTTCGTCTTATGTAGACTGTGCAGTGTTTTTTCATTGTCTTCTCATGTAATTTCTTGATGTGAAATGTTATCTGTGTCAAATTAGCTTTATTCAGCTCTACACATAATATTTTATATCATGCTTTTCTTTATGTTGTTCATTATCTTTTGGTTTAGTTTATATCTATGACTGATCACCTATTCAAGTATTTTGAGTTTACATATGATGCTAGATAGATGGTAACACCATTCCTGAGAATTGGAATTTCTTTCATTTTCAGTTATTGGACATTTCAAGATCACAAGATATATAATTATTTGTCTTTCTGTCGTTATATACTTTCTCCGGAATAAAACACTTCCTTGAATTTCTTCAGGAAGTATTATGCTTTCTTTTGTCATGGGTTTACACTTGACACGGGTTAAGAGGAGCTCATACAAATACAGAGAGATGAATTTATCTTAGTATTATTGATCAGTGAGAGGTTAGTTAGATTATTATTTATTTAATTTGTTGATTTGTGAATGAAGAGTGATTGCATCATTTAAACGTTAATTTTCTTTGTCTATTTCCATTATATCATTTACAATCTTACTCATTCATTTTTTATTTGGTATTTAGAGTAATAGAATAATTTTGTTTATATTTAATCTTGGTTATATCCATTATCTTAAAACAATTATTTTCACAAGGATTTTCTTAAACCTTGTAAATTGTATATATCTATTGTACATAAACATTGTTAGTTAAGCATTTGTAATTAAAGCGTTGATTGTTAGAGTTGTATCTTTAGTTAGTTCACATCTTTTAGTTTTTTTAGGATCTTAGTTGGCTAACGGAGCCATAAAACCTGTCAGGGTAGATTATACCAAACGGCTTGGGTTAAATAGACAACCCTGGTCTGGATCTACCCTTCCCATTGACGGTTTGTCACAAACACCCGTCAACAAAACTAAATAAACATACATTAAAGGTCCACTGGAAGACTTCCTCTTATTTAAAGAATGTAGGGGAGGCCAACAATATCATCCTTTTCTTCCATTTTTTTGTGGATTTTTGTAGCTTCAGGTAGGTATTCTCACGTTCCCTAGGTGTTGGGCATGTGGAAATCATAGTGGACACCACATCACACTTTCAATTTTCTGAAAACCTCCTTTGGAATGAAGTTAGGGCTTCATGGGTTTGGTGATGGGATTTATAGTTTTGTGTTGGGGCTTCACACCCACAAGAAAGTCTAATTTGATGTTGACTTGTGGAGGGGATTCTATGTTGGCCCCTAAGACTTGTATATAAAGGAGATAGGTCATTGTGACATTTCATATTATGTAGAGTGTGTGGAGAAATGATGGAGTTGGAATAAGTGAGTCTGAACTTGTGCCAAGGAGCTCGGTGATTTCAGCAAGGGAATGTTTGTAACTCCGAAAAATATGGCCTAGGAAGAAATTGTACGAGTGGAGTGAATCAAATGGAATTGTCGGTACATATCTTCTTGCATGCACACGGGTTGCAGTGGGAACAATCATGTATGTACATAGGTTGCAGTAAGGTGAATCATGTATATGTGGGTTCCAGTGGGAACAATCGTGTATGTACACAAGTTGTTGTAAGGTGAATCATGTACATCTGTACAAAGGTTTATGGGAAGGAGTAGGTATGTACAGGCTGACATCAACAGAAGTACATGTGACGTCAAAATACCATACAAGTGGTATGCAATAGATTTGTGGGTAGAGGAAGTTTCCAAGGATTTGCTGAGGTTTGGTTTTCTAATTTTTTTGGTTATTGGAGGACAACATTTTCCTTAAATTTTGGTGAATTTTTATTGGTTCAGAGGGATGGTTTTTCCCTCATAATTTCTGAAATTGATGAAGTTACAGAACATAAAATTTGTGTCTCATATGCATTGATTATTCATCTTTGATCTTGTTGTTTCCGTTGTTATAATTTTAAGTCAACAATTTCAGTGTAAAATTGTTCAGTGATAACAACTAGGGTTTACTATTAGATCACTAGGAAGCAAGTTTTCATATCTAAAATTAGTCACATAGAGTTGCATGTGAAAATTGACATGGTATCAGAGCTTGGGATTTGAAGAGAAGGGGATCATCTTAAAACACATAGCTGCTACAGTTGGTTTCACATTTCTTGTTTCTTTTCAAACAAGTCATTGTTGGAATACTGAGAGGAGGGGGGGAATCAATATGAGCACTAATACCACTTTTAACCACAATCTATTATCTTCAACTTTATCAACAATTTATCATTTTCATTCAATATATCATCAGCAGTATAAATCAATAGTGCATAATAAACAATTACATGAACATAGTACACCAATATTTACATGGAAACCCAAATGGGAGAAAACCACAGAATGGTTTTCTTATATATCAAATAATACATTCATTGGGAGCACCAAGTTCCCAATTCTCCAGCTACAACTAAAAGGAGGCTACGACCCCCTATTTACAGGCTCCAACCTTAAGGAAGCTACAACTCCCTGAATTCTCTAGCTCCAACCAGAAGGAGGCTACAACCCCCTAATTCTCAGGCTCCAACTTGAAGGAAATATAACTCCCTAATTTATGGCACCAACCGAAAGGGGGCTACAAAACCCTTTCATTTCCCTGTCCTTCCACCCTAAAATATAAGTGTAGACCAAATTGTCACTACCAAAATCATTTCCACTGCCACTGCCACTATCACTGTCACATCAACCTGTAACCTGTCAACCTCTCACTATATTCCAAACTGTCACTATCATTGTTCCATCAACCTGTAAATGATCATCAACAAGCACTATACATGTACCATACCATGCATCAATTGTGTACCAACAAATATAGTACTATAACATGCATCAATCATGTACCATAGGATATGCAAAATGTAGATATTGTTAATACGTGAACCTATATGATTGCAAAAATTATGTCATTCTTACAATACCAAAAAATCATCATTCCCAAAGTGTTAGTCTTGTTAGCTCGCTATCCTTTGCATAAATGTTTTATATTTTTCGAGCCTTAATTCTATTTGTCTAGATATATGTGTTCCTACCTATGTTCCTGTGCTCAAAATATCAAAGTCATTCTTACCATATCTTTGACAAGTCTCACCTTTGTTGTTGTTAAAGGCTCTTGATATTCCCTTTCCTTTCGAAATTAAAAAATTCTATGGGTCAAAGTCCAGAGCATGATATTCAAAAGCCATTCCTTGTTGTAATACCCAAAATCAAAATATTAATTTTGGCAAAATAAATGTTTTATTTTAAAAATAAATCATTTTTAATGATTTTATTTTTATTCATCTTGCCAAAACTTTTGGTCTTTTATCTGAATCACCATGAGCACCATATGCCTAAGTTTGAACCCAATCACCAAGATCCAAGCCTACACCAACAAGAACCAATACACAAGGCGCCAAGGGAAGAGCCCACGAGCCCATTTGTTGGCGCCAGTTGTGTGTAGGAACACTTGTACATATAAACAATAAAAATTATTTATTTCCCATTCAGGTGGGATTATTCCTACTATATAGATGCTCCAATTTTGATTGAAGAAGGGTCATATGGAATATTTTGAAGGTCCGTTATTTTTTTTGCATCCCGTTTCATATATATATTAAAAGAATTTCAAATTTATTGTTGTGTTTGTGAAGTTGAATAAAATTGTATCACAATAGAGTTTGAGTTTGAAATGTAGTAGTGGAAGGGATTAATTTATAATTGTAGAGGTAGAGGATACAATGGATCACTTAAGTTTTGAATGGGATCATTTTCATGTTTTTCTATTAAAGATGGAGGATCTAAACCATGAGAGAAAGATAAAATAGACCACATGAATTTCTGTGGTAATTTAATAAAATATCCATGATAGCACCATGTGTAAAATTCCTAGCACCCACATCCAACGCCATGAGGAGCAATCCCAACAATATCATCACATTCAATGTTCAGGTCCAAGTGTCAGGATATTTTCATTCAATTCTGCCCCAAATTATGACATTTTAAAGCCCAAAAGGTCAAATATCAAGCATGGGTGGTTGAGAGAACATGTCAAGTTAACATCATGATGACTCATCTTCAACAATGTTTGTTGACAAACCCAACAATATGATATCACCCAGGCAAATAAGTCTCTCAATGTTGGCAATCTTATTGAGGGTTATCTTACAGTTGACCTTGCCAAATGAGTATATTCAAAGTTATAATATTGTTTCTTTCAATAAGTTTTAATTGGGGAAGAGGGAAATCCACATCAAATCTAGTTGATTATGTGGAATGTTTTAAAGGCCGAAGATCCACATTTTCAGTATTCATTCCTGTATTTTTTGCAGCGAACTATCAATTCATGTCATATTTCAGGAAGGGAATTTTGGGCTTCTTTTCTGGTCAAACGGTAGTGAATTTCCCGAAACCGTTTAAAACCCACTTCTAGGATATGACCATTTATCCTGATCCAAAAGGATTTTTGAAATTTCTTAATGGTTTGGGAGAAATCCTCATCATATTAGAACGGAATTTTCACACGTCCAATTATCATCAACTCCAAGTGACATATTTCAAGGATTAGTTCGATATTTCTGGAGGTAAAGGATGTGAAAGATTCATTTCCAAATCTTTAGGCAACAGATCAACCTCTAGATTTTCAAGAGCAAAATCAATCCTCATTTCCAGAAAACATTTTTTTAAATCAACATTCAACAGGGGATCAACCAAATTCGATATTTTTACAATCAATGATAGGTCAAGTTGAAGTTTTAGAATCTCTCTCTCTTCATTTGGCTATCTTTAATCTTTTTTTTCAGGTGACAATTCTAAAATTTTTGTGACATGTCACTCAATATAATATTATCCGACTGCTAGATTTTAGGATCTATATTGGTGTATCTGAATCGTCTTTTCTATATATAAGAGATGTTAGAGAGGAAGAAGAGGGGGGTTTTTTGGTAGAGGCCCAAGGGGGTTTTGAGGGAGAAAATATATTGTCTGGGAACTACTGAATTGTAATATTGCAACATTTTATACTCGATGATCTAATATTTTGATGGTTAGATTGTCCCATTATTATCTTTGTCTATCTTCTCTGAATGAAAATTGAAATTTGTGCAAAGCATTTGTTTCTTTCCTTTTAGCTATTGTCTCACTGAATTGTTTACTGACATACAACCTGTCTTTTCAGCTATTGTCTTAGTTAATGATTTACTGCCACACAATCTATTTGGAGAATTTGTGTTCGGATACATATTTTGGATCTGAAATATCATTTTAAGTCTAAAAGTTCTCTCTACAAGTATATAAATTGTTTATTGTAGTTTATGTTCTTCTTTTATCTTCATTCATCTAACCTTTCAGAGTAGATTCCTTTCACTAAGTGATATGTTGTTGGTGACCTGTTTGAAGTATTGAAACCAGACCTTATCTTTCTTTCATTTTTCCGTGATATTTGAACCAATCCAAAAAGCAACCCTTATTCACAAAAAATCATTCCAACAACTGAGGTGGCCTAACTTTGCCCCTTAGAAGTTAGGTGCAGACCTTAGGATCAACATCTTTTGGCGCTGCTTCCAATGAAAGTAGTAACGAAGAAATATTTCCCTGGGAGAATGACAATGATCAAATGATGATTTCAAATCTAGTTTTTGATGGTGAACAAAATCTATACACACACAATGATTGCAATCTTTCACCTGGCAAATCCATGAAGGGAGAATCCACTGGCGACTCCAGCAATCCAGAATTTCAAAATCCATGGAGGTTATACTAGCTGCCAGGTATGCATTTTGTGACTTCTCTAATATACACAACTTTCCAATTTTTGTACCTAATAGAGAGGTATGGGAACATTGCCTTTCGAGGTTTAGGGGAAACAAGTTTGATCATCCTGGTGGATTTTCACGAGTGCATGCATAGGCTAAAAATTGGTCATGGGGATGTTCTTATAAAAATGTTTATATTCTCGTTGGAAGAACATGCTCGTGAATGGTGTAAAACCCTCCCTGCTACTAGTATTCTTTCGTTAATGGACTTTCATGTTGCATTTAATTATTATTGCAAATAGAGGTATTATGTTGATCTTCTTTATGAAGAATGTTGCATGGAGTTTGATTTTTTATACAAAGAAGTTGCCAACTCTATAGATCAAGGTTCTTGTAGGGACAAAATTGTTGTAGAAATAGTTTTTCCTCACAATCTTCAAGAAGATTTTAATGGTTTTCAAAATGATATGCTTTCTCAAGTGATTGAAGTTGGAGCAGATAAGCAGACCCCTGACCTATTTTTTGTTGAAAAATTTCCTCTTTATAATAAACATGAGAATGTTCTTAATCCGATGGAATGTTTATTTGAAGACAATGAAATCGGCCTGCAACAATCTTTAGTTTTTCAGAAAAAAGAGATTGACATCCACAATAAATCATATCTAACATAGAGGCATTCTTCTCTTTTGGACCAACTGGAGGTTTTTCATGAGTTTCTTGGTCCTGTGACAGTTTGGATGGAGTCCTTATTTTCAAAATTGTCACATACTACAAGTTTTGGTATCTTACCTATCTACAACTGTAAGTATAGGATGCATATGACATTTTTGTTGCAAATATCAATTTTGTTTTGCATTTTCTCACACAGTTGCAGTCAAAAGGAGTATTCCATTAGTCAGTTACTTTCATGGTTGCATTGGAAGTTTGATGTGACATGATCAAAGCAGTTGATTGGTTAGTGAAGTATGAAAAGTACATAAATAATCTCATTCCCCAAGTATCTAGTTGTTTTCAGTCTTTTTCAATTTGCAGATTGTTTTTCAGTGTGTTGGTTTACAATATATCAACAGTGAGACTCCATAGCCAAATAGATGCAAAGGCACTGCTATGGTCTAGTTTCAAATGAGCATGTTGAGAAGTTGCATCATAGACAAAAGAAAGGCACGGGGTCTACAAGTTCTTGATGCCTCGCAAGGAGGGCATCGTCCCCATAAGGAGTTGATGTTAATGATCCAGGAGGCTCCCCAAGCTCAGAAAATGCTCAAAAATCAAAGTTCTCATAATTGGATGAAACCAACTCCATTACGACCAGCTCGTCGCACTAATTCCAGTAGTATATTTACTTCCTCAAACAGGCTCCGTATGCGAAAGTTATCGCGTTCTGATCGAAAACCCAAACAGGTAAAAAAAGTCAAAGGTCAACTGTCCAAAAAGTCAATGCTGATGTCAGCATGAAAACAGCATGACATCATCAATGACACCTCATGAGGCAGACTTAGACCAATGGCAGTGCGACAAGTGGCATCAGTTCACTAGGCAGATGTGGATGGTAGATTCAATCAGAGTTGGACACATGGCAAAGTTTGAGCAAATGAGATGGTGCCACCTGGCCTAGGCATGGGAAGCCATGTGGCACCTAGTCAACATTTCATATGGAAAGTTCCAAAAATTTTGGGGTCGATGGGGGTTTGAACCCACGACCACTCACCAAGCCTGTGGTCGCGTGACACACATAAAACCGAGGGCGTGGGCGCCATATGCGCGGAAGTATTTGTTAGACCCTAGCCCTTGGATCTTGGTTGGATCCCACGAGGCCAAGGGCCTAATCCTACAAGGGTGCGCACGGGTTATATTGTTTAGGCCGAGGCCACTTGATGTGCGCCATATACCCAGGGGGCTAGAGCTTATCCAAGGCCAGCACGTAGCCCAAAGGGTTGGCGCTTGGCCATTTGAGTTTGTATGTGACACTGTTTAGGGGCGCGTGCCTATCCTTTGGGGGCTTAAACATATCCTAAAGTTTAAAAATGGGTTTTTTAAGCCTGTTTTGTAATTTTTTAACTAATTGCCTAATATTATGACCAGAAAGTGGTTTTTTGAGGATTTTGAGGCCATTTGAAGGGGGATTTGATCCCAGAAAGAAGCCAGATCTTGAGGGAAGTTGGGATTCGTCATCAGAGCCTTGAAAAATATAAGAACCAGGATTTTTGGAGCTTGTAGAGAGACTTTTTGATGCAGGGTTTTGAAGGAGTAGTTGGTAATTTTTGGTCTTTTCTCATGTTTTGAGAGGCGTTTTTCTCATGTTGTTGAGAGGATTTTGATGGTGCATGCATGAATCTGAGCAAGGAGGTCTTGCACAGAAGACATGAAGCATGTAATGTAACAGCAAAGAGCATTGTAAGATAACTTTGAGCATTTTAAAGAGCAATAAAGAGGTCCTCCACTTGGAAGTGGGCCCGGAGACGTAGCCAATGATTGGTGAACTCCGTTATCAACCTCTTGTCTCTATTTCTCTTTCTATTTTTTTGTTCTATTATCTTCATTTGCAGCATGAATATTGATGGCTGATCTCTTTATACATTAATAAGCATCAAGTAAAAGTCACATTTGATATTCCGCAAACAAGATAACAAGTTTATGTATTTCGCATTCTTAATGATCCGATGCAAAAAGTACATTAAACTAACTTGTGATTTATCAGTAATACCTTCAATTTTGGATCAAGTTTATGGTATCAAAGCATTTGGTTGTGAAGGTTTGACAGGAATTGCAAGCATTGATTGCTCACGAGAGAAAAACTCAAGCGAGGAGAAGGCCAACTTGAGGCTCTTGACACAGAGATTCAAAGGTGACCGCATAAGCAAGAGATGTCTTCGCCACGGAAATTGGGTCCCTTCAAATTTGAATATGATTTCTTCGAGGCTTTTAAATTTATGCAAGCCATGGTAGAGGAGATTTACCATGAAAGAGGTCAGCGAAGGAATCCAAAAGTTGAAGAAGGTGAATCTTCGGTAAGAGCAGAAGGAGGAGTTGGAGGTGGTGGACATTTGGAACCTTCTTCTCCTTCATCCTCATCATCTAATAATGAAGCAAGTGTACATTCCTCCAAGGATAAGCAAAAAACTCATCATTCTTCTTATATGTCATTATTAAAGTTAGATGTAAAGTTTCAATTACCCACTTATGATGGTGAATTAGATGCAGAAAAGATAGATAATTGGGTGAGACAATTAGAGGTCTATTGCAGGATACAAAAAATTGTTGATGATGAAACTAAGATCGAACTAGAAAGTCTCAAATTGGGAGGCACAACTCTCATATGGTGGGAAAGAAGACCTAGAGATGATATTAAGAAAAGTGGTAAAACAATCTCTTCCTAGAATGATTTTGTTATTGCATTAAAACAACAGTTTTACCCTTTAGTTTACATGCAACAAGAAATGATGAATTGGAAGTTAGTGATGCTAAACATGAGATGGTTCCATATGTTTCAAACAGTCATGAAGTGTCACCAGGGGTACAGCATGAGGTTCAACTGCATTCATGTTCAAAAGAGGAAGCATGTTGTTTCATTAGCACATTTAGTATTGTTATTTGGTTTGCTGCTATTCAGTAGTGAATGGCTGCTAACAACGACAAACAATGTAGATGAATGTGCAGTTGATGGCATGATTACTTTGATAAACAATGCTATCTCAGTTTTCATTTTTGTTGTGATTAGTCAGGTGATCATTATCCCAGCAGAGAGGATGGATGATATAGGACAAAGTGGGGAGGCAGTACCCTCACTTCTTACCTAAGTAAAAGCAGACTTTTGGTGGTCCAAAAGCTTCCAAAGTGGGGAGGAATGATCCAGGAGGCTCCCCAAGCTCAGAAAATGCTCAAAAATCAAAGTTCTTAGAATTGGATGAAATCAATTCCAGTGTGACTAGCTAGTCGTGTTGATTCTGGTAGTATATTTACTTCCTTAAACGGGCTCTGTATGCGAAAGTTATCGTGTTCTGATCGAAAACCCAAACAGGTAAAAAAAGTCAAAGGTCAATTGTCCAAAAATTCAATGTTGATGTCAGCATGATGACAACATGACATCACCAACGACACCTCATGAGGTAGACTTAGACCAATGGCAGTGCGACAAGTGGCAGCAGTTCATTGGACAGATGTGGATGGCAGATCCAATCAGAGTTGGACACGTGGTGAAGTTCGAGCAAATGATATGGTGCCACGTGACCCAGTCATGGGCAGCCACGTGGCACCCAGTCAACATTTCATATGGAAAGTTCCAAAAATTTTGGGGTTGATGGGGGTTTGAACCCATGACCACTCACCAAGCCCGTGGTCACATGACACACATAAAATCGAGGGCCTGGACGCCATATGCATGGGAATATTTATTAGACCCTATCCCTTGGATCTTGGGCGGATCCCACAAGACCAGGGGCCTAATCCTACAAGGGCGTGCACGGGTTTTATTGTTTAGGCCAAGGCCACGTGATGTGCACCATATAACCAGGGGGCTAGAGCTTATCCAAGGCCAGCGTGAAGCACAAAGGGCTAGCGCTTGGCCATATGAGTTTGCATGTGACCCTGTTTAGGGGCGTGCGCCCGTCCTTTGGGGGATTAAACATATCATAACGTTTAAAAATGGGTTTTTTAAGCCTGTTTTGTAATTTTTTAATTAATTGCTTGATATTATGACCAGAAAGTGGTTTTTTGAGGATTTTGAGGCCATTTGAAGGGGGATTTGATCCCAGAAAGAGGCCATATCTTGAGGGAAGTTGGGATTCCTCATATGAGCCTTGAAAACTATAAGAACTAGGATTTTTGAATCTTGTAGAGAGACTTTTTGATGTAGGTTTTTGAAGGATCAATTGGTAATTTTTGGTCTTTTCTCATGTTTTGAGAGGCATTTTTCTCATGTTGTTGAGAAGATTTTGATGGTGCATGCATGAATCTAAGCAAGGAGGTCTTGCACAGAATACATGAAGCATGTAATGTAACAGCAAAGAGCATTGTAAGATAACTTTGAGCATTTTAAAGAGCAATAAAGAGGCCCTCCACTTGGAAGCGGGCCCAGAGACGTAGCCAATGATTGATGAACTCCGTTATCAACCTCTTGTCTCTATTTCTCTTTCTGTTTTGTTGTTCTATTCTCTTCATTTGCAGCATGAATATTAATGACTGATCTTTTTATACATGAATAAGCATCAAGTAAAAGTCACATTTGATATTTTGCAAACAAGATAACAAGTTTATGTATTTCGCATTCTTAACGATACGATGCAAAAAGTACATTAAACTAACTTGTGATTTATCAGTGATACCTTCGTTTTTGGATCAGTTAATACCTGAACCTACATGATTGAAAGAATGATGGTGTTCTTGCAATACCAAAAACTCACCATTCTCAAAGTGTCAGTCTTGTTAGCTCACTATCCTTTGCATACATTTTTTATCTTTTTCGAGCCTCCATTCTAGTTATCTGGATATATGTGTTCCTGCCTAAGTTCATGTGTTCAAAATATCAAAGTCATTCTTACCATATCTTTGACAAGTCTTGCCTTTGTTGTTGTTAAAGTTTCTTGATCTTCCCTTTCCTTTCGAAATTCAAAAAATTCATGGGTCAAAGTCCAGAGCATGATATTCAAAATCCATTCCTTGTTGTAATACCCAAAATCAAAATATTAATTTTGGAAAAATAAATGTTTTATTTTAAAAATAAATAATTTTTAATGATTTTTATTTTATTCATCTTGCCAAAATTTTTGGTCTTTTATCTGAATCACCATGAGAACCATATGTCAAAGTTTAAACTCGATCACCAAGAGCCAAGCCTACACCAACAAGCACCAATACAAAAGGTTCCAAGGGAAGAGCCCACGGGCCCATTTGTTGTGCACTACGCGTCTGTTGTGTGTAGGAACGCTTGTGCATATAAACAATAAAAATGATTGATTTCCCATTCATGTCAGATTATTCCTACTATATAGATGCTCCAATTTTGATTGAAGAAGGTT
>JASDQU010736179.1:413408-425749 GCA_032191745.1 Picea mariana
TATATATATATATATATATATATATATATATATATATATATTAAAAGCATTTCAAATTTATTGATGTGCTCGTGAAGTTGAATGAAATTGCATCACAATAGAGTTTGAGTTTGAAACGTAGCAGTGGAAGGGATTACTTTATAATTGCAGAGGAAAATGATACAATGGATCACTAAAGTTTTGAATGGGATCATTGCCATGTTTTGTTATTAAAGATGGAGGGTCTAAACCACGAGAGAAAAGTAAATTAGACCACACAAATTTATGCGGTAATTTAATAAAATATTCGTGATAGCACCAAGTGCAAAATTCTGAGCACCCACATCAAGCGCCATGAGGAGAAGTCCCAAGAATATTATCACAGTCAACATTCGGGTCCAAGTGTCAGATATTTCCATTCAATTCTACCCCAAATTACAACATTTTAAAGCCCAAAATGTCAAATATCAAGCATGGGTGATTGAGAGAACATGACAAGTTAACATCATGATGACTCATCTTCAGCAATGTTTGTTGACAAATCCAACAAGATGGTATCGCCTAGGGAAAGAAGTCTCCCAGTGTTGACAATCTTATTGAGGGTTATCTTACAGTTAAACTTGCCAAATGATTATATTCAGAGTTATAATATTGTTACTTTCAATAAGTTTTAATTGGGGAAGTAGGAAATCCACATCAAATTTAGTTGATTATGTGGAATGTTTTAAAGGCTGAAGATCCACATTTCCAGTATTCATTCCTTAATTATTTGTAGCAAACTATCAATTCTCGACATATTTCAGGAAGGAATTTTGGGCTCCTTTTCCGGTCAAACCATAGTGAATTTCCCAAAACCGTTTAAAAACCCCTTCTAGGATTGGACCATTTACCCTGATCTAGAACGGTTTTTGAAATTTCTCAATTGTTTGGGAGAAATCTGCATCAGATTAGAATAGAAGTTTCCAGAAATTTCACATGTCCAGTTATCATCAACTCCAAGTGATAGATTTCAAGGATCAATTCGAGATTTACGGAGGTAAAGGATGTGAAAGATTCATTTCCAAATCTTTAGGAAGAATATTAGACTCCATATTTTCAAGAGAAGAATCAATCCTCATTTCTAGGCAACATTTTTTTAAATCAGCGTTCAACAAGGGATCAACCAAATTCGATATTTTGGCGATCAGTGATGAGTCGATTTGAATTTTTAGAATCTCTCTCTCCTCATTTGGTTATCTTTAATCTTTTTGTTTAGGTGAAACTTCCAAAGATGTTGTTACATGTCACTCAATGTAATCTCAGCTAACTGCTATATTTTAGAATCTATATTGTGTCTTTGAATCCTCTTTTCTATATATAAGAGATGTTAGAGAGGAAGAAGAGGGGGGTTTTTTTGGCAGAGGCCCGAGGGGGTTTTGAGGGAGAAAATATATTTTCTAGGAACTACTGAATTGTAAGATTGCAACATTTTATACTCAATGATAAAATATTATGATAGTTAGATTCTCTCATTCTTGTCTTTGTCTATCTTATCTGAATGCAAATTCAAATTTCTGCAAATAATTTGTTTCTTTTCTTTTATCTATTGTGTCACTGAATTGTTTACTGTCATACAACCTATATTTTCAACTATTGTCTCAGTGAATGATTTACTTCCACACAACCTGTTTGGAGAATTTGTGTTCAAATACAACTTTTGGATCTGAAATATCATTTTAAGTCTGAAATTTCTCTCTACAAGTATACAAATTATTTCTTGTAGTTTATGTTCTTTTATCTTCATTCATCTAACCTTTTAGAGTAGATGCCTTTGACTAAGTGATATGTTGTTGGTGACATATTTGAAGTATTGAAACCATACCTTATCTTTCTTTCATTTTCCCTTGATCTTTGAACCAATCCAAACCCCTTAGCAGTCAGGCGCAGACCTTAGGACCAACAAATACCGTAACATCAATGATGAGTAGCTAAACATGTATCCAATCAAGTATCATGTACTAGACAATCAATAATGTATAAAACATGTACCATATACCATAGCATCAATCAAGTATAGACATGTGCAACATCATCAATGAAGTTCCTCAAAGTATTAAAGAATGTCCCTCATGCATATACCACCATGTATGATCCGAATTTTAGGGGGTATATATGGTGTAAATTCGGATGCAAAAGTCATAAAGCCATAAAGCTAATAGATTGTCCATGTGAATCAAGGAGATTCCCACCTCCTCATTGATTAATTGGGCTAACAGGTTGCCCATATGGGTCAAAGAGAGTCCCACCTCTGCATTATTGTATTGGGTTTTATTTTCCACTACTTAGTTAGTTGGGTAGTTAGATCTATTATTATAATAATAGAGACTCATTTAATGAGCTCTTTCCATTATTGTATCAGGCTTTATTTTCCACTACTTAGTTAGTTGGGTAGTTAGATCTATTATACTAATAATAAAGACTCATTTAATAAGCTCTTTTTGGCTTTGTCCAATGGACCATTTGTAATGCTATATAAAGGTCTAGAAAGCCTTCTCATAATATCATGTTACTCATTTTGGCTTCTCTCATATTTTCTATTGTTCATTGTGAGATTAATTAGCTCTGAGTGATTTACTAGTAATTAATTTTAGAGGTGAGGCTCCTCTTTGAGCCTCACCTCCCAAGTACTTCATTTACATTTTTTTTTTGTCCATGCTTATTTTCATGTAATATTGACATGCTTAAGTTCCTCCTCTCTTGACATTGAAGCTATCCATATCTCAACCCTCGAGATCCAGATAAATGTACTAAATGTATACCTCAACCATATACCAGCATCTTAAAGATATGTCATATATCAAAATAGATGCAAGAGTAATCCTTACTCAACCTTGGTACCCAAGATGTGCCTCAATCAAGTGCTAATTCCAAACATGCCTCAAGCATGCACCATACCATAACCAAGTATAACCTTCAAAAAATGTGCATAAACATACCTTTACCTCTTTAGCTGACCTGATACACAATAGTGATGACTTGTAACCTTTCCTCAGACCTCAGCAACCTAGCACAAGCATTCCCCAATCGTGTCTTGTCCTCGTGGGACTAAGACCTCTCATCACGTGGGGCCTCGTGTGACATGAACTAGGCAACCTTGGGGGGTGCTTTGTAGGACACTAGTTGTGTGACCTGTGAGGGTCAACCAAATTATGGTTTCCTCAGAAAAACTTAGCTCTCCTCTATGATCCCAAAACTCCCACACTTCTCACTCTTTTCTACCTCATATTTCATCGTCGCAAACTTGCCAAAAGATCACTAACTCATTAGAAGATATTCAATAAAAAGAGTGTGTGAATGTACTTTTGAATGAGTTATTAAGGTGTATTTATACTTTTTCTAGATAACCTATTTCCTTAATTTTAGGGCTTCTTGAATTTCTTGTTACAACCACTTTACCCTTTCATTAATTGACTTGTAACCAACTAGGGGTTTCTTAACCATTCTTTTGGGCTTCTAACTTCACAAGTCCATAACTCTTCAACCGTGAGGAACCACGTGGTGTACCACTTATCACCAGAAATGACACGACAAGGAATATCCATACATGAGTGGGTTACCTTCATTTACGCTGTTCTTCATGAACTTTTTCCTTGATCAACTTCAGGTTCCATAACCATACCTTTGGGGCTATCGAACTTCTTCAAGGGTTGACATAAATGACAACCAATATTTCAACAATCTCCCCCTTTGGAATTGATGGAAACAATGATGACATGGTAAAACTCATGCTCCTACTCATGCTCCCCCTATGACCATCTCTCCCCCTGTCTTCATGCATCTATTATTTCTCTTTGTTTCCATGCCTTTATTCTCTCTCTCCCCCTTTGACATCAATTGCAAAGAGTAATTATCCTTGGGGTTGCTCCCCCTATCTACAAACCTATGCTTTCTCTTCATGGTGCTTCCTTGTGTAATTATTTGATGTATATGGAAAGAATTCAAAATATTATTTACTTATATTCTTCATGTCTTATGTTTCTCTCCCCCTGTATTTCTATGCTCGATGCCATGTGGATCATTGTGGGGTAGAAACTACTCCAATATTTTGTCGAAGATACTCAAAGGTCTCCCTTGGAAGAGGTTTGGTGAAGATATCTTCAATCTACTCTTTTTTCCCAATGTACTCTAGCTTGATGTTCTTCTCTATAACCCGTTCCCATAGAAAGTGAAGCTTGATTGGAATGTCCTTCGTCTTGGAATGCATTACTGGATTCTTAGAGATACTGATAGCATCAGTGTTATCACAGAGTATCCGAATAGGCTCATCATATTCCACCTATATATCCTACAAGTTATCCTTCATCCAAAGAACTTGAGTGCAACATGTTGTTGCAATATATTATGGGTTTTTTTTGTGGACAAAGATACAGATGTTTGCTTCTTTCTCAGCCATGATACAAGACAATCACCTAAGTATAAAGTTGCTCCACTTGTACTTCTTTTATCATCAATTATACCTACCCAAAATGCATCTATGTAGGTGACAAAAGATAGATCATTCCCTTTAGGATACCATAATCCAAACTCTTTTGTTTATTTTATATATATGAATATTATCTTTACTTCCATAACATGTGTATATTTTGGTGTTTCTTGAAATTTCGCAACATATCCAACTAATTGCATCACATCTGGTATGCACGTTGTCACATAGAGTAAGCTTCCAATCATCGCTATGTAGAGTCTCTGATCTTCATCCTTGGATTCATCATCCTTTCTTAACTTGCAATTGGTCTGCATAGGAGTACTTACAGGTTTACAATATTCCATTCCAAAATTCTTTAGCATTTATCCAATGTACTTAGTATGGGAGATGAAAATACCTTTAAAACATTGACATATCTATAATCCCATAAATAAATTCAACTCATCAAGAAAATACATTTCAAACTCATCCTGCATGTCTTTGGAAAACTCCTGACTCATCCTATCATCATCGCTTCCAAAGATAATATCATCTACATAAAATTCAATTATCAATATATTGTCTCAATCCACTTTTATGTAGATATTATTGTCTCCATTTCCCTTCCTGAATCCTTGTTGTTGTAGATACATGTACAATATTTAATACCATGCTCTGGGGTCTTGCTTGAGTCCATGCAATGCTTTCTTCAACCTGGAAACATAATCTTCATTTTCCAATAGTGGAAACCCTTCAGGATATTCAATGTAGACTTCTTCTTCTAATTCCCCGTTTAGAAAGGATGATTTTACATCCATGTGATACACCTTCATTCTTTTGGAACATGCATAGGCTAATATCAATCTAATTGCTTCTGTCCTAGCAACTGGGGCAAAGGTCTCTTCAAAATTTATACATTCAATTTGAGTATATCCTTTGCATACTAACCTTGTTTTGTTTCTGGTTAACTATCCATCCTCGTTCAATTTGTTTTTGAAAATCCACTTTGAACTAATCATATTCTTGTTCTTCGGCCTTGGAACTAGTTCCCATGTTTCATTCTTATCTATCTAATCTAGTCCTTCATCCATAGCCTTAACCCAGTGTTCATCATTGTTGGCTTCTTCAAAACTGCTTGGTTCAACTGTGGATAATAGTGCTAGATGTCTTTGTTCCGGTGAACGTATTCTTCTTCGGGTTTCAACTCTTGCATATTTATTCCCAATAATAGTTTTTGGTGGATGATTTCTCTGTACTCGTTAACTAGGTGTCTTGGGAGGTATCTGTTGCTCATCTTTTTTTTGCTCTGATTATGGTTTCTCTGCTTCTTCTTCTTTTAGATATTCTTCGTCATCCTTTTCTTCTGAATATTTTCTTTCTTCTTTGTTCTTTCATCCATTTGTTATGTCAATTTTTACATTGATTATTTCCACTATTATGTTGAGCCTCATATTGAAGAATTTATATGCCCTACTTTTTCTTGAGTACCCGACAAATATTCCTTTGTCAACTCAGGAGTCAAATTTTCCAATCATGCCATATTCTCTCTTGATGTAGAATTTTCTTCCAAATACTATGAAATGATTCACATTTTTTGTTATTCCTTTCCATATCTCATAGGCATTCTTATCATTATTACTTCTCAGCCTTCCTCTATTCACAATATGAATTGTTGTATGTACTTCCTGTTGAAATATTGTAACTGCAAAGAGTATTCTATGTATTATTGAGTTATTATTAATTAGATCAATCCCCTTTTATGTATTGATCATGTTGGGCTTTGTAAATGACCAAATCCCCTTTTTTGGATTGGTCAAACCCTAATTATATCATGCTAATTAAGAAGTCGGCCCCCAGGCCTAATTAAAGTGGTTTTAGCCACTAAAAGAAGAGGTCTACCCTTCCCAATGAAGAGACACCTCCCTAGCGCCTGCCAGCTACTATAAATAAGAGAGGTTAGCTCCTCATTAGTTCACTCACTAATTCACTCAACAAGTGCGCAAGTTTGGATATAACTACAGTTGGGAGAAGAAGGAAGAGAGAGGTACATTGACTAGTCTTGGTTATTCTCTAGTGTTTGGTCTTGTATCTTGGCATTGTATTGGCAATCTATATTAAGGAAGTTTTTTGGGGTTTTTCTCCCCTATGAGGGTTTCCCAGGATAAAGTATTTGTATCTTGTGATCATGTTTCTAGCAAATCCAAAATAAGCTTAATATTATATCTAAAAATTAGCATGGTATCAGAGCTAAGATGAAGAGAGCACCTTTCATCGGATAAGAAAAAACGCCATTGTTGTCGTACAAGAAAATTAGGGCTTTTGTTGGAGAGGAATTTCAGCCTAAAATCATCAAGGAAGTACGCCCTAGCCTAGCGAACTCATTGGCAGCTTGAGCACACTCTTCCAGTGGAAAGAACTCCCAAAAAGTGAAACCCTAATTTTCACTAGTACCAGAAAACCAGGAAACCAGTACCAGTACCAAAAGTACCGGTACATATTTCCGCAAGTCAAATTTGAAAGGGTAAAATTTGGATTTTATGAAATCTAACTACACCAACGTACTCACCTCAACCAAGTGCACCTCCTAGTAAGTTCATATTTAATTTCTGAGCACTTTCATTTTTTGGTCATTTTCCCAGCTCCAGGTCTAGATGTCTGCAAGCACCAAGCTTGTTGACAAGATAGAAGGTGTTGATAACTTATGTGCCTGGAAGTATATGATTTCACTCATCCTTGAAGAGAATGATCTTTCAAGATTTATCAAGGAAAATGTACCAAAAGCTACAGATCCTACAGCTAAAGAAAAGTACCAGAAGGATATGGTTAGGGCCAAAAGAATCATTGCAGACTCTATTAAAGATCACTTGATCCCTCAAGTGGCCTCCAAGAATACTCCAAAATAAATGTTTGATTCCCTAACCATAATGTATGAAGGAAATAATATCAACTAGAAGATGAATATGAGAAACCAACTCAAGAATACAAAAATGTAGAAAGAAGAAATAGTTCATGACTATTTCCCTAGGGTTTCTCAATTTAAGGAACAACCAGAAGAAATTGGAGACAAATTGGATGAATATGAACTCATCTTAACAAATCTTAATGGTCTCACAAGACCTTGGGATTCCTTCATCCAAACTATTTGTGCCAAAAAGGAAAAACTACAATTTGACAGTCTTTGGGAAGAATGTGTCCAAGAAGAAGCAAGAGTAGTTAACCAAGAAAAATTACTTTCAAGGGATGAAGATCAAGCCCTAGCTACTCATGCTAAAGGAGGAAATAAAATGCCTTCAAAAAGGAGACCCAACTACATAAGGAATCTCACTCACCAAAGAGATTCAACCATTCTCATAAATAATCTCACCCTCCAAGGAGATTCCAGAAGTTTCAGAAAGGTCAAAGAAGAGAAAAGGATTTCTCATCTTATCAGTGTTACCATTGTGACAATATGGGACATATTGCTAAGAATTTTCCATCTAGAAGAGAAGAATACAAGAAGAGAAAATAACAAAAGGCACCATGTCCATGCAATTGAATATGAAGAGCCACCCACAAAGATGTTTAAAGAAAGGATCGAAGACTATGTATTAACCTATTCCCTCTCAGGATCTATGTCCCCACAAAGATGTTTAAAGAAAGGATCGAAGACTATGTATTAACCTCTTCCCTCTCAGGATCTATGTCACCTGGAGAGGATACTTTACTCATAGATAGTGGTTCTTCAAAGAACATGACAAGTCAAAGAGACATTCTCTATAGCCTTACCGAAAAGAACTTTCCCCATAAAGTTACACTTGGAGATGATTACCAGTGCCCTATCAAAGGAGTGGGAGAGTCCAATTACAAACTTGATTCAGGGACCCCAATGAAGATTAAGGATGTACTATATGTACTAGGATTGATGAAGAATTTGTTTTATATATTATCTTTAGATAAGAAAGGCTTCAGGGTTGTATTCATAGATGGTGAAGTCCTTATGTGGCCTACAGGGAAAACCATAGAATATGCAATTGTTATTGGAACAAAATAAGGTGGCTTGTATAAGCTAAATGGTCACTCAAAAGAAACCTTGACACATTCCACTAAAATTCCATGTGAACTTTGGCATAGAAGACTAGCTCACATCAACTACAAGGCATTACCATATGTGAGCAAGGAATTTACAAGTCTACCATAATTCAAGGTTTACCATTAAGGTGTGTGCAATGGATGTGCACAAGGAAATAACATCAAGAACCCTTTCTCGAAGAGCAACAGTAAAGTAGAAGGATTCTTAGAGCTCATCCACTCAGATGTATGTGGCCCAATTCCATCAACCTCTATTAGTGGGTATGTATACTATGTGTCATTTATTGATGACTACTCTCGCAAGAGCTGGGTTTACTTCTTGAAATCAAAATAGGAAGTGTTTGGAAAATTCAAGGAATTAAAAGCCTTGATAGAGAATCTCTCTGAAATAAAGATCAAGACACTCAGGCCAGATAATGGAGGAGAATACACCTCAAAAGAGTTTGTAATATTTTGCAAATATGTCGGGATTAATAGGGATCTCACCACTCCCTACAATCCTCAACAAAATGGTGTATCAAAAAGAAAGAACAAAATTATAATCGAAGCAGTGAAGACTATGATCCATGATCAAGATATTCCAATGCACTTATGGGCAGAAGCAGCAAGGAAAACAGTGTATGTACAAAACAAACTATCCCATAATGAACTTGGGTTCAAAAACCCCGAAGAAATGTTCTCTGGAAAGAATCTAGAAGTAAGCCATCTCAAGATTTTGGTTGTCCAGTGTTTGTACACGTTCTAAAAGAGAAGAGAACCAAGTTGGCCCCTTCAGGAAGGAAGGGAATATTTGTTGGATACTGTGAGGTCTCAAAGGCCTTCAGAATTTATATACCAGGTTACCATCACATTGATATCAATAGATATGTAACCTTTGATGAAGATGCATCACTCAATAAATCAATAAGATGCCATCTTGAAGAAGTATATGAAGAAAATATTGTAGCTCCCAAAGTTGTAGAACTAGTAAGGGAAGTCACAGTTTTCCCTGATGATGAGTTCATGAAGATCATAATATGATAGAATCTCAAGAACCTCCCCAGATGACGATCTCTCACAAGATAAATCCAACTTAGGCAAGGGAACGTATTCAACATGGAGAGAAGTATGGTGCCCCAAAAGGTACCATGAGACAAGTCAAGAAACCCAATCCATTCTCCAATTTTATGGCTTTGATGTGTGATCTCATAGAGAAGGAGCCTAATTGCTTTGAAGAAGTCATTCAGAAGAAAGAATGGCTAGATGCCATGACATAAGAATACCAATCCATTATAAAGAATGATGTATGGGAAATAGTTCTCGGACTGAAGAGAAAAGATGTGGTATCTTCCAAATGGTTATACAAGATAAAACATGCTACTAATGGAAGTATTGAGAAATACAAAGCAAGGTTTGTAGCTCGTGGTTTTTTCCAAAAAGAAGGCATTGACTATAAAGAGATGTTTTCTCATGTAGCTATATACACTTCTATCAGAACCATCATAGCCCTTGCAGCTAAGATGAAGTGGAAGTTACACCAGATGGATGTGAAAACAACCTTCTTAAATGGTGTCATTGAAGAAGAAGTGTATATATAACAAACTCAATGGTTTGAAGTTAAATCCAGAAAGACTCATGTATGCATATTGAAGAAGGCTCTGTATGGATCGAAGCAAGCTCCTAGATCTTGGTATGGGAGAATTGATAGTTTCCTGATGACCTTGGGATTTACCAAGAGTAAAGTTGATTATAACCTTTACTTCAAGGTTATGAATGATGAGCCTGTTATATTACGGTTGTATGTGGATGAATTATTCTTGACCAGAGAAGAAAATCTCATCACTGATTGTAATAAGAAGCTCACTGCAGAATTTGAGATGAAAGACCTAGGCCTAATGCATTATTTCTTAGTTCTTGAGGTTTGGCAGAGCCTAGAGAAGATCTTCCTTAACCAAGGGAAGTATGCAGTTGAAATAATGAAGAGGTTTGATATGTTGGAGTGTAAATCCATGAATACACCCATGGAAACAAAGTTGAAGATCTTGGTTGATACTTCATTAGAATTGGTTGATGCTATGTTGTACAGACAAATAATTGGATCGTTGATGTATCTGACGAATACTACGCCAGATATTTTTTTTGTTGTGAACACCTTGAGTCAGTATTTGGTAGAGCCCGGACATGTTCACCTTGTTACTGCAAAAGATGTGATGAGATACCTTAAGGGTACGTTGGACTTTGGTCTCAGCTACAATGGAGATCAAGACTTCAGACTGATTGGTTATACCGATTCAGATTGGGCTGGAAGTGTTTCTGACAAAAAGAGCACTTCAAGATGTTGTTTTAGTCTAGGGTCGGCCATGAATTCATGCCAGAGTAGGAAGTAATCTAGTATTTCTCTCAACACAATATAAGTGGAATACGTTGTTGCATGTTCCACCAATTGTGAATCCATATCGCTACGAAATTTGTTGACAGGTCTATTTGATCTAGATATGGAAGAAACTGTGATTCTATATGATAACCAAAGCTGCATAAAGATGACATAGAACCATGTGTTCCATGAAAAGTCGAAGCACATAGAAATCTGGTATCACTACATTCATGATATGGTGCAGAGGGGAGTCATAAAGCTCAATTATGTTGGCACATATGAGCAGGTTGCAGATGTGTTGACCAAGCCCTTATCTTGCGTAAAGTTTGAGCACTTTCAAGACAAGCTTGGTATAGTCTATAAGGACCTGTAATGTCCCATTTTTCCTAGGCAGTTAGAATACCATGGTGGTTTACACAGTTTCCCGTAAACCATTAGACGGATGAGCTAGGGAAACGATACTGGTAAAGTCACTTTCGAATTATAAAGTGAAAACTTAGGGAAAGTGAGTTTATTATTATTAAACCCCTCTTTGAGGGTATTTCTCTCCAATTAATAATTAAATGAATATTTAACGGAGAAAGGACAACTGAATGAATAAAAGGACAATTGAAGGGAAAAAGTGATTATCGACTATTCATTTTTTTTGAAAAGAGGATTTTGGCAAAGAGCTTGGTGAGAAAACGAGGGTTTCATCTGGAAACCCCTTCGGCACCTCGGATTCGACAGTGAAACTATCTTCCCTAGCCGTGGAATCTTGGATTCGGCAGTGAAATTTGTAGAAATTTCAATACAAATTAATGTATTCCTGCGATTCTCCTAATCTAACAAGTTCTTCCTTTGTTAAATACAGAATCGCTTCTACTATTACTTTTGCGGAAGCAATTTAAACCACGATCACAACTACAATGCACAAAGTGAAATATCAATAACACACAACACAAAAGTTTTACCGGGAAAGCGTAAAGCTAAAAACCCCACTATCATATATTATGTATATCATGAATCATGAAACAATCTCGTACAAAACTCTAATCCAAGAGCTCTCAGTACCATACAATCGTCTCACACTGTCATACACAAATTAGCAAATACATGCGCCAATTTCTGTGTCCAGACAGCCTGCCTCCTCTGCACAAACTCTGCAATCCGAATTCTCACAATGAATCAAATGAATACAATTGCCTCATTTGTACATGCTCATAAGCATATTCACTGCATGTGTGAAAAAATCACAACTGATAGTCAACTGTCCCTTTCACCTGTTATCTCAACTGGTGTCCATTGGAATGAAATGCATGTAGTTAACCATTGCAAGTCTTCAGTTGCATGCGAGTTAACTGATTGTGAATTAATGAATAGCTAATTCACTGAACTCGCACTAATACAACTAAGCTTAACTCACTTAACTACACTTGTAATTCTGTTACAATTCCAAATCACTCAGTTATGAATGAGATAATAGATTAATATTTATTGTCTAATTTAATTAAGGGA
>JASDQU010736179.1:445921-486812 GCA_032191745.1 Picea mariana
CCCCAGGGCATAGCATCTCTACTGGTCGACTTCCCTTGATTGTTGCGTGTTCCCTTTGACTGGTTGAGTTGCTCTATTTCAGAGCTGCGGATGCCACTTTGAAGCTGCGTGGGGATGCTAAGGAGGGATTGTGCTGGTCGTTTGCTATTGGAGAGTATTCCCTTGAGTGGTGAGAAGCATTTCCATCCAATAAAGGTTGTTAAACCCGTCCCCTTGAGCAGCAACGAACTGATGGTTGGGTCGTCCCCTTCAACAGCGTGTATGGACAGTTTGGAGGAATTATCTCATGGCAGTTCGTGACAGGAGGTTCCAGGTTGCTATATCAGCCTCATTTCTCATCTATGAGAGGTATTTCTATTTCAATTAATTGTTAGTGGCTCAGCCCCTTTTATTTTAATAAAATCAGTCAAGGATTGGTTATTTGCTCATATGAATGTGACTATAACTCATCATAATTTTATGGGTTTTACTTCAAATCAAAATAAAACATTGTGCACATCTTTGGGGGAGCTATAAGGGTCTAGGAAACCTCTAAACAGCCAGAGAAACCAAGAATTATATTGCTGTCCCAATCAAATTCTCGCCAATAGCCATAAACTCAGAAGCATGCAAACTGTTTGACGAAAGTCCAACATCAGAATTTGAAGGATTTTACCCATTTTCCAACTTAGAATATTTCAATGGTATAAGAGCATGTTCTTGGCCAGCTGTGGGTGACATTGATTTCCGAGGAAGGGCTACAAAACATCACTTAAAGGCGCATGAGGTACAGAAGCGTAGAGGGCAGAGAAGAAGAGATGGAGGGTACTCCAGGGAAAAATGCAAATTTGTCAGAGGACAGAGAGGATGGTTTGTTCAGAGGGCTTATGAAAGCCTTACAGGATATTGCAGAGGGACCGAGAGAGACCCGAGAGTTCATGGGAAGAGTCACAGGTTATGATCTAGGGAGCAAGCATGGTGAAGAAAAGGGGGAGAGCAGCCAGAGAGGGCAGATGGAAGAAGGGGGAAACACACACAGGCCTCATGTTGAGGTGATCACCTCCAGGACCGGCCCTCAGAACCGCCCTCATGACTATAGTGAGATTCCTAGATCTACTATGCCGAAGTTCTTAGGACCACCGGAGACAGGCACAGGAGGGCAGGTAGAGCAGGATGAGCCATTAGCAGCATATTTTTAGGAGTATAAGGCCATGGATCCAGAGCTAAGAGAAGCTATGACATTTGTTGAGTTTTGTAGCTTCAAGGGGAGAAATAGGCCGAGGTTCTTCAACAGGGGTCCCACACAGAGCTACGAGCTACAGCGCACAGTGGGCAAGCTCACCCTACCATACTTCGATGGGACGTCGAAGTGCACTGCACGAGCTTGGGTGCAGAAGCTCAACACCTACTTCCAACTGAACCCGATGGTAGAGATAGATGCCATTAAGTTGGCTACATTACACTTGGAGGGTGAGGCACATGACTGGTGGTACCACGGGATGACCACTCTGGGTCATACCCACATTGTCACCTATGCAGAGTTTACAGGTAGACTGGTGCACCGATTTGATAGACGAGATCTAGAGATGTCTTTTAGAGACTTGGCACAGTTGAAACAGACTGGGTCGGCAGACGCATATATATCAGATTTTCAGAGGATATCAGTGATGGTCACCGATATCTCCGAGGCCCGTTTGGTGATGNAAGATCTAGAGATGTCTTTTAGAGACTTGGCACAGTTGAAACAGACTGGGTCGGCAGACGCATATATATCAGATTTTCAGAGGATATCAGTGATGGTCACCGATATCTCCGAGGCCCGTTTGGTGATGTTGTTCATAGAGGGGCTAGCCGAGCCACTCTGAGGATGGGTGAAGGCTTACAAGCCTACTACGCTACAGGATGCAGTTGGTAGGGCGAGAGACTTATAGGAGTCCGTACCCAAGACCAAGTTCACCTCGAGGCCGTACTTCTTTACGAAGTTTGATGACAGGACACCACCACAAAGGGATGGTATAGGACATCAGCAGAGGGACTGGGCAGGACAGCCACAGAGGGAATGGACAGATAGGAACAGGATGGATGATGCTACCAGGCAGGATCTTAGGAGGAGGAAGTTGTGCTTCAGTTTCCAGGAACCATGGGTACCAGGTCACAGGTGTGCAGGCAAGGCCAAGGCACACTACATAGAGGTATTTTATGATAGCGGGGATGATGAGGAAGAAGAGGAACAGGGACAGAAGGAGGAGTCACCGACAGCAGAGGCAGATCAGGCATCAATGGAAACACGAGGGGTTATAACATCACTCTCTGGCATACCCAGGTATGTTCCACAGATGACATTGAACCTGGGAAACTACATGCTCATCGATGACTTCTACGTGGTAAAGATACCTGACACCAATGTGGTGCTTTGAGTTCAATGGTTATACTGCCTAGGGAGGTACTCCACTAACTATAAGACTATGGAGATGGAGTTACAGGGACAGGACGGCAAGAGAGTGGTTTTGCGGGGCATGCATACGTATCCTCCTAAGGTTGTAACCATGAAACAGATGGAGGCAGTGATGAGACGGGATGACATTGCACAGGTTGCGAAGTTCCATATTCCAGTACAGAGGTTCAAGGGCAGGGAGCCCAATTGTCCGAGAGAGATACATGACTTGTTTCGGGTGTTTCGGGAGCATAATGTCTTTGGTAATGTACCTCCAGGTAGGCCTCCCGACAGGGGATTCGAGTACATCAGTGAGTTGGAGGAGGGTATTGGAGCAGTGATCACCACTCCATATAGGCACCCCAGGGCCTATAGAGATGAGTTAGAGGAGTTTCTTCAAGAGTGCAGAGTTTTCCAGGGGAATGAGGGGGAGCACACACATTCCGCCGGATCATTACAGCCTTTACCCATTCCCGCTCAGGGGTGGGAAGGCATCCCCAGGGATTTCATCACCAGGTTACTGAAGATGCAAGGGAAGGATTGCATCTATGTCACGGTGGATCGACTCACCAAGTTTTCCCACTTCTCCACCATTTCTGTAGACTACTCAGTAGCGCAGGTGACCGAGTTATCTTTCAGGGAGATTTTCCGTTTGTATGGGTGGCCTAAAGCCATCGTCAGAGACAGGGCAGTCAGGGAGTACTGGGTAGAATGGATGGATCTATCCATGGAGGATGCTACTTGGGAGAACAAGCAGGTGTTGCAGTTTCCAGGTTTGAAGTTGCTTCAGGACAAGCAAATTTGGGCAGGGAGGACTGTAATGTCCCGTTTTCCTAGGCAGTCAGAATACCGTGGTGGCTTACACAGTTTCCCGTAAACCATTAGACAGATGAGCTAGGGAAACGATATTGGTAAAGTCACTTTCGAATTATAAAGTGAAAACTTAGGGAAAGTGAGTTTATTATTATTAAACCCCTCTTTGAGGGTATTTCTCTTCAATTAATAATTAAATGAATATTTAACAGAGAAAAGGACAACTGAATGAATAAAAGGACGATTGAAGGGAAAAAGTGATTATTGACTATTCATTTTTTTTGAAAAGAGAATTTGGGAGAAGAGCTCGGTGAGCAAACGAGGGTTTCAGCTGGAAACCCCTTCGGCACCTCGGATTCGGCAGTGAAATTATCTGCCCTAGCCGTGGAATCTTGGATTCGACAGTGAAATTATCTACTCTATCCGGGGGAATTGGAGAATCCAATCAGGGTTCTCATTTGCAGGGATTTGGAATCGTGAGTTGAAGCATTTCATGGAAGAAACCATTTTGGTTGCAGATTGAGTAAGAAGGGGCATCTCTTCATTGGCACGAGTTGAGGGATTGAGGAATTCCCTTTGAGCTAGACATGTCCCTCTCTTCTTAGCAACGTATTGGCTCTTGTGGGAGAGATATGCATTCTCCAAAGTCGTGTAGCCTCTGCTGGGCACATTTCTTCATTATAGCCTGTGTTTGCACTGAGGGCGCATCCTTCATTGCCCCAGGGCATAGCATCTCTACTGGTCGACTTCCCTTGATTGATGCGTGTTCCCTTTGACTGGTCGAGTTGCTCTATTTTAGAGCTGCGGATGCCACTTTGAAGTTGCGTGGGGATGCTAAGGAGGGACTGTGTTGGTAATTTTCTATTGGAGAGTATTCCCTTGAGTGGTGAGAAGCATTGCCATCCAATAAAGGCTGTTAAACTCGTTCCCTTGAGCAGCAGTGAACTGATGGTTGGGTCATCCCCTTCAGTAACGTGTATGGACAGTTTGGAGGCATTATCTCATGGAAGTTTGTGACAGGAGGTTCAAGGTTGCTATATCAGCCTCATTTCTCATCTATGAGAGGTATTTCTGTTTCAATTAATTGTCAGCGGCTCAGCCCCTTTTATTTTAATAAAATCAGTCAAGGATTGGTTATTTGCTCATATGAATGTGACTATAATTCATCATAATTTTATGGGTTTTACTTCAAATCAAAATAAAACATTGTGCACATCTTTGGGGGAGCTATAAGGGTCTAGGAAACCTATAAACATCCAGAGAAACCAAGAATTATATTGCTGTCCCAATCAAATTCTCACCTACCACCATAAACTCAGAAGCATGCAAACTGTTTGACGAAAGTCCAACATTAGAATTTGAAGGATTTTACCCATTTTCCAACTTAGAATATTTCAGTGGTATCAAAGCATGTTTTTGGCCAGCTATGGGTGACATTGATGTCTAAGGAAGGGCTGCAGAACATCACTTATAGGCGCAGGAGGTACAGAAGCGTAGAGGGCAGAGAAGAAGAGATGGAGGGTACTCCAGGGAAAAATGCAAATTTTTCAGAGGACAGAGAGGATGGTTTGTTCAGAGGGCTTATGAAATCCTTACAGGATATTGCAGAGGGCCAGATAGAGACCTGAGAGTTCATGGGAAGAATCACAGGTTATGCTCTAGGGAGAAAGAATGGTGAAGAAAAGGGGGAGAGCAGCTAGAGAGGGCAGATGGAAGAAGGGGGAAACACACACAGGCCTCATGTTGAGGTGATCACCTCCAGGATCGGCCCTCAGAACCGCCCTCACGACTACAGTGAGATTCCTAGATCTACCATGACGAAGTTCTTAGGACCACTGAAGACAGGCACAAGAGGGCAGGTAGAGCAGGATGAGCCATTAGCAGCATATTTTCAGGAGTATAAGGCCATGGATCCAAAGCTGAGAGAAGCTATGACATTTGTTGAGTTTTGTAGCTTCAAGGGGAGAAATAGGCCGAGGTTCTTCAACAGGGGTCCCACACAGAGCTACGAGCTACAGCGCACAGTGGGCAAGCTCACCCTACCATACTTCGATGGGACGTCGAAGTGCACTGCACGAGCTTGGGTGCAAAAGCTCGACACCTACTTCTAGCTGAACCCCATGGCAAAGACAGATGCCATTAAGTTGGCTACATTACACTTGGAGGGTGAGGCACATGACTGGTGGTACCATGGGATGACCACTCTGGGTCATACCCACATTTTCACCTATGCGGAGTTTACAGGTAGACTGGTGCACTGATTTGACAGACAAGATCCAGAGATGTCTTTTAGAGACTTGGCACAGTTGAAACAGACTGGGTCGGCAGACGCATATATATCAGATTTTCAGAGGATATCAGTGATGGTCACCGATATCTCCGAGGCCCGTTTGGTGATGCTGTTAACAGAGGGGCTACCCAAGCCACTCCAAGGATGGGTTAAGGCTTACAAGCCTACTACACTATAGGATGCAGTTGGTAGGGCGAGAGACTTACAGGAGTCCGTACCCAAGACCAAGTTCACCCCGAGGCCGGACTTCCCTACGAAGTTCGATGATAGGAAACCACCACAGAGGGATGGTACAGGACATCAGCAGAGGGACTGGGCAGGACAGCCACAGAGGGAATGGACAGGAAGGAACAGGATGGATGATGCTACAAGGCAGGATCTTAGGAGGAGGAAGTTGTGCTTCAGTTTCCAGGAACCATGGGTACCAGGTCACAGGTGTGCAGGCAAGGCCAAGGTACACTACATAGAGGTATTTTCTGATAGCGGGGATGATGAGGAAGAAGAGGAACAGGGACAGAAGGAGGAGTCGCCAACAGCAGAGGCATAGCAGGCATCAATGGAAACACGAGGGGTTATAGCATCACTCTCCGGCATACCCAGATTTCACACCTTCAGGATGAGGGGAGGAGTGTAGGGACATCGAGTGACAGTTTTGGTCGATGGTGGGGCATCCCACAAATTTATAGACTCTTCGTTAGTGGAGCGAAAGAGCATTGTTGCTGAGTCTTTTGGGGGTTTCTCAGTGGTCATACCGGGGGAGAACACACTAGACTGCACCAGGTACATTCCACAGATGACATTGAACCTAGGAAACTACATGCTCATCGACGACTTCTACGTGGTAAAGATACCTGACACCAATGTGTTGCTTGGAGTTCAATGGTTATACTCCCTAGGGAGGTACTCCACTAACTATCAGACTATGGAGATGGAGTTCCAGGGATAGGACGGCAAGAGAGTGGTTTTGCGGGGCATTCATACGTATCCTCCTAAGGTCGTAATCATGAAACAGATGGAGGCAGTGATGAGACGGGATGACATTGCATGGGTTGTAGAGTTTTGTATTTCAATACAGAGGTTCAAGGGCGGGAAGCCCAATTGTCCGAGAGAGATACATGATTTGTTTTGGGTGTTTCAGGAGCATAATGTCTTTGGTAATGTACCTCCAGGTAGGCCTCCTGACAGGGGATTCGATTACATCAGTGAGTTGGAGGAGGGTATTGGAGCAGTGATCACCACTCCATATAGGCACCCAAGGGCCTATAGAGACGAGTTAGAGGAGTTTCTTCAGGAGTGCGGAGTTTGCTAGGGGAATGAGGGGGAGCACACACATTCCGCCGGATCATTATAGCCTTTACCCATTCCCGCTCAGGGGCGGGAAGGCATCCCCAGGGATTTCATCACCAGGTTACTAAAGATGCAAGGGAAGGATTGCATCTATGTCACGGTGGATCGACTCGCCAAGTTTGCCCACTTCTCCACCATTTCTGTAGACTACTCAGCAGCACAGGTGACCGAGTTATCTTTTAGGGATATTTTTAATTTGTATGGGTGGCCTAAAGCCATCGTCAGAGACAGGGCAGTTAGGGAGTACTGGGTAGAATGGACGGATCTATCCATGGAGGATGGTACTTGGGAGAACAAGCAGGTGTTGCAGTTTCCAGTTTTGAAGTTGCTTGAGGACAAGCAAATTTGGGCAGGGAGGACTGTAATGTCCCATTTTTCCTAGGTAGTCGGAATACCGTGGTGGTTTACACAGTTTCTCATAAACCATTAGACGGATGATCTAGGGAAACGATACTGGTAAAGTCACTTTCAAATTATAAAGTGAAAACTTAGGGAAAGTGAGTTTATTATTATTAAACCCCTCTTTGAGGGTATTTCTCTCCAATTAATAATTAAATGAATATTTAACGGAGAAAAGGACAACTGAATGAATAAAAGGATGATTGAAGGGAAAAAGTGATTATCGACTATTCATTTTTTTTGAAAAGAGGATTTGGGAGAAGAGCTCGGTGAGAAAACGAGGGTTTTAGCTGGAAACCCCTTTGGCACCTCGGATTCGACAGTGAAACTATATGCCCTAGCCGTGGAATCTTGGATTCGACAGTGAAATTCTCTGCTCTTGCCGGGGGAATTGGAGAATCCAATCAAGGTTCTCATTTGCAGGGATTTGGCATTGTGAGTTGAAGCATTTCATGGAAGAAACCATTTTGGTTGCAGATTGAGTAAGAAGGGGCATCTCTTCATTGGCACGAGTTGAGGGATTGAGGAATTCCCTTTGAGCTGGATGCGTCCCTCTCTTCTTGGCAACGTATTGGCTCTTGTGGGAGAGATATGCATTCTCCAAAGTCGTGTAGCCTCTGCTGAGCACATTTCTTCATTATAGCTGTGTGTTTGCACTGAGGGTGCATCGTTCATTGCCCCAAGGCATAGCATCTCTACTGGTCGACTTCCCTTGATTGTTGCGTGTTCCCTTTGACTGGTCGAGTTTCTCTATTTCAGAGCTGCAGATGCCACTTTGAAGCTGCGTGGGGATGCTAAGGAGGGACTATGCTGGTCGTTTGCTATTAGATAGTATTCCCTTCAGTGGTGAGAAGCATTGCCATCCAATAAAGGTTGTTAAACCCATCCCCTTGAGCAGCAGCGAACTGATGGTTGGGTCGTCCCCTTCAATAGCGTGTATGGATAGTTTGGAGGCATTATCTCATGGCAGTTCATGACAGGAGGCTCCAGGTTGCTATATCAGCCTCATTTCTCATCTATGAGAGGTATTTATGTTTCAATTAATTGTCAGCAGCTCAGCCCCTTTTATTTTAATAAAATCAGTCAAGGATTGGTTATTTGCTCATATGAATGTGACTATAATTCATCATAATTTTATGGGTTTTACTTCAAATCAAAATAAAACATTGTGCACATCTTTGGGGGAGCTATAAGGGTCTAGGAAACCTCTAAACAGCCAGAGAAACTAAGAATTATATTGCTGTCCCAATCAAATTCTCACCTACAACCATAAACTCAGAAGCATGCAAACTGTTTGACGAAAGTCCAACATCAGAATTTGAACGATTTTACCCATTTTCCAACTTAGAATATTTCAGGACCTCCCTTGAAAGGGGGAGTGATGTTTATGATACTATGGTATCCTAACCAATAGTGGGTAGCTCAGTTAGGATTTTATATTCTAGGGGACTGATCATCCCTGGACAGATCCTGAAGGTCCGGTAAGGATGGTCCGTTAGAGTACCTGTGCATGTATATGCTAGCTATGGTTAGTAGTGGTAGATCCGTTAGGATTTTTATAATCCTAGGCAATCTTATGATTCCTGGGCATATCTCGAAGGTTTGGTAAGGACATTCTGTCAGAGTACCATGTGGTAGCTCCATTATGATTCTATATCCTAGGGAAGCTTATGATTCTTGGGCATCTCCTTAGGGACTGTCAGAGTACCAAACAATTTTTTTGATATAGCTACCTCATTTTTTTCCCCATGATGATCATCATGTTGTTGCTCCAGCCTTCATGCTCTGATGATGTTGTTTCTCCATCCTTCATGTTGTGATGATGTTGTTTCTCCAGCCTTTATGTTGTGATGATGATGTTGTTTTTGTTGATGTAATTGATGATGATGTATTAGTGTTATACTAATTCATGTTGATGCAGATGATGATTATGCTACTCCAACTCCATGTTGTGAATTTTTGTAACCTAGGTCTGCATCCCCTGCCTCTCCTCTCTTTTTACCTATCCCTTCATTATTTTTCTTTTTCTAGTTGGTTAAGTCGTTTTTCCCATTACTGAGTGACTTGGTTCTTGTTTTCTTCTTTCCTGTTTGAAGTCTTTGTACATTTCATTTTATGTCTTTCTTGAAGGATGAAATATACGTCATGTTTGGTTTGAATTTCTTGTCATCACGTTTTTTGTGGAGTGAGCTCACCACAGGTTTCCCAAGCATTTTTGTATGTACAGGAAATGCCCATGCACATGATGCAGCAATCCAGAACAACAAATTTTGGGCTCAGACTGTGGGAATGATTAGGGAAATTTTCAACGGTAAAGATCTACTAAGCAAATCATATCAACGGTTGTTGTCCATTTGGGGACATGGAATTGCGCGGAGTTTAACACCAAGAATCGTCAAAATACCTGAAGCCCAAACTGTCGAAGACCCGAAGAGAATCTGGGTCGTTCATCTTTCATGACATGCGGCGACAAATCATCTACTTCGGAGATTTTCACTTTGGGATTTTTCCAAGCATAAACATTCAAAATGCCCGAAGAGCCAAAGACCCAAAGTCCCGAAGTGAATCAGGAACATACATCAACGGATACATGTGGAAGCAGATCATCCACTTCGGGAATTTTCACTACGAAAGATCTTCACGCTTGACATTTGAAACTCTCGAAGTCTCGAAGTAAATCTATACCATCCATCAGACAAGACATGTGGCAACAGATCAGTTACTTCGGTGATTCTCCTCCTGGAAGTTTTGAAGCACTAACAGTTGAAACTCTCGAATCCCGAAGTGCCGAAGCATGTGGAAACCAATAGTTGAGACACATGGCACACTCATGAGGCAGGACACATGGAATTCATCTCAGGTCATTTGGTTGTGTCATTCGCCCATTTCCACGTGACATGTGTCACCTCTATTTCCTAGACACCTCAGCAATCATGACATCATACGCCCAAGATATGTTTCATGTTTCACAGTCAAAACGCCCGAAGCTCAGACTCCCGAAGTAAGAGCGGATCGTTGATCTCAAATCAACCTGAACCGTCGATCCTTGCATCAGGTACATGTCACCTAGATATCGTTTCATAATCAGATCAATGGCTATAGTTCATTGTGGAGACACAAACTTCCCAAACGTTAATTTTCCATAGTGGTCCCGCAATTTAAACCATGGTTTTGTTGGAAGGGTACGTGGTAGCTTCTAGTGAATTTCGGACCCAAAGGCGGTCTGAATCCAAACCACCCTCAACAACTCCCGCAATCACGTGCTTTAATGACATCATATCACCTTGTCATCACACACATCATCTTCCACTCACTTACCAACTCATATACTCCTCCTCTCCCTACGCCACCTATATCCCTCACTACACGTCATCTACCCTCGCGTCCATTCGTTATGTCTCCCAATTGGAGGCTCGCCTCCACATTTTTCCTCATGTCCGATGGGCCGACAACCATTCCAGTGAAGCTATTTCATAGGTACATATGGAAGATAACAGGTTCCATATAGAGTGTGCTTGGCTTCCAAAATATCAGGTGTAGACAGAGAGCTAATTCTCAGTCATAGGTTGACACAAGTTAGTTCCAGAAACTCTTCAGCAGACTCTGCTCATGCAGTTGGTTATCTCCACTGGCCTCCAACAGCTCGTAGACATGCCATCATTTAATACATAGCTTTGCTCTATCACTCTGAGGCCTATCTTCATCCAACTCAGCTCTTCCAGCACGTGCATCAGTTTTGTCGCAAAGATAGTAGTTGTTTTATTTGATTAAGTCCAACATTTTCCTAGATTATATGCAAGAGTGGTCTTTTGTGTGTGATAAGAACCACTCTTGATGTTTGATTCCAACATCTTAGTGAAGTTAATATTTTGTTTTATGAACAGTTCCCTATATTGAGGTGTTATTCCCCTAAGGACGAGAGCCTCTGCAACTCTTTTAAATAATTATTTTTTGGATACTGAAGGGGTCGGATTTTTTGAGGAAGGAAGAGAAATACAACAAACTGGTTGGACCCATTTTATGCATGGATTAAATCTCTCTACCTGGTGAATATACTCTTGATAACAATGTTTCATTCAACTCTCCACATGTTTTTATTCTTATCTTGAATACATTTTTTTATTTGTGCAACGTACATTTCATTTCCTTTCAGCTATTGTATGACTTATTTTTATTAATATGCAACGTGTCAAACAACTAATGCTTTGGTAAAGATTTTTTTTCCACAACCTGTGGGAGTTATTTTGTTTTGATCCATGTTTGATGTCTTGAAATGATATTTTAAGCATTGAACTTCTTGCAGCAGATTATTCATTGATTAGTTTGTTGTTTCTCTCTGTTTTCTATTATTTCACTAGTCTGTCATTAGTGTACCATCAGCCAAGGAGGGCCCTCATCCATATCATTCTGCTAACCCAACCTTGTCTTTGTCTTAATCGAATAACCCTCTAACCAACCAACAAAAAGCTGAAGAAACAATCATTTTAAACTAATAGGTGGCCTATCTTATCCCTTTAGCAGTCAAGTCCAGACCTTAGGACCAAAATCTTCTGGCACCGTTGCCAGGGAACGGAGTAACGAAATATCTTTCCCTGGGAGAACGACAATGACCATATCTGATCTTTGATGGTGAACAAAGGCCAGACACATTTAGACTGCATATCATTCACCTGGAAACTCCATGGTTAAAGAATCCAGTGGCAACTCCATGGTTTTAAGAAGTCATAGTTTCAGATGGAAGCCATCTTGGCTCAGAGGTTTTCTCCTTTAAATTTCTCTATTGTTCCTATTTTTCCAAATGTTGTTCCTACTATATATGAGTGGCGTGATTTTTTTCCCATATTTAGAGAACATAGAGGTGAAAACCCTGCTGAGCATTTGCTTGAGTTTTATGAACTCATGCATCAGTGGGGAATACATCATGAGGATGTACTAATGAAGATGTTCATGTACTCATTAGAGGGATATGCTCATGAGTGGTATCGATCCTTGCCCCCTACTAGCATCTCTTCCCTGGAACAGTTCCATGCTACATTCAGTAAGCATTGTAAAAGGTTTTTTCCAGCTGATTTACTTTTTGAGAATTGTTATGAAGAATTTGAATCTCATATTCGACAGTCACTTATTAGTTATTCTAGTAGTGAAAGTAAATGGGACTTTTCCGTTGAGGAAGTGGAGGAAGAATCGGTTACATATGAGTCTTCTTATGATACTTTTATTCAAAAGGATGATGTTGGGAATTACATTAATGATGAAATTGATGATAACAAGGCTTTGGATACATATTTCATTATTCTAGGTGACTCATATAGTCGTCGTTATGATACATATGTTGTTCTATGTTCTCATAAAGATTTGATTAACTATGAGGAAAGTGATATTGAAGGTCACAAGCATGTTTTTCCCCTTCCTTCTGAAATTGTTGAGAAACAGGAAATCTATAATACTGAAGATGACATTCTGGAGCTAGAACATGGACAAGCCAGCACTGCAGGAAACATACCCATTCATTTCAAACAACAAGTTGAGCAGTGTCAAGGGAGTTTTGCTTCCCTTTATGGTTGTGAATCACATGACTTTCATGAGTTGTTTCAATGAGGACAGGAGCAGCTCAGTCTTGTTTATAATGCAGATATCACACAACAACAAATTTGTCCTCTCAACCAGTTGGAGGATTTTCATGAGTTTCAAGATCCAATAGCAAGATGGATGGATTCTTATTTTTCCAAAATCCCAAAGGTTGAAAGTTTTACCATGATCATCATTTGCAACTGTAAGTACCAGATGCCTGCCAACTTTTTGTCACGTTTGATATATCCTCTTTGGATTATTCTAAACAGTGACCTACACATAGTTACGATTCTTAGTCAAATTTTTTCTTGGTTTCATTGGAAGTGGAATTACACATGATTGTGTTGGTTTTCAACTGAATAGAGTAGGTAGTAGGAGAATAATCTCATAGTTCGAGCATTTAATTTTTAGTTCGCAGATTGTTTTTCGATATGTTGGCTTTCAGTAGCTTGTTTGAATAAGAGACTCCATAGCCCAACAATGGCACTAGGGTTTAGTTTCATTAAAGATTCCATAGCCCAACAAGGCACTGGGGTGTAGTTTCAGTTTTTAATTCAATAAAATGCATGGTTGAGGAACAGTAATAGATACACAGGGCTAACAGATAGAAACAAAGGTAAGTGATGAAAGGTAAGAGCAGTTATCTAATCTCAAGGCACCGATCTACATTTCTTAGCACTTCACAGGGATGAGTTATCCCTAGTTGGAGCCAATATTGTAACCTAGGTCTGCATCCCCTGCCTCTCCTCTCTTTTTCCCTATGCCTTCATCATTTTTCTTTTTATGGTTGGTTACATCATTTTTCCCATTACTGAGTGACTTGGTTCTTGTTTTCTTCTTTCTTGTTTAAAGTCTTTGCACGTTTCATTTTATGTCTTTCTTAAAGGATGAAATATACATCATGTTTCGTTTGAATTTCCTGTCATCACGTTTTCCATGGAGTGAGCTCACCACATGTTTCCCAAGAATTTTTGTGTGTGCATGGAATGCCCATGCACACGACGCAACAATCCAAAACAACAAATTTCAGGCTCAGACTGTGGGAACAAACATGGAAATTTTCAATGATAAAGATCCACCAAGCAAATCATATCAACGGTTGTTGCCCATTCGCGGACACAGAATTACGTGGAGTTTAACACCAAGAATCGTTAGAATACCCAAAGCCCGAACTGTCGAAGATCCGAAGAGAATTTGGGTCATTCATCTGTCAATACACGCGGCGACAGATCATCTACTTTGGTGATTTTCACTTCGGGAGTTTTCCAAGCACAAACATTTGAAATTCTCAAAGAACCAAAGACCCAAAGTCCCGAAGTGAATCAGGACCATACATCAACAAAGACACGTGGAAGCAGATCGTCCACTTTGGGAATTTTCACTCCAAGAGATCTTCACGCTTGACATTTGAAACTCCCGAAGAGCTAAGGACCTGAAGTCCCAAAGTAAATCTAGACCATCCATCAAATAGGACACATGGTGATAGATCAGTTACTTCAGAGATTCTCCTCCGAGAAGTTTCGAAGCACTAACAGTTGAAACTCTCGAACCCTGAAGTGTTGAAGCATGTGGAAACTAGCAGTTGAGACATGTGGACACTCATGAGGTAGGACATGTGGCATTCATCTTAGGTCATTTGGTTGTGTCATTCACCCATTTCCACGTGACACATGTCACCTCTCTTTCCTAGACACCTTAGTAGTTGTGACATCATACGACATCAAGCTGCCACATCACTTCGACAATTTTCCTCCGAGAGATGTTCCATGTTTCACATTCAAAATGCCTGAAGCCTGAACTCCTAAAGTAAGCATGGACCGTTGATCTCAAATAAACCTGAACCRTCGATCCTTGCAGTAGGTACATGTCACCCAGATCTCATATCATAATCATATCAACGACTATAGTTCACTGTAGAGACACGAACTTCCCGGACCTTAATTTTCCAGAGTGGTCCCACAATTTAAACCATGGTTTTGTTGGAAGGGTACGTGGCAGCTTCTAGTGAATTGCGGACCCAAAGGCAATCTGAATCCAAATCACCCTCAATAGATCCCGCAATCACATGCTTGAATAACGTCAGATCACCACATCACTGCACACGTAATATTCCACTCAATTCCCAACTCATATACTCCTCCTCTCCCTATGTGCCACCTATATCCCTCACTACACATCATCTACCCTTGCGTCCATTCATCTCGTATTCTGATTGGAGGCTTGCCTCCACGTTTTCCCTCATGTTTGATGGGTCGACAACCATTCCAGCGAAGCTATTTCATAGGTATAGATGGAAGCTGACGGGTTCCATACAGAGTGTGCTTGGCTTCCAAAATCTCAAGTGTAGATAGAGAGCTAAGTCTCAGTCACAGGTCGACACAGGTTAGTTCCAGAAACGCTTTAGCAGGCTCTGCTCATGTGGCCAGTTATCTCCAGTGGCCTCCAACAGCTCGCAGACATGTTTTCATTCAATACAGAGCTCTTATCTGTCACTCCAAGGCCTATCTTTGGACAACTCATCTCCTCTAGCACATGCATCAGTTCTATCGTAGAGACAGTAGCAGTTTTATTTGATTAAGTCAAGCATTTTTCTAGATTAGATGCAAGAGTGGTATTCTGAGTGTGATAAGAACCACTCTTATTGTTTGATTCTGGCATCTTAGTGAATTTAATATTTTTTTTTACGAACAATTCCTTAGATTGAGGTCTCAGTCCTCTAAGGACGAGAGCTTATGCAACTCTTTCAAATAGGTATTTTTTGGATATTGAAGGGGTCAGATTTTTTGAGGAAGGAAGAAAATATAACAGACTGGTTGGACCCATTTTATGCATGGATTAAATCTCTCTACCTAGTGAATATACTCTTGATGACAGTGTTTCATTCAACTCTCCATGTGTTTTTATTTTATTTTATTTTATTTTTTTAACTACGGGAATCGGCAACTCGCGGTTCTCGTACTCCCGTGACACAGGGTCAAACCCCGTCGGCTACCACTATAACCACAGGTGCAACCACCCAGCCCACAAGAATGGCGCACAAGTAAATCTGGGTGAGAATCGAACATGAGACTTCATTTTTACAAATTTCCTTCCATTTACACGGCACTTGCCAATCCGTCTACACCCGTGCGGGCCATGTGTTTTTATTCTTATCTTGAATACAGTTTTTTATTTGTGAAACGTACATTTCATTTCCTTTCAGCTATTGTATGACTTATTTTTACTGATATGCAACCTGTCAAACAACTAATGCTTTGGTAAAGATTTGTTTTCCACAAACTGTGGGAGTTATTGTGTTTTGATACATGTTTGATGTCTTGAAATGATATTTTAAGCATTGAAATTATTGCAGCAGATTATTCAATGATTAGTTTGTTGCTTCTCTTTGTTTTCTATTATTTCATTGGTCTTTCATTAGTGTACCATCAGCCAGGGAGGGCCCTCATCCATATTGTTTTGCCAACCCAACCTTGCCTTTGTTTTAATCGAATAACCCTCTGACCAACCAACAAAAAGTTGAAGAAACAATCATTCTAAACAGATAGGTGGCCTAGCTTTGCCCTTTAGCAGTCAAGTGCAGACCTTAGGACCAACATGAATTATGATGAGAAAAAATTCCAATGATTTATAGATATGCCAGTCAGTGTTCAAGACGATGATGATTTTGTAGAATACCCTTCTTGTTAAGGGGGAGTGTTGAAATATTGTAACTACAAAGAGTATACTATGTATTATTGTGTTATTATTAATTAGATCAATCCCCTTTTGTGGATTAATCATGTCGGGCTTTGTAAATGACCAAATCCCCTTTTGTGCATTGGTCAAACCCTAATTATATAATGCTAATTAAGAAATCGGCCCCCAGGCCTAATTAAAGTGGTTTTAGCCACTAAGAGAAGAGGTCGTCCATGCCCAATGAAGACACACCTCCCTATCACCTACCAACTACTATAAATAAGAGAGGCTAGCACCTCATTAGTTCACTCACTCATTCAGTCAACAAGTACTCAAGTTTGGAGATAGCTGTGATTGGGAGAAGAAAGAAGAGAGAGGTGCATTTCTCAGTCTTGGTTATTTTCTAGTGTTTGGTATTGTATCTTGGCATTGTATTGGCAATCTATATTAAGGAATTTTTTGCTGGGATTTGTCCCCCATGAGGGTTTCCTAGGATAAATGTTGTGTATCTTGTGATTGTGTTTTCTCTCAGTGATCCTACCTATGCTATTGTTATCTAGTAAATCCAAAAGAAACTTAATAGCAGCTCTAAAAATTAACACTTCTTGTACACAAAAGATGTCACCCAACTTGGAATATTTCAACATAGTTATGGCCATTTCATGTATCGTTATTTTCTTCCTTTCAGTGAATCCATTTTGTTGTGGTGTCTTGGCTACTGAGAATTTCCTTTTTATTCCATGTTTGCCACAAAAATCCATAAATTCCTTTGATGTAAACTCTCCACCATTTTCTAATCTTAACATTTGATTTTCAATTATGTCTTAGTTTCAACCATTTCTTTGTATGTCTTGAAGTTTTTGAATTCCTTTGACTTCTTCTTGAGAAATCTAGCTGCATTCATTCTTGTGTAGTCATCAACCAGTAGCATAAAATACTATTCATCATTTAATCAGTGTGTACAATCTCCAATGGTTTTGTTGTGGAGTACTCTTTTGATTTGAACTTGGTCCTGGTTTTTTTCCTTGTAAACAATGCTCAGATAGAGTATTTGCTGGATTTTAGATCTCATGCATTTCTTTCACCACTTCCTTTAAGTTGATTTTGATAAGATTATCAAAGTTCATGTGACCCATTCTTCTGTGCCAGAGCCAACTTTCATTTTCTTTTCCTAAGCAACATCTTTCCCTTCCAATTTCATTCAGGACATATGTGTTGTTTGGGGTTCTTCTAGTTGTAGCCACCAATTTTCTTGATCCTCATTTCCTTGTTTCACATTTTTCTGAGTCAAACTAATTTTTTTGTCCTTGATCACACATTTGACTTACACTTAGAAGATTATTCTTCATATATTCGACCAGTAGAACATTTTATGCCTTGGCATCTTTTCTTCCAAGCTTGACTATGCATCTACCTATAATTATGGTTGGGTTATCATTTCCAAAAGGAATTGATCCATCTCGTTCCTTTTTCAGGGTCAGAAACCTATTTTTGTCACATTTCATATGCTTCGAACAACTATTGACAACATACCTCCCACTTTTCTTGTGTTTCTCTTGTAGAGAAAGTGATCATTCTTCAGTGTTGAATTGATCATGCTTCCTTCTCTGTATCCTTTGTGGTTCTTGTTTGATATTATGATTTGGTTCCCTTGGAGGAACAATCAATATAAAATCTTTGTTCACGTGTCCAAAATTATTACACTTGTATAACTCTACTTCATTACTTAGTGAACCAAAACTGTTGTGATTTTTGTTTTGTGCTTCATGTGACTTTCTAGGATGGCCTTCATAGTTTCTTATTTTCTTGGCATAGGCTCTACAATTTGCATCTGTGTGTCCAAAATTGTTATAAGAATAACATAAATCAAGAAAAATAGTTCGATACCTAGATGTAGGGGATCTTATGAATGGTGTTGTTATTTTGAAGCCTTCTTCTTATTGAGATGTTGTTGGTTGTTTATTATGTGTTATGAATCTTCTGGGTGGTCTAGTTCCTCTATGATTTTCTTCTTGAATCTTCATGTATTCCTCTTTCTTAATAGTACCTCTGATGATTTATGCATAGTTTCTTTGTTCTTATTCTTGTTTTTTCATCTTGGAGCTCGAACCTTTCTTAGTCTACTTCTGGTTGTATCCTACCTCAGACCTATCATAGTATGGATTTTGACTGTTGATGATCTCATCCAATATTGTGGTGCTATTCTGCTACACACATTTCTTCTGAAGATCTTTTCATAAAGTGACTATTTATGCTTCTAGTCTTTCAGTAATCTTCTCCTTTTGTTCTAACTGACTTATGAGTGTTTCTTCAATCTTTTTGTCTTCTTCTTCTTGTATTTTTAACTTTGTGATTATCTGCTCGATTTATTCTAAGTTGGAATTTTGAGATCCTTCTTTCATCTTTAATTATACCTTGCATGACTTTTTTTTATTTCTTTCTTTCCTTAGTTCTTCTAAGGAACTAATTAATTATTATGCCTTCTTTCTTCTTCAGAATCTTATTCATCATCCTCTACTACCATGAAGAGTACTCTATCTTAATCACTTTCACTATCATCATCCTCATCTGATGAGGAGTTGTCTTCCTTTGAGTAGAAACGTTTCTTGAAGAATTTATTTTTGTTTCTTCTCTTGTCTCCCTTTTGATTTTTCTTTTTCTTCTTAGGATCTTCTTCTTCATCGCTACCTTTATTCTTAGCATAAGGACATTTATAAGCAAAATGACCAATACCATCACAATTAAAACATTTCAATGGAAGCATACCTTTGTACTTGTTGGTTCTTCTTTTCAACTTTATTATGAAGTTTTCCACTTCTTCATCTTCCTCTGAATCATAGATGCAGCTGCAATCTAGTTTTGAATTTTTCTTGTTTTGTTTCTTTGTCTTCTTGGATGCCTTGAACACTGCTTCCTTCATGACTGGGTTTTATTTTTCTTTCCTCATTTCATAAGTTGTGAATATTCCATGTATCTCGTCCATGCTCAAACTGTCAATATATGTTCTTTCCTCTAGGGATAATATCTTAGGACCAAATCTCATAGATAGAGATCTTATAACCTTTTGAACGACCATTGATTCATCAAATTATTCTCATCGTCCTCTAATAACTTTCATTATTTCTTCAACTCACATAAATTAGGCTGCAACATCTTCATCTTCCTTCATATTCAATTGCTCAAACTTAGCTCTAAGGGTTTGAAGCTTAGATCCTTTGACTTTGGCATCTCCTTTGTAAATATTTTGAAGTTTAGCCCAAAGATCCTTTGTAGTCTTGAAATGCATAGCTTTGAAAAATACCGAATCATCCAAACTGCTCAGAATGGTGCCTTTAGTCTTTGATTTGTTTTCGCTAAGTTTCTTTCCATCTTTTTTAGTTGGTCGAGTGGTTGGCTATGCATATTCTTCTGCTACCAACTGCCAAACATCAAATCCATGTGTCTGTTAAAAGGTTTTAATCCTTTTATTCTAGAAGAAATAATTATGACCATCAAACCTTGGTGCTCCAATATTAGTGTATTCCGTGATTTTCTTCCAGTGGTTAAATTGTTTCTTGAATGACCTGCTCTGATACCAATTGTTGGAATATTGAGAGGAGGGGGGGTGAATCAATATGAGAACTAATACCACTTTTAACCACAAAATATTGTCTTCAACTTCATCGTCATTTTATCATTTTCATTCAATATATCATCAACAATATAAATCAATAGTGCATAATAAACAATCACATGAACACAGTACAAAAAAATTTACGTGGAAACCCAAATGGGAGAAAACCGTGGAATACTTTTCTTATATATCAAACAAAACAACCATTGGAAGCACCAACTTCCCAATTCTTCAGCTACAGTTGGAAGGAGGATACGACCCCCTATTTACAGGCTCCAACCTGAAGGAAACTCCAAATCCCTATGTTCTTCAGCACCAACTAGAAGGAGGATACAACCCCCTTTCCGTGCCACGTCCTACCTCCCTGAAATATAAGTGTAGACCAAATTGCCACTACCACAATCAATGCCACTTACACTGTCATTATCAATGTCACATCAACCTGTAACCTATCATCCTATCACTATATCCAACCTGTCACTATCATTGTACCATCAACCTGTTATTGATCATCAACAAGTGTCATACTTGTACCATACCATGCATCAACTGTGTACCAACAAATGTAGTATAAAATACATCAATAATGTACCATAGGATATGCCAAATTTAGATACCACAACATCAATAATCAGTAGCTAAACATGTATCCAATCAAGTACCATGTACTAGAGCATCAATCATATATAAAACATGTACCATATACCATAGCATCAATCATGTATAGACCTTTATAACATCATCAATGAAGTGCCTCAAAGTACCAAAGCATGTCCCTCATGCATATACCACCATGTACCAAATGAATACCTAAACCATATACCAACATCTCAAAGATATGTCATATATCAAACCAGATGAAAGAGTATACCTTACTCAACCATGTACCCAAGATGTGACTCAATCAAGTGCCAATGCCAAACATGCCTCAATCATGCACCATACCATAACCACGTATAACCTTCAAAACAAGTGCATAAACATACCTTTACCTATGTAGCTGATCTGATACACAATATGGATGACATGTAACTTTCCTCAGACCTCAGCAACCTAGCACTAGCATTCCCCAATCATGTCTTGTCCTCATGCAACTAAGACCTCTAGTCACATGGGGCCTCGCATGACAATCACTTGGCAACCCGCGAGGGTGCCTTGCAGGACACTATGTGTCTTACTCGTGGGGGTCATCCAAAGTAGGGTTTCCTCTAAAAATCCTAGCTCTCCTCTGTTCTCCTAAAACTCCTACACTTCTCACTCTTCGCTACCTTATATTTCGTTGTCACAAACTTGCCAAAAGATCACTTACTCACAAGAATATATTCAATAAAAAGAGTGTGTGAATGTACTTTTGAATGACTTCTTGAGGTGTATTTATACTTTTTCTAGATAACCTATTTCCTTAATTTTAGGGCTTCTTGAGTTTCTTGTTACAACCACTTTACCCTTTCATTAATTGACTTGTAACCAACTATGGGTTTCTTAACCATTCTTTGGAGATTTTAACTTCACAAGGCCATAACTCCTCAACCATGAGGAACCACGTGGCGTACCACTTATCACCATAAACAACATGACAAGGAATATCCATACATGATCGGGTTACCTGCATTTACACTGTTCTTCATGACCTTTTTTCTTGATCAACTTTGGGTTCCATAACCATACTTTTGGGGATACTAGACTTCTTCAAGGGTTGACATCAATGAAAACCAATGTTTCAACAATCACATGTGACTACTCTGAGAGGGAGATATAGTGAAGAATGCAGGGGGCAACAGGATAGATGGTCTCTAGTGTGAGACATGGATAAGATCATTAAAATGAGGATTTTTGGGCTATTGCGGCTCAGTGGTGTGGAAAATTGGGAGTTTTGGTAGATTGGCGGAGAGCTCGATTTGCAACAGTATGTTGTGTGGCAGGTTTCCAACCTCATGGATGCACTTTTGGTGGATTTTCATGGTGAGTTTCGATGGGTGTAGCTCGAGTTCTTTGGAATGGATGAGATAGCTTCAGATCTTTGGAATATTGATTAGATAAAGTCTTCATTGAGTCGGGGAGTTTCACATTGTCAAGGTATGAAATTGTATGAGGTATTTGACCCAGGAGGATGAGGACACTTGTAGAGATGATTTGTGGAGATCTATAGTTGACTAGAATGAGTTTCCAATCACATCTTGGGATTGTTAAGAGAGAGGACAAAGGTTCAATTGTAGTGTGTGCATAGACACAAATAGTTTTTTGGTGACTTGAGAAAGATGCTTTCCTTGGAGGATTGTAGGGTTCTTATATAGTGGGAGCCATAGACACGTGACAGGGGCACAATATGTGTTCATGATCTTGATAGTGTTTGACTCGGGTATGTACGAGGAGCTTGGTATGAGGACCAAGAATGTAGAACAGGGATCTGGAGCAATGGTATTCCAGATGGAGTTAAGGGGTGTGTTGCGAGTGGAAAATGTGCTATGGGTTCCTGGAGTGTGTTTTCAGCCTCAAGGATTGGGGAGAAGGGATATGCAGTGTTGTTCTAGGATGGACAGGTATTATTTGATGCCTAGACAATATATCCCACGCACAACAATGGTCCTGGAGTTAGAGAGAGAAAATTACATAGGTTGAGGGACCATCCTATGCATGTTGTGACCAACAGGATCAGAGAGATAGATGAGGAGGAATAGGTATCTCCCATAGTGGTACAGGCTCAGAAGGAGCCAAAGTTTATAGGGAATCATCCCTCAGGTTCCATTAGGGAGGATCACCCTCCCAGGACTATTCAAAGGATAATGAATAGAGAGTAGGTAGCTCTGGAGGTTGTGTAGACTCAGAGGGAGTCCAAATTTAGTGGGAATCCAACTTCAGAGTGAGTCAAGAGCCTTATAGGGAGAGTCAGTCATTCAAAGGGAGCCAAATTTTAGGTCCATATGGGAAAGAGGCATCTTCCAAGACTATCAGAAGAGTGTCATGGGTTGATATGACCATGTAGTATGCTCAAAAGAAGGAGGATTCTAGGATCATGGTGACTTCCAGGGAGGGATCATGCCAGACAGTAGGATTTGCTTCATTAACCAAGGGTGAAACTAGTCAGAAGATTGAAGAGAAAGATTTTTTTTGGTGAAAGAGGGGGTAGCCAATCGAGTGGATTGGAGAGCAATTGTGGTAGAGGATCCAGGGTAGGAAACATAGTTACATCTAGGTGATTGTGAAGTGTGGTGACAATACCACCCTTGCTAAGAGGGAGTGTTGATTTTTGTAGCTTCATGTAGGTATTCTCACATGCCATAGGTGTTGTGCATGTGGAAATCATCATGGGCACCACATAATACTTTCGTTTTGGTGAAAACCTCCTTTGGAATGAAGTTGGGGCTTCATCGGTTTGTTGATGGGATTTTTGGGTTTGTTTTGGGGCTTCACACCCACAAGAAAGTCTAATTTGATCTTGACTTGTGGAGGGGCTTCTATTTTGACCCCTAAGACTTCTATATAAAGGAGAGAGGTCATTGCGACATTTCATATTATGTAGAGTTTGTTGAGCAAGGATGGAGTTGGAATAAGTGAGTCTGCACTTGTGCCAAGGATCTTGGTGATTTCAGCAAGGGAGTCTTTGTAACTCTGGAAAATTTGTTCTAGGAAGAAATTGTGCGAGTGAAGCGAATTATACGGAAGTGTCCATACAGGTCTCCGTGCATGTACATGGTTTGTAGTGGGCATAATCACGTATGTATGTGGGTTGCAATGGGAACATTCGCATATGTATTTGGGTTGTAGTAAGTTGAAACGTGTATACGAGGGTTGCAGTGGGCATAGTCTTGTATGTACGCAGGTTGTAGTAAGGTGAATAGAGTACATTTGTACAAATGTTTCTAGGCAAGAGTAGTTCCATACATGCTAATGTCAACAGTAGTATAGGTGACATCAGTAGGTCATACAGGTGGTCTGCATTAGATTTGTGGGTAGAGGAAGATTTAAAGGATTTTCCGAGGTTTGGTTTTCTGATTTTTCTAGTTATTGGAGGACGTGGTTTTCCTTAGATTATGGTGAATTTGTATTGGTTGGGAGGGTTGGTTTTACCCTCAGAATTTCTGAAATTGATAAAGTTATAGAACAAAAAATGTGTGTCTCATATGTGTTAACGATTCATCTATGATCTTGTTGTTTCCATTGCTATATTTTTTTTTCAGTGTCAAATTGTTCAGTGATAACAACTAGGGTTTAATGTTAGATTACTAGGAAGCAATTTTCAGATCTGAAATTAGTCACATAGAGTTACATGTGAAAATTGTCATTTTTTAGTACAAGTTTTGTCTGGAGCATTTCCCTTACTTCACTTATTTCCTAGTTGCAAACCATCCAGTCTTTTCATTCAATTATTGTTCTTTGCAAGACCGATTTCTGATTGTCTCCTCTTATCTTCCAGGTTGCCTCTTCTTCATATATATTGTCCATGGAGCCCCATTCCAACCCACTAGGGAGAACATATTTCCTATTTCTCATTTAATTATCAGGAATATAGTGTAGTGTCGATTTGTAGCACACATTTTATTTGATATTAAACAAGCAATTCTTATTTATTTTTGAAATCCCACAGAGAGCTATCTTGGGGCTCATGAATTTTGTGGTTCCAAACTTATATTTGAGAATGAAATCTCAACAATGAGTTTCTTTTTCATCCCTATGATAATAAAGATACAAAATCATTTAAATTTCTTTGAAAGGACCATCTTTGTTTCTCTTTGTTTGTTCGTTTTGCTACAAACATATCGTTGTGTATTTCCATGATATGGAAATGAATATGATACAATGTTAGAAAAAAATTTATTTCTTTATGATTTAAAATTCTTTCTTTTCAATATGTTCTTTGCCTATTCGACTCTCAAGAATTAGTGTGATGAATGATAAAACCTTTGGTTATAAATCTAGACACAATTATTATCTTAGTGAGAAATAGAGCACCACCTCTTAAAAAATGAAGAGGGTATCTATAAAACTCTATGAGAATTCCCTATGAGGTTGTCTTTCCCTTGACAGGAAATTTTTTATGACCATATTGGGGAGACGATGAAGAAGAAAAACCAAAACCCCCATTGCTTATATTGTTAATAATTACTCTACCAATTCCAGTTCAACCTCATATTCGTTTTAGTTTGGATGATCAAAGGAGTGTGTTTAACCAGTTATACAAATTGGACCTATAGAAAACAAGAAGTCATGTCGAGTTAGAGCAATCCTGGCATATTTTAGCCTAGTAAGAAGAACTAACATGAGACAAAAGGAGACTCCAATGAAATAGTAGAATCCCTATAAACTAACCACCACAAGATTTTGCGAAGGACCATTAAATAGAATTGGAAAGAGAACTTTAAAGCAAGGACAAGATCCAGAACTTAAAATTTCAATGACTTCAATCTTGTTTGGTTCCCCTTCATTCTTATTTCCACAACATATTTCTCTCAACATGGAACACAATGAAAGGGTGATCACGAAGAGCCCTAGAGTGAAAGGAAAAATAATGAAAGACAAAATGACAAAAGATACAGGAACCCAAGACGAAGGCCATGAATAATCCCATTGGCTTTAGAGGGAGAAAAAATTCCTCTACCAAAACTCCTTGCAGGTGTGTTACTTGTGATCAACGGTGACAACATCATGAGCCTTGAAAAACACTTGGACCAGTTCTTGATGATTTATGATATTCATCTAGTAGTACATGCCGATGTCATGGCCAGGGTGTTCCTTCAAACCTTGATAGTTCCCACGTATGATTGGTACCTCTCACTCCCTATGGACTCCATCACTTGTTTTGATGACATTAAATATTTTTTTATGGGTATATATGCCCATTCGATGGCATACCATGTGCTCCTTGCTCATTTCACCCAAATCCATTTGGATAAAAGTGAAAAGATCCAAGATTTTAATCTCCATTTTTTCAAGACTTTACAAAGAATCCTTAAAGAAGAGTGTCCTAATGATATAGTTATACTTAGATTCTATAAGAATGTTATGCCAGATAATGTTAAATATGCAATCAAATTGGCACGGATTGGTACCCTAGATGAGGCAATGAGAAAGGCACAAGAGATGGAGTAAGATAGGTTAAAAACCGATTTCTATCTAGATATTATACTTGGGAGAGTGCAACGACGAATGAAAACTCTTACCTTATCCAATCAAGGTTCAGCTTCATCATCTCGGCCTGCAGAAGAAAGAGGTGTGGGAAGAGGATTGTTTTAGGGAAAACCTCCAAATGTTTGGAATATGCCACAAATAGCAGATGCCCCGTGCACCAAAAAAATGAAAAAATTTCCCAACTGAATAGAATTTTCAAACAAATGCAAAATGAAATAATTTGGTTAATAAGGAATGGGGAACTCAAACCTAGAAAACAACATCAAAATGATGGAATACCTGCACACGGTTTCATATAAGGGATTGATTGAGGGAATACTATTGATGATTCCACTCCTAGACCAAGGTCCCCTATAGTTCTCATTCCCAGCGTGGTTGTGTTGGATGATTGTTATGATGACCCTATTGAAAAGTTCGATGGATTCATGGAACACCAAGACACTGGTGATGAATTTCCCCCTCAACTCTTAGAATCCATGGAAATGGACAAATGCATCCTGTCATTCCTAGAAGTAGTCTTAGAAGAAGAAGAGGAATACTTGAGTACAAAATTCTACCTCCAAGGGAATGTGGCCCAAACAAGGGTGTAATTTAGTGATTTGAAGTCAAAGGGTCCCAATTAGCCTCAAATGGATTGATAAAAATCCCCTAGAATTGGCCCAACAACCCCCCTGGACAAGGGATAATTTCTCAATCATTTCTTCCTAGGAATGCATCAGTTGGAACTCAAGAAAAGATCAAAGCTGGGAAGACTTCATGTATGGAATATAACATTGTTGATGATTCGACTAAGATGAAAATTATCCTTCTGTTCTTAGAGGTGGTAAATATTCCCCAACAAAAGGATAATCTTCTAAATATTTTAGAAAGTGAGGAGTAGCAAGGCACTAGAATGGAGGTAGTTGTCACTAACACTCAACAACACAACCTACCGACTAGGATATCAAGGGGTAAGGTCCCCCCATATTTTATTTCACTGGAAAACCATGATTTGATTATGCATAATTGTATGGTTGATAGAGGTGCTACAAATAACATCATGCCACTCTCTATAATGAAAGTTGTGGGTTAAGAGTGTACCAAATACTATGAGGCCGACGAAATTATTTATATAATTGATTCCGGAAAAGTTATTACATATGGAGAAATCAAAGACTTATGTGATTGGATTATCTCTGCAACTCATATCAAAATTTCTTTTACCATCATAGTGGTTGATTTTCCCGCAACATACGGTATCGTCTTGGGAAGAGAATGGCTTTGTCTGCTGGGAGGATACATGATGAATGATGGCAGTTGCATGATGCTATAAAAAAGAAAGGAGGACTCACGAAGGTACCTCGTGAGAAAAGGAGTCATGTTCCTTTTGAGAAAAAGGGATTTTAAGCAATGGATAATTATATTGTTTCATGCCTTGGAAACTATGCCATATTGAGAAATAAAGACGTAGATTTTGAAAGTAAAGACAATCATCAATTCATGAGATTTTGGAAAATGTCATATGATGGTTATGCCTCCAAATTCAGAGTTGGAGCCGATGTAGTGTTCAAAATCCATGTGAAAATATATATTACTATGCATTCAAATTGTATTTTGAATGTATGAACAATGAAGCTTAATATGAAGCATTGATTCAAGGATTGACACTAGCTCATCAAATGGGGATTATTGACCTTGTGGTGATGGGTGATTTTGAGCTAGTGGTCAATCATGTCCAAAAAATATATAAGATCAAGAAGGAGAGATTAAAATCTTATGTGAGAAGGGCATGGGACCTTACTTATACCTTCAACTATTTTAATACAGTATTCATTCCTAGAGGAAGAAATCAGGAGGTTGATTTAGTGGTAGTTTTTGCTTCCCTTTTCAACTTGAGTTTGGCCTTGACCAATGATTCTTTCTGATTCAAGATTATTTTTTGTTCTTTAGTTCTAAATAATGAAGAATTTTGGTAGGTATTCCAAAATGATGAACATGTTTCTAAATTCCTTTCAGTGATAGAAACAACATATCGAGTGCTTGAAGGAGTCGATGCTTCGGAAAAAAGAAATCCTTTGATAAAACAGAGTTCTCGAATTTGGAGAGTGTTCCAAGTTCAAAKTCATCTGTCATCTAGGAGTTACTTTTCACTAGATATGATCACATGAGAAAATCTAAACCAAATGAAGAATCATGTCTCATAAAATCCTAGGATACTCACAAAGTCAACATTGGTATTCTTGAGAACCCGGAATTTTTAAACCTCAGTAATAYTTGTACAAAAGAGGAGGATGATTAGTATATTTGACTGCTCAAGGAATTCCAAGTTATTTTTGCATGGATGTATGATGACCTTAAGAAATATGAAAAAACAATTATGCATCACATTAGACCATTAAATGAAGGTTCCAAACCTATTAGGTAGAAACCCAAGGTGATTAATCCTAAGTTGAAACCACTCATCAAACTAAAACTTGACAATATGAATAAGGATGGAATTATTTTCTCAGTTCATCCCTCATACTAGATCTCAAACCCAATAGTGGTCAAGAAGAAGAGCAGATATATCCACCTTTGTGTGGATTTCATAGATCTCAACCAAGCATCCTTGAAGGATAATTATCCTCTTTCGAACACGGATATGTTATTACAACAAGTAACTGGTTCTGCACTAATGTCAATGTTGGATGGTTTTTCAGGATACAACCAAGTGCTCATGGAATTTGATGACAAAAACAACACAACTTTCACAAAACCATGGGGGACTTATGCTTATACAAGAATTATTTTTGGGATAATAAACGCGGGTGCCAACTTCCATAAGGCCATGGATCATGCTTTCAGTGATATGAATGGGAAGCTAATGAGAGATTATCAGGATGATTTAACAATCTATTCGAAGCTGAGGGAACTACATTTGAAACACCTAAGATAATTCTTTCATAGATGCAGATTATATGAGATATCCCTGAATACTAAGAAGTGAGTGTTTGTAGTTTCAAAAAGGACATTGGTGGGCCATATTGTGAGAAAAGAAGGGATATAGATATATCCAGGGTGAATTCAGGCCATAGTTGAACTAAATCCACCCATAAATTGGAAGGAAGTACTATGTTTTTTGGTAAGATAATTTGTTTCCAAAGATTTCTTCTGAATTATGCATCGATCGTGAAGCCAATTAATAAATTACTTAATAAGGATCAATCTTTTGAATGGAAAATTGAGGCACAAATCACCTTACTAACTTAAAGTCAACAATCACCATCGCCCCAGTCTTGGTTATCCCAGACCTAGATAGGGATCTCATCTTATATACATTTTTTCCGAAGAAACGTTTGTCACCATTCTCCCTCAAAAAAATCTCAAGGGAGAAGAACTATTGAATTCCTTCAAGAGTGGTGGTTTGTAGGGATGTCATCTCAAATACTCATGTCCCATGTAAAAGCAAGCTTTTGCACTCAAGGTTGTCTCTCATTTTAGAACATTTATACTTTCAACACATGTCATTGCATATTTCACATATCCACTATTTAAGATGATGTTGAGCCAACAACTTAGACTTGAGGGAAGGTGGGATAATTGGCTAGAAAAGCTTCAAGAATACAACATTGAAATCAAGCCTTTGAAGGTTGTAAGGGGATAGGGTTTATGTAAGTTGATATGGGGTATTGAAGATGTAAACATGGATCCCCCTCCATAAAAAATCTAACCATCGCTAGAGCAGACTGGTATAAAGATATCATTTTTTACCTTGAATCCAAGCAATTTCTAGTTGGAATGTCTACAAAGGAGCAGATATCTATAAAGATGAAAAATAATCATCATGTGTTGGTTTTTGGCATCTTATTCAAGAGTAATTTCAATGTAATGTTTTTGATATGTTTGGACCATCCAATGACTGATAAAACATTAAGAGAAATGCATGATAGGGTTTGTGGTGGGTATTTTTCACCATTAATAATTTCCCATAGAATCATCATAGAAAAAATATATTGGCCCACTTTTTTCAAGGACACGTATGCAGTCATAAGGAAATGTGTACCTTGCCAAAAAAATTCAGGGAGGACCAGAAGGGCTGCTATTCCATTGAAGACATTCTTAGTCGAAATCCCCTTCATGCAATGGCAATTAGATGTCATCAACCCCATAAACCCAAAATCCAACAAAGGTCATATATATATATATATATATATATATATATATATATATATATATATATATATATATATATATATATATATATATATATACAGACTATTTCACCAAATAGCCAGAAGTTGAGGCATTGAAGACAACCAACTCGGAGCAACTCATTCAATTTATGGAGGAAAATATCTTGTACGGATTTAGAGTCCCTGAAAAGCTCATCATTGACAATCGATCTATCTTTGTTGGTTCAAATTTTACTTCCTTTTGCGAAAGGTATGGCATATTGATGGGCCAATCCTCAAATTATTACCCTCAAGGAAATGGTATAGTTGAATCAACCGACAAGTCATTGATTCAAATCCTCAAAAATACAATATCAACAAATCGGAGGAATTGGCATAAGAAGTTGAATGATGCTTTTTGGGATAGAAAAATCTTCCCAATAATAGGACAAATAATTCACCATATTCTTTGGTATATGGAAAGGATGTCAAGATCCATTTGCATTAAGAATTGAATGCATTGGAAATTGCTACCAAGATAGACAATGAAGATGGAGTCTCTCCTTTGCAAGCATGTTATTACTAGTTGATGCAAGTAGAGGAACATAGGGTGCAAACCAAATTGATGATTCAAAAAAGGTAGGAGTCCATGAAAAGGTATTTCGATCAAATTTCCACAATGAAGGAATTTCATAAGAGGAATTGGGTTAACTATGGAATAAGGATAAATAAAAACCATCATTTCATTCTAAATATGTAGATTCAACTCTTACATGCTCAAGGGTATGGATAGAATTATGGAGAAGTTTCCCATGAATGGGTAACATCTCAAACATTATTTCTCATGAAGAACTCATCGGCCTTCACAAGCTTCTATACATATTCTCACCATTGTTTATATCATATTTTCTATGTTTCTCTTTATGTTCCATTATTCATTTTCTTTTGACTCCATCACCCAATGTATTTAGTTTTTCTGGATTCTCAATAACCCTCAGGGGGTCGTTGTCCCACAGTTGGAGTCGAATGTTGATATTTTATACCCCTACTCACAAATGATTTTCCTTTGTGAGTCCCACTTATCAATAATGACATGGGTTATTAATTCCCTTGTTAAAAAACCCTACATCCGCATGTCTCCCACAATTAATTTTACCATGCAGAGGAGAGATATGAAATCCACACAAGTCCCCCACCTCCCTGCATACTCACATCTTCACATACCGAAAAACCCACAACCTACAAACCTGCATACACACAAGCCCGCATCCCCATAGGTCCATGACCCACAAATATGCATCCTCGTAGGTCGACGACCCACAAACATGCATCCCCACATACTTGCTTGCCCACATTTTCACATTCTATACTTAGTATTTCCTCAAATTCTTAGTAAAATCATCCAAATGGATGAGCGACGTCCCCCCTACATCATCATTCCTCCTACAACCCGCATTCCATGGCATACTCCCAACACCCGCACCTGCATGCCACGTAATCAAACACCTATCTTCCATGTGGGATACGATTGGTTTTCCCAAGGTAATATAAGTGTATCCATATCACAAATCCCACATGATAAGAACTGTTGTTGTCAATTAATAAATATTAATTCACGCACATTTCCCCTGGTCATCATGTATGCAATTGATAATTACCATTAATAATTGACATGCATCAAGAGTACGAAGGGGCAAATTTGAATAATGAATGCACCCCTAATTTGTGATTAAGGTGCCTATCAAACATAAAATCAAGGTTTATACACATAATCTTCACACTTATCCAAGCACATTGAAAGGGTAAAAAGATGTTGAACAAGAGGAAGAAAGAAACATTATGTGGAGACACAATGAATTCATTGGCTCGTGATTGTAGGTATTTTCAGTGGTGGTCTATAGTTTATAAGTGGTATTTTGAGTTCCCTCAGGAAGAAAATATCAAGAACAAATCTTGGACATTGGGACTAGTAAAATTTGGATGCACGCCTCAAGCATTCGATTTTACAGAACTAATCACCTGGTGCGTTAATATATTATATTCAAAGAATTGAGTCATTCAAGTTAAGAAAAGAATAAGAACCCATATCCCTCTAACATTGAATATGTTCAAAAGAATGCTACGCCTCCTTACACTAGACATAGTCCTCAAGCTTCCTAAAGCTAATTCCTTTTTAGATGCCCAAGATAGTGACATGATCTTACTCAAGGAATTTATGGTCCAGTCCATGGTCAAACCCTTAAACATCAATGAAATCAACACATGCATGTTGGTTCATCCTTTTAAAGAATTTCCTTGGATTTTTTCACAATTGTTCGGGAAAGACTTAACGTCATATTTTAATAGGTATTTCCTATATGTTCTCTATTACTTAGTAAAGGTGGGTTCCATTTTTTATTTGGCTCAAGTTATCTTGAACGCGATCTCGCATCAATTGTATAATTTCATCTAGACCAAGAAGTTTACATGACCTCTTATTTGGTCTTGGCTCTAGCCTACTGTAATACATTCAAGGGCATGCCCCTAAAATGAAATTTCAATTTTGAGGAATACCTTGTTCAATTCTGGTATCTCACACTTTGGAAGCACAAGGCACCATTTTTTTTTACCAAATACATGATTCCTTCATCAAGGAGTGAAAAATCATGCTCACGGGAACTGATTCGGCCAGGGTCACAGAAGTGGACATGGATTTTCTCAAGGGGAAAGGAGTGTGTGTGTTTGAAGAGAAGTTCACATACATTAGTCTCTTTGATTTCGAAGGGAAACCGCTGCTTCTCCCTGGATTCATGTAAAACGGATTTCTGGTGTATGAGTTGTGCAATAATACAGGATGTGGTCCTTGTTCTTTGACAAGAAGAGGAAGCGGTAATTTATTCCCATTCTGCTTAATATTTTCAGAATTATGATCAAAATTTCATCAATTCTCACCAACATGGTCAAGTTCTTTGAATCCTTTAATATGAAATAAAAAGAAACCCTCAACAGCTTTGATCCAAAAGGTATTTTCATGGCACATATGTTAGCAATTAGTTACCCCTCATTTTTTAACATGGTACAAGAAATTTCAGAAGGAGGCAATGACAATGAAGGCTTGCATGTTGAGGGAAAGATAGCAACTACCCCAGGAAAAATAACACCCAAGAGGAAGAAACAAGTCATTCACGAAGATGCACACAATAGTTTGAGCTCAAATGCGGTTACAGTAACGGTCTCTCCCTTGGAAGGAAATAGGAAGTCACAACATAGATAAAGGGGTCAATTTATACCCAATGTCAAAGGTGGCATGGTGCATCACCCCCACAAAATCCCCTCTTCAAGCCTCAAATATCAAGAGAGAAATGTAGGAAAGACAGTGAATAAGGAAGGATGTGCTGGTGATGAATATGGTTGAGACCTCACTCGGTACCAATTGGAGGAAACACATATATTTTCCCCTATTCCCAAAAGAAAAATGAATCTCAAGGGAGGTGTTTCTGCAGACCCCAATGATTTTGAACTGAATACAATCAACATGGAAATTAAGGAAGCCAACAACACACTGACATGGGTTGTAGTACAATTGGTTGAAAGTAAGATGATAGAAAAGGAGATTACCCAGGAGGGCCAACCATTTTTGAAGAATATTCTATGACTTTTCATCATTCCAAATACGACAAATAGTTTAGGAAACTCCATATTGAGAGAGTTAATGTCAAGGATAAAAAGGTGACAAACAAAAGGACCTCTGAAATTGAAGTCAAGGGGTTGAAACATTTAGGAGTTCTCAAGATTCATCGGGCTATGGGTGATTCTCTAGCTCACTCAATAACAAAGCATGAAATAGAGAATGAGATATTGAGAAGAGGCTAAGAGAAATTGAAGATACCCTTAACCCACAACCATTATTTGAAAAATCATTGGTTGTGATGGTCCCTGAGGAGTCCCTTGAAGAAACAATCGACTCAATTTCTAAAGTCACCAAGGTTGCAAAACTGCTCGTATGAGTCAAGAGATATGTAGTTGAAAACATTGATAAAATACTTTTCATTATGCGGTAAGCTTGGGAAATCATTATTGAAGCTGGTGTCATAACTAGAAGGATTCACGCTCTTAAGGAGTATCTACAAGAGGATCTGCAAAATGATGAGTATTTATATAAGAACATTCTCAATGAGAGTATCAAGTATGGATGATCTTGTGATATGGAAGTAGGACCTTCCTTCTAAAATCAGGTTGAAACAAATACAAGCTAGACGGTTGGGGAGAATAGATACTCTTTGAAAATTGAACACCACCTGTGATTCCCTGATGGAAAAGAAAAGTACATTATTCTTAAAATATCTTGATTTTATAAAGGAGATATAAGGTCCCATTTTAATAAAATACTCAATGTTGTTAAGTAAATATTAGGTAGAAATAGAACTTGGTGTACTAAGGGTTGCATGGGGAACGAACACTGATGATCTTGCCAATTTTCCAGAAGAGGAACTCCAACAATGGTTGGTCAATTTTGTGAATGATAATGAATATCAATCATCCATAGTACATCAACAGTGGGACATGTTGAGGAGCATTGAGGAGGAGTTATTCAGAATCAAGGTAAAACAAGACATAATTGTGGCATCGTTACAGGAATACATTCAAGGGTGGTCGAACAGTGTGTTAAAGGAAATTGTTAATCCATAGTAGTCTTGAAAACTAAATAAACGACCATGACAGATATGTTGGACAACTTCCTGTTATTTAAATAATGCAGGAGAAACCAAAAGCATCGTCCTTTGCTTCCATTTTGTGAGTACAAGATTTTTCTAAAGCATTCCCCTTACTTCTCTTATTTTCCAGTTGCAAATCATCAAGTCTTGTCATTCAAGTATTTTTGTTTGAAAGAGTGATTTCTTAATGTCTCCTCTTATCTTCTAGGTCCCCTTTGGTTTGTATAAATTTTCCACGGGAGCCCCATCCCAACCCACTAGGGCGAACRCATTTCCTATTTCTCATTTAATTATAAATAATATAGCGTAGTGACAAGTTGCAACACACATTTTATTTGATATTGAACAATCAATTTGTGAAATCCCATACAAAGATATCTTGGGGCTCATGACTTTTGAAGTTTTAGACTTCTATTTGAGCACGAAATATCGATAATGAKTTTCCTTTTCATCCCTATGATATGAAAGTTGATAAATCATTTAAAGTTCTCTGAAAGGACCATCTTTGTTTCTCTTTGTGTGTTCATTTTACTTCAAACATATCGTTGTGTATTTCCATGATATGGAAATGAATATGATACAATGTTAGAAACAATTTTCATTCTTATTGTCTCCTCTTGTCTTCCAGGTTTCCTTTGGTTCGTATTTATGGTCCATGGGAGCCCCATCGCAACCCACTAGGGAAAACACATTTCCTATTTCTCATTTAATTATAAATAATTTAGCATAGTGACGAGTTGCAACACACAGTTTATTTGATATTGAACAATCAATTTGTGAAATCCCATACAAAACTATCTTGGGGCTCATGACTTTTGTAGTTTTAGACTTCTATTTGAGCATGAAATCTAGAGAATGAGTTTCCTTAGCATCCCTATGATATGAAAGTTGCTAAATCATTTAAAGTTATCTGAAAGGACCATCTTTGTTTCTCTTTGTGTGTTCATTTTGATTCAGGCATATCGTTGTGTATTTCCATGATATGGAAATGAATATGATACAATATTAGAAACAATTTTCATTCTTTATGATTTAAAATTATTTATTTTCGATATGTTCTTTGCATGTTCCACTCTCATGCATTAGTGTAATGAATGATAAAACCTTTGTTTATAAATTTGGACATAATTATTATTTGAGTGGGAAATAAAGGAGCACCATCTCTTAAAAAATTAAGAGAGTGTCTCTAAAACTCTGTGAGAATGCCCTATGAGGTTGTCTCTTGCCCTTGACAGGAAAAGAGGTCAACAGAGCTCAACATGTCACTTATGGGAATTGAACTTAAGTGGAGATGTTAACACTCCTTCTCATAACCACCCAAGTTAAACCTAATTGACAACATACACTAAAATATATACTATCTAATATGAAGACATATATCCTTCAATTTGAAGGTATTTCAAATCAAACAATATATATCTCAATGTATATAACATTAGTTATTTTATTGTGAGATGCATATTGATAACCCATACAGAACCCATGACATGTGCACAACCTAGCTTTTATGACATTTAAGCATGAATTTCAATGATATTTTAGTCCTTGCTTATGGTAGTCACTATTGTTTTCATTTTTTCAATTAGTTGTATGGATTGCAAAAAACAATTACCTAAATTTTGTAATGTTCCGAAACAATTTATTATTAAAATATTTCATTTAAAATTTAAAATATCACTAAACTACTATTTGATTAAATAAAAAGGTGTTGTGAGGTGTTTATATATATAGAAAAAATAGAATGCACAATTTGCACAATGCTCAATAAAGTTAATATGAAGATAAGTACAATTTTTTTACAAATATTTTAATATATGATTTAACAATTTGAAAATTGAAAACGAAGTACAGATTTCATAGAATTTAACTTAGGAAACATTTAACCACAAGTGTATATTATTTGATTAATATGTTCAAAAAGATTAGCAATAATAATTCAATATGAATAATTTCATTTTGGTGTATAAATTTTCAAGCTCAAAATAATATACATATTTTTTTAATTACTAGTAATATATATTTCAACATCAAATTTCAATACATGTTGAATGTATTTTTATAACATCATAAATTACTTAGTTCAATGATAAATTTTATTACACTGAAAGTGTTTTTAAGGGGGTGGTTTTGTCCAAGCCTTCATCGTCTATCCATAGCCACTTGGAACCCGCTCCCTGTCCAATTACCATTTTCCCTGGATTGTCCACCTGTCATGTTACCATTCGCAAGAAATTATGTTTGTGTTTATGTTGTGTTATGTCTTTGTATGTGATTGCTCTTTATTCTATTATGTCCGTGTATGTGAACCCTGAGAGAGGAAGAAACCTAAATTTAAAGCTCCAAACAATCGCACAGATTTTATACACGCCACGAAAACACTATAATAAGAAGACAAGCAATGAGCCTTTATGTAGCCAAAGTTCTCCTGGTTTCATCCTCCATTTAAAGAATCACTCTACGACTGGCCACAAAATCTGCTATACTTGCAAGTAACACAATTGTTCATAATTTCAGAAATATTTCCGTCGTTGAAGCTCCTCGAGCTATCAGATCCCGGTATACCATTAAAGATTTTCTCTGAACTGAGGTCTACAGTTTGAATCTCCTAAACTCCTCAAGCTATCAGAGCCCGGTATACCATTAAAGATTTTCTCTAAACCGAGGTCTCTAGTTCAAATCTCCTAAGCTCCTCGAGTTATCAGAGCCCGGTATACCATTAAAGATTTTCTCTGAACCGAGGTCTACAATTTGAATCTCCTAAACTCCTCGAGCTATCAGAGCCCGGTATACCATTAAAGATTTGCTCTGAATCGAGGTCTCCAATTCGAATCTCCTAAGCTCCTCGAGTTATCAGAGCTCGGTATACCATTAAAGATTTTCTCTGAACCAAGTTCTCCAATTTGAATCTCCTCATCAAAGAAATCATGCTCTTCTCCTTCCATTTTCCATCGGAAAATGCCAATCATTCCCATAACCGTGCAAACTCGTCGGGAAACTGTATGAAATGGTTGAGTTTTGACCATAGAATTGTGTGGTTACTATGATTTCTTATTTTTTCCTCTATATGTTTATAGGTTTTATTTGTTTTTTCTCTACATATTTTTGTAAATTATTTCTCTAAATCACCTATCATATACAATTTACTAAATATTTATCTATATTTTTAACATATATGACATAAATTGAAACCCTATTTGTCGGTACATAAATACATTTTTGAATGAGATTGAAAGTAAAATTTTAAGAATTTATATTTATTTTAAAAAAATAGAAATTTGTTTTTTATATTGTAAATAATAAAATATTGCATTATATTTTTATAAAATATTCAAATTTATATAAAAAATTATATAATTTAAAAAATAATAACATTTTTAAAAGAAGATAAATTGTTAATGATATTTTACTTTATTTTTATAAAAAAAATTAAATTTATAAAAAAATTACATAATTTAAATATTTATAAAAAAAATTATATTTTTTTATATATTTTTTTAATTTAAATAATTTATTTTGATATGTTACACAACTTCTTTAATTAAAATTATGATATCATTGTTTATTAGTATCATTAAGAGTTTTTATCTTTTTTATATCTTCGATATAATAAAAACAAAAATTAAGATTTTTAAAATTATTGGATTTGTTTTCCTTTATTATGTGTTATCCTTTTAATTCTTACATATAATATGAATTGAATTTGTGGATTTGCTTTTTATTCTCTTATGAATATTTTCTAATTTTTTATTGTAACATTGTGTTTTTGTGGTACTTGAGTTTTGTAATATTATGGTAGTGTTCATGTTCCTTGGTGTGTGGATGTGTAGTGTAGTGGAGGGGTCATAAGCATAACAATAGTGACATCAGTATGACATTATATATTGTGAGGAGATGTTATGTATTTGTACTTGGATTATCAAATTTGTATATTTATAAAAAAATTATATAATTTAAAAAATAATAATATTTAAAAATAAAAAAAAATTTGTTAATGATATTTTACTATATTTTTATAAAAATATTTAAATTTATAAAAAAATTACATAATTTGAATATTTATAAAAAAATTGTATAATTTAAAAAAAAAAAACAATTTTGTTAAAGAAATAATTTAATTTTATAAAAGTTATAAAAATCAGTTTTTTTAAAGATGGAAATTGCAAAATAATGAGTTTCCTTAGCAAATATGCAGTGTTTTCTTCAAGGGTTTTTTAGGAGTGGGTTCCATGATCACATTAATAGTTTATGTTGTATAATAGTTTTGTCTTGCTCGTAGTCTCAAAACAGTGTCGAGTTTTAGCCAATGTGGAAACAAACAAGATGGTTTGCTTGCAATAGAAGGTTATTACTCGTGGGCTAGCGATAGAAGGAATATTTATGGTCATGTAGAGATTGAAGAAGCACCTCTACTTGAGGTTGTGTGTAGTCCACAATCATTGTAGTATGGGCAACTCTTGAAATAGTAGAATGAAGTTGTTGGAAGAGTTGGTCAAATATATTTGTCCCCCATTCGTTTATCTATGTAGGGAGATTGGGGTTGCAGGGGAGGCAACAAACAAGAAACTGTCACCGCTGTCGTTTCGCGAGATCAATGAGGTCTTGGACCTCTTGAAGGCCATTTTTCACACATTCCAAACTATCTCGGAGGATCAATGGGAGATTCTCTCACTGATCTTTGAATTTGTTGCAAATAAAGAGTAAGATGCACTCCATATAGATGAGGCTAGTTATAAAGAATCAAAAATTGTTCCTGAGTTTGCCAAGTAAAATAGACTCCTACACGAGAAACAAAAAGAAGTGCACTTCCCCGCTACTTATCTGCGACTTCCTCCCATGGAGTTTCATGAGTAGGATCCAACGGCATACTCTATCCAGATCTGAGTAGGAAGAAGGAAGATAGGATCACTATATAGGTTGGGCTCTGCATAGGATAGTGACACATTCAAAACCTCTATAACAAAATCATCTCGAAGTTCTATACATGGATCTCTCGAAATTTCTTGCAGGTTTTCCACCATGAATTTCTTGCACTACTTTTTGTTTCCCGTTTAGGAGTATGTCCGCAACGTATTAAACAATGCCACGTGCCCACGGGAATCAAAAATTGTTCGCAGCCTATTAATAATCGCTTTGGAGAGTTATCCACAAATGACAAGGGAAGCAACTGAGAGCGTCTCTATCGTTTGAGTTTCAGGTAATTTTTGTTCGACTCAACTTCTTTCTTTATATTTTAGACAGTGGCCATGCTCCTGTTTTATCCATCGTAGGTTGCCTCTTCTTTTTTTCCTTTTGAATTCTAAATTAGAGGATTTTTCTTTTGTAATCTTCTTCTACAATTATTATTATGATAAAAGGTTTTCATAGTTGTTTGAGATTCATAATAGAGCCTTGGCCTCTAAAATTTTCTACCTAGCAGTCGTTTTTAGGCAACCATATTCCATAATATTTATTTATTCTTAATTACACCGAAGGTGTTTTTAAGGGGGCGGTTCTGTCCAAGCCTTCATCATCTGTCCATGGCCACTTGGAACCCAACCCCTATCCAATTACCATTCGCCTTGGACTGTCCACCTACCCTATTACCATTCGCAAGAAATTATGTTTGTGTTTATGTTGTGTTATGTCTGTGTATGTGATTGTTCTCGGTTCTATTATGTCTGTGTATGTGAACCCTAATAGAGGAAGAAACCCTAGCACCTTACAGCCATAGGCGATCATGGAGAAGCATTATGTGAGCCAACATTATGGAGATATATCTCACGGTGAGTATTGGGATTTCTTTAATCGTAGTTTTTTTCCTCTTTTTGATACATCCATTGA
>JASDQU010736179.1:540242-550599 GCA_032191745.1 Picea mariana
ATAAAAAAAAAAATTATATTTTTATGATTTCTTATTTACTTTTTCAATTTTTATAAAATTATGTTCTTATGATTTCCTATTTACTTTTTCAATTTCTATAATAAACATAGAGTTTGTTTACTTTCTCTCTTTCTATATTTGAAAGCGATTTTTCAATTTCTATAAAATTATGTTCTTATGATACCTTATTTACTTTTTCAATTTTTATAATCAACTTAGAGCTTATTTGCTTTCTCCCTTTCTATATTTGAAAGGGACTAGCCACTTTGTGACTTATTCATTTATGACGTTTGATTCTTGTGTTTTTTTCTTCTCCCAATAATATGATATACATGGCTTTTTAATATAGTTGCACAGCATTTTTGTTTAATAATAAAATAATACAAATATTTATAAATTATTTTATTTTTAATTTAATTTATTCAATAATTAAATAACCCAAAATTAATTTAAGTAGATGGTAGTCATCATATATTGATTTTTTTTGTTTTATTATTTAAATGAAATAACAATTTTTTTAAATACATATTTACATAATCATTCCAAAATTATGTAATTTTCACAATAAATGCATTATATCTAATATATAAAATTTATGGATAAATACAAATGTAGTGGTTGTTAAATGGTTCTAGTTTGGGTTGTGTTGTGACGGACAACAACCTTCCCAAATTTGCATTTATTTTCAATAAGAAATTTGGGACCTTTTATTTTTGAAAGTTCTTTTCAGTTTGATTTTAGTTATTTATTTTAATTTTGTAAATATTTTTAAGATTTTAATTTTATATGGGCATCAATGTATTTGATATATCTAGAACTGAGGGTATTTTCACATTTTTGAACCCTAGTTATATCGATTTTGTGTATTGTCTTTTTGAATTTCGTGACTTTAAACATGAAATTCAAAAAGTTTCATTTTCGAAAGCTTCTATATGGTTTATCATTTTATGACAGTTTATTCATTCTCAGGTTTGCTTTAACCATGATTTTGATTGCAGATTTCACATTTTTCCATGTTATTTATTTTGTTGGTATTAATCATGTTATTCAAATACATGTTCGTTACTTTGTAACATTCATCGTTTGTATTGTAAAACCTTTTATGAACAATATTCCTTGATCATGACTAATGTACTCGTCAGAATCATTGATCTGATAGACAAATTATTTCGAGTTATGCGATTTCCATATGGCGTTTTTATGTTGCTCTTATTTACTCCATGTAATAATCGAGAATGTCCTCTTATGTCGTATCATAAAACAACATAATTATGGATGGGATAGGGTTCGGAATACAATGCAATGATATGATTTGGGGTTTCAAGTTTCTAGGGTTTCATATGCTGGTAAACAGAGGATTGATTATACGTCTCTGTATTCACCCCTTTACCTATGTTTATGCCCGATAAACCTTATTGAGTCATATCCATATCCTTTCCATGGGTCTAGTATCCAGAGTCAAACCTCGTGGTCTAGAAATGGTAGAGGCCAACAAGGATTGTATGTCAATGCTTCAAAAGGTCGAATGGTTGAAATTTTTATTTTCCTTCCATGGCCATAATTTGAAAATATCTAGAGCTTTCGCCCAAACTTTTAATGGACAATTCATAAATATTAGAGACATATAATTGCAGTTCAATGAATCCATGATTGCAGAGACTACACATATTCCATTCAAGGGAGAATTGTGGTCGAAAAACAAGAAAGTAAAATGCATTCCCTGGTCCGAGTTTTTAGTGTATTCTAAAATAGCGTATGACCCAAAAGGTTTGTCTATCTCCCAAGTTAAAAAGAAATGGTGCCCTCTATTATTGATTATCAAATCTTATATTACCTACGAAGAATGTTATAGTCTATTTTTCTACTTTCATTTTAGATTGTTAATGGACTTCATAGGGTTTGAACTCAATCTTCCCTATTACTTGTTGAAAAACCTATCAAAGATGTCAAAGTTTGACCGGTGTGACCGTATTAATTCTGAAAGGAGTCTTTTCCATCATAGTTTTATTAGAATTGTGGTTGAGTTTTATTTGAGTCAAATATGTGAATCCTGGGATAATTTCATCCAAAAAAATAAATTCTTAGAAATCCAAGAGTCAATCAACCACTCTCAGGATTTCAATTCAATGTTTGAGTCCACTAGTTCGATTGGGGTTAATGATAGAATCCTCCATATTTTTCCAGTTCCTCAAGATACCCTCCCATGAATTACAAGAAGCATGAGTATGAAATTTGGACTACGTCCTGAACCTGAAATGACAATGAAAAATAATAAAAAAATTATTGAGTTTTATAGTCACGATGATATTACCCAACATGCTTCACAAGATCATGAAGTAATTAATTCTATCGTTCATGGCTCGTTAGATAATTTGTTGATTGTGAATAATTTTAAGAATAAATGACAAGGGAGGAGAATCTCGAGATTAATTAAAAATCAAGACCAGGAAGGTATCTAATGCTTCTGCCCCTTTTTTTGTCTCTGATGATGAGCCTGAAGAAATAGAGAAAATTGTTCCTCTTAGAAATGAATATGTGCCTACTGTTGAAATAAACAAGGAAAACAAGCCAAAGAATGATTCAAATCTTGAGGATTCATTATGGAAAGAGAAGTATTTCATTACTATGCCTATTCTACAAGTAAATATAATGGAGCTCGAATTGGAAAATTAGCAGCTCAAGGCAATCAACAAAACCTTGATTTCAGAGTATGAGAAACAAATTGTTGATCTCAAACAAAAATCTATCAAGAATGAAGGCTCAGTGGCAATTAATTCTTCAGGGGTCAATATTTTTGGTACCTCATATTTATATAATCTTTCTCATTGATGCTCAAGTACTGAATTTAGAATTTTGTTAAAGCAGGTACGAATTAGTTACGTTTTAATTTATTATTATTTCATTTTCAAAGAGCAGCCACATAATTAAAATTCGGTACCCTCTCTATTTTTATAAAATATGTTATTAATTTATTTTCATTTGGATTTACAGGTTTGCAATGGTTTCTTTTGGATCAAGAAATTTGCATACAGAATATTTACGAGTTTAAGGAGCAAGTGCACATTGATGGTCGGTTTATCATTTGCTAAAGCTCATAGATGTTTCTAGAAAAAAAATTGTAAATTTTGTTACAATTAGACTATGGTTGGGGATGAATAGTAATTTGACATTATCTCCTTCCTATTTTTGAGGAAGTGGTCGTTATTAGTTTAATAATAATAGTTGTAGGATACTTGAAATCTTTTCTTATAAAGAGTAAGTTCAGTTCGTGTAAGGGCATTCATAATTTTAAAGAATAAGGAAACTTTGACATTGTTGTTTAAAATGTTTTCTTTAATATAAACATTGAATCATTCGAATTTCGATCTCGATTTGAAGTATTGATGCTTAGTACTATTACGGGTATCTGTATACTTTATCTTTTATTGAAATCTGATTATTAAATCCTATGTTACAGTATTATGATTTTCATAATTGTTTACTATTAACCAATTGTGTTGATTTTTTCTATTGTTTCATATGATAATCAATTGATTGAATTTGTATATGAATGTTGTTGTTTTAAAAGGTCTATGTGATTGTTTAGATAGAATTTTTATCTTATTCACGGTTGCAATATTGAAACGAATGCTTAACGATCTATATCTTTTAGGCATTGTTTTTCTTGATTAATTCATATGCGAAAAGAAATATTATACCCGGGAGATATTTAAATTAATTAAAATAATAATTATTGTGTGATTCTAGAATAATAATTAATTATTTCAAACAATTTATACAACTCTTATTTTATATTTTTTTTAATATATATTATTGAAAAAAGAAAAATATCCTTATGTAGGAGTAACATTCCATCTGTGTTTTGAGTGAGTTTTATTTTAAGTTTATTTTATTTTATTCTTTTAAATAGTTTTTCTCCTTTGTTGATTATCTCAACTTACAAATATTATATATCAGTAAACACACACTTTGGTCTTAAATAAATATCAAGTGTTAATTTAGATTTAGATTAGTTTAGGTTGTTTTAGTTTTAGCTTAGATTAATCAAGGGTAATTGGACCTAGAACCAGTGAGAATCACCATTTCAATGGGAAAGGATCTAATTGGGATCTTGACCGGGTGATTTTCCCAAATGTTGAATATGGTCAATTTTTTCCATCAACAAGTTGTTAAGAGGAAGAAGTGGTATTCTCCCCACCTGGATTCAAACCTTGTTTGTAACATGTTTGTTCTTAGTGATCCAATTATTGATTGAGGTTATTTATTCATAATGTCTCACGTCTATTTTGTTTGCATATGTGTCATACTTTATATATTGTAGTTAATTTATTGAGTTTTTGTAATTAATTTATTAATTTTTTTATTTTTCTAGAATTGTGTGTGTGTGTGTGTGCGCGCGCGCGTGCACGCATATCATTAATCGGGTCTAGATTGGGTGGTTGGGAGGAATTATTGTTATCCTCCCCACCCAAGTTTAATTCCTGCAATTTACAATATTCTTTGATGACATATTTTTATTGAAAACGGATCACGCATCACATTATGAAAATTATGGTGCATTGTTAAGTGATGAGTAGATATCAATGATGTGTTATAGTGGATATTAAATGTGATAATCAAATACGAGGTCAAGAATAGATACACATATGTAAGGCATTGGCATTATTCTTTGATGATATGTTATTTGTTGAAAATTCCCCACACATTTGAATTTTAAAAAACATAGTGTGATGTAAAATGAAGGGAAAGTATTATGTGTCATGGTTTTTTATTACAACAAAAACTAGCACCTAAGATGGAAAAGTCCCAACTACCAAGGTGCAAAATCAAGTTGAATTTAGAAAGGCTACCTATTGTTACCACAACAACTCTTCCCCTCACTTTAAAGTATCTCTTCTCTAGTAAAAAGGGGGCTTCCCTAAGGTAAGTCTAAGCCCAAGGTTAAAGGTGTGAAATGAAGTGTTATAGTACTCAAATCAAATCTTATTTGAAATATGGTTTATGTGTTTTCGATGTGGTAGATTTCAAAATTACAAACTAGATGCAAGTCTAATAGGATAAATATGATTGAAGTACTTAGTCTTGTTACGAATTTGAGTTTAGATAATGTTTTGATGGTTGTAAGTTTCAAATTTACATATGGAAAATGAAGTTTAAGCAAATTTAAAATCTAGAAATATAAATGCTCAAAATGTAATCTGTATATTAAAATTTATGCATTAAATATGATGTAAGAATGCAAAACATTATAAAAGAAATCAATAAAAGTGAATTTTAGGATGTAATGTATGTGAAATAAGTCTAATTTAAGATTTAGAAATAAAAAAATTTAGGATCAAATGCAATCTATATTATGTTGAAAACAATTGAAGTCAAAGAAATCGAACACATACAAATCCTAGGAGATTCAAGATTACTAGTGGTCTTGATTGATTAATGACAAGAGTCAAATCTCAAATTTGGATCTAGTTCCAATCATGAATAGGATAATGGAGGTAGAAATCACTTTGATTTAATCTCCTTTACTCATATTTACATAATCTTCAACACTAAAGTGGACTCACTCTCTAAGGGTGTTCTTACTTTACAAGAATGTTTGTTGATAGTGCAAGAATATAAGGAGGATACAGTGTCCTTAGAATCTTCCTTTTTAATTTTTTGATCTTAGATTGAAGTCCATAGTTCTAATAACTTTGAAGGTTTATTTCATGGTACTCTTTGTTTTATATTATATTATTATTGGTGTAACTTTGAAGGAAAGCAATGAGGATTTATGAGCTTTATTTGTTTTTGTAAGACTCTAATATATAGAGGGGATAGCTTATAAACTATTCCTAGTTCATAGACTTGAACCAATAGGCTATGTTTATATATATTTTGATTTCAAACTTGAAATATCAAATAGAAGTTTTTTTTCTTGAGAAAAAAGATTCAAATGAAATTTGGAAATTAAAATTTATGCATTAAATTTAATTCTAGACATGTAAAAAATACAAAAATAAATCAGATTTAATTTCTAAAATTAACTTTTTTCCTAGATTATGATCTAAATTAGGCTCCTGTGAAACTATATAAGCTGAAAAATGAAAATTTTGAAGTGAATAATATGTAAAAAATGAAAAAAAATAAATTATAACATAAATTCACATGTCTTTTCCAACGTGAAAATAAAGTAAAGGAATGTTGAAAAACAATTTTTTTTCTGGTGGTGACTGTAACATCCCACTCTTGCACGCACATGATGTGACTTATTCTTTGATGACACTTGTGTGCAAGTGATCCAGTTCATTATATGATTGTCTACTTCGCTTATGGATTATGATGTTATGTTATGTTATTTATGTATAGACAAGTGTTATTGATTGGTTTCTCCTGAGTGTGCAAGACTCTTGACAGATTGAGGATGTTGATGGCATCGATGGACTTCCTTGGACTCTGGATCGAGTCAGGGAGTGGACTATATATGGTTTGAGCATTTTTGTTATTGCATATGTGACATATGACTGCGTATATTATGACGTTGTTTATGGATTGTTGACATGTTTTGTTGATGGATGCAAGCTGACGATTTCTTGCTAATCAAACTCACATTATGAGTAAATGGGTCATGCACAACCATAGATATTGAGGGAGATGTGTGGCAGCAACCCTGCAACAGCCTACTAGCATTCTCGTCGTGGTTCGAACTGTAGGTTAACGATTACCTAGTTCGATAGATCCATGATGTTGTGAGGGAAGAATGAGATAGTCACTCACGAAGATTCTAAGGGGCACGCAATAAGGCAAGGTCCTTATTCCTTATAGGCCCTTAGTCTCCCACAAGTTCTCCCAATGGAGTATTGACTCCAAGGGTTGGAAAACTACCAAAATCAGTCAAAAAACGAGTGGCACCCTTGGAGCATGTAGTGAGTCTTGAATGGCACATCACATAAATGAAACTTGAATAAAGGTGAGTGGCACCTTTGGAGCATGTAGTGCATCTTGAAGGGCACATCACGATTTTTAACACTGGTGATTCAATGAACCTAGGTACCTAAAAAACAATATCTTATTTTGACATGGTCAACCTTAAAATAAATGTTGTATGAGTAAATTTTAATAGTTATAAAATTTCCTTTAAAAACAATTTTGCTAAGCCTAGTTGAAATTATAGCATAGGTCTAAATGGGGTATCAGGACTAAAAATTAATTAATCAATTAAAAATGGGGGATGAAGAAAAATCAAATTTAGAATTTAAAGGAGAAATAATTTATATAAAATTAATTGTTATTTATGTGCAAAAAATTGTTAAATTTGAACTTAGGCAAAAAGGGAAATTAAATGCAAAAATGAGTGTGGAACATAGAATGGAATCTAGTCTAGAGAACTTTCCTAATTAGAACTCAACTAATCTTTAAGAAAGTTGTCATACATTAAAGGAAATGGAGGGAATAAAGGGATAGAAATGAGCATTTTTAGGAACTATTCTAGATGGATGAGGGAAATTGACAATAAATTTAATTAATTAAAAGGAATTTCTGGTGCAACTAAGGGATCAGGTGACAAGTGTACGGGGGAGAATTTTTCCTAATAAAAATAATTTAGTGTGCAACTCTATAAAAGTAATGGAGAATTTTTCATAATAAAAATAATTTAGTGTGCAACTCTATAAAAGTAATGGAGAGGAGAGGAAGGGGATCATGATTGGTATGTGTAAAGTTATGCTACCAGATTTTTCTTGACTAATTTTTCTTGTGGGAGTTGGGATACCCAACTCGAATAGAGACTGGTAGCTCGACCTTGGGAGGCAAGCTGGGAGCTAACTTATTCTTCAGTTTGCGTGCATGGCCCCTTTGCGGCTCTCGGGGCTCAAGGGGATAAGAGTACTCCTAGTGTTGGCTGGAAGGTACCGGTGAGGTCTCAGCGATTAGAAAACAAGAGTGAGGAAGATCACCAATGACTGAAGATCATCAACAAGTCCATCTGCCAATTAAAGTACACAAGTTCAAATTTCGCATTTGTAAAGTAGTTAAATTTTTGTATGTGGTTTTATATGTAGATTGAAGTGGCAATGGTTTTCTGGATCTGTGTGTGATTTTAAGGGTTTCTTGTCCCTTTGTATTTTGTTTCCTGTACCTTTTTCCCAGCTATGTATTGCATTCATTCACCATTCACCCCTTTGGGGTCTTAAGATCTTTGAGATTGTTCGCCCCTTCCCCACCTTGGTCCTTGTGGTTTCCTGGTGCTTTCTAATTCAACTGGCTCTGAGTTGCAAAGAGGAACTCGCCCCTTTTCATTTTTAACCTCCCATCTCGTTTTTACACAATAAATTTAATCATTTACCTAACATTTCGTTTTTTTCCCTTCTCACGGGCATATACAGAAATTCGTTTTTGTAATTCCCCAACCATTCGTGGAACGTCGAATTTCATTTTTACGCTGTAATTATTTTACGCAACATTCATTTTTCTCACAGCAAATTTTACCCCCAGCGTTTTCTTTTCGCCCAGCATTGGAGCATGTTGCCTCTGCGACCTTGCATTGTTTTCTCGCTTTCTAGATGTGATTAAACCTTTGCGTTCTTAGCAAAAATCACCAAGCAATGGAGTTGTTTCCTCTGCGATTTTTTTTTTTTTTTGCCTTTGCATTCTTGATGAATTTTAACCCAACCTTAAGGCAAAAATCACCCTGCATGATGATCTAGTGCTTCTCTGCGATGACTGGTCTCTTCCCACTCAAAATCCGCTTAGATGCATGGCGTTTTTGTTTTGTTTACACAGAAAAAAAAAAGTGATTGCCCTTCGTGTGAGAGGGAGAGAGACTGGGCTCTTGTTGTTTTAATTGGTTCTTACCCAACATTGGAGATGAGTCGTTTTGTTTCAATCGTTCTAACTCGGCCAACTGGTGAATTCCCAGTGCGTGCGTGATTGAAGGAGACTGGAGTTTTTCTTTAATTGGTTCTTACCCAACATTAGAGACCAGTCATTTTGTTTCAAGCATTCTTACTCATCCAACTGGTGAATTCCTAGTGCGTGCATGATTGAAGGAGACTGGCGTTTTTCTTTAACTGGTTCTTACCCAGCATTGGAGACCAGTCACTTGTTTCAATCGTTCTTTTTCAGCCAACTGGGGAATGCCCAGTGCCTGCGTGATTGAATTTGACTGGCGTTTTGGTTTAATTGGTTCTTACCCAGCATTAAACACCTTCATGAATGCCCTGTGAGAAAGAATCATGTGAATCGACAGTATTTTTATCTTTGATTTTGATATTTTTTCCCTCTATGAGTTGAAGGTTTACCTCAGTGAATTGGGTGGTCACTTCAACTCAGCAGAGTCATTCATTTTTCCCAATGATCTAGCGTCCATGTTCTCTAAGTTTCGGCATAACTGGGATGTGTTTCCCTTGGATTCACCTCTGATTTTATTGATTTCGGATTGTTATTTCCGTGGTGGCGATTACCAGAATTGTTCTCCTTAATTTTTGTTCTCATAACTTTTAATGATAGTAACATTTCCCGTCAGGCCCACAAGCTTTTGATCTAAATTTAACCTTGTTTGTCTCTGAGTTACGACTATTTTATTACCCTTTTCTGCAAAGGCCTCACATATGCGATTTGTTTTTTACCTTAACCTTACAATGCCATGGAATGATGCATTCGATTAGAGCTTTTAAAATTCGATCAATTGATTAATCATGTTATAAGCCTTATAAATGGCCACATAAATTTATTTATATTTCATTGTATTCTCATTGACATTTAATGTATTTAGTTTTACTAACCATGTTGTGTTGAACCCTGAAAAACAATAGTGGCAGATTACCATGAAAGGTAACCAGTCTTTCGTTGTGGCACTTTGCTTATTTAAAGCTTTAAGACCTTGGAGATACCACTTAGATATATTGATGCAAGATCATTGAATTAATTAGATTATATTTCGTCACTTAGATATATTGATGCAAGATCATTGAATTAATTAGATTCTATTTTGCCACTTAGATATATTGATGTAAGATTATTGTATTAATTAGATTTTATTGGCCACTTATATATGTTGTTATATGATCGTTTTTTTACTTAGATTCTATTTCGTCACTTATATATGTTGATATATGATCGTTTTATTACTTAGATTGTATTTCGCCATTAATCTATGTTGAGGCTTGATCGTTTAATATTGAATTCCCTTGCGCCTTGGTTTAGGCTGAAGAATGGGTCTTTAGATTGTTTGCGCTATGGGCTAAGTTGATGCATTATGTTTACGCCTTAGTTTACTAGCATGCTTGTCATGATGTTACTGTATGATTCCTTGTGAATGATTAATTCCGCGCAATGATCAATAAGTGAATTATATTAATCCGACAACTAGATCATGTGC
>JASDQU010736179.1:573971-587591 GCA_032191745.1 Picea mariana
TAAAGGTAGTGTGGATTATCTCAAAGTCACTTTAATCTTCAACAAAGTGGAAACAAAGTGTCAACAATACCAATCAAAGATGCAAGTGGAGTGCTCCACCTAGAAGAATGTGTCAAAGGAATAAAGGTAAAGGCAGTGGATGGATATGAATGGAGATGAGTACATGAAGATAAGGGATCATCCATAACTAACCTCACACCATGTGCAATCTCAACCAACTCCATAGAAATGTGTGCCAAGAGATAAGGCCAAAGCATAATCAAATGAGCTGGCACGTGTAAACAAGGAAAAGGCTAAAAGACAACCCAACAAATTGATGAGAAGGGCAACCAATAGAAAACATTATTTTTTGTTTTTTCCTCAACATGTGTGTCAAAGGGGGAGCACTACCCTCAAGTGTTGTACAATGTGAGGACAAGTTGTATTCCCTAGTGAATTCACTTTATTCTTCTTCTTTTTTTAAGTTGAATTTAAGGAAAAAGGTCTCAATGAAGGTTCATAATGTTGAAATATAATGGGCCAATACTGTAGCACTCAAACTAAGGTTTGGGATTAATTAATAAATGAAGAAAATATCCCAAACTAGTAGACAAATATAGGTCAAATGACTCATGCACCCTCTAGAAATGGGAATATAGTGAAATATGCATGTGATGTAGGTTGTATCAAGGTACAAAGTGGTAATGTGGTGAAATATGGAAGATACCTAGGTAAAATGATGGAAAATGTATGAAATGTGAGTGTGAAAAAGTGACATAGTAGGAAAACATTGTTGACGCCCAAAAGCGCAACATAAAATTCTTGCATGCAAATGGGTTGCAATGCATTATTACTTATATATATTTTAAATAATACTAGATAGGTGGGACCCCTTGATAAAAATAATGATAGAAAGCGCTCCTTTTATTGCGCTCATAATTACCTTACAAGAAAGATTCACATCTTGAGAATAAGAGAGGAAATCCTAACCTATTTCCATGTGCAATTAATGGATGCTAAGGGTGCTATCAATTTGATTTCAAAATGGAGGAAATATTTATTTTATTAAACATATTAGTTCACTTTTTCTACACTTAGATTTTGATATATTGTTTCAAATATAAGCCACATGCAACTCATGGTATATTTGCATACATGGGAAAATGATTATTATGTTGAATGTAATACTCCACTAGCAAAGAATGTGGGACATGTTATTTCGGTGCTAAGTGTTAAATGGGCATATTTTTTCTATGAAATTTATATGAGAGGTTGATTCAACTTTGAGTTTGGAAATGGTATGTTATATGGATATTGGATATATGATGGTCGATATTCTATGTTTGGAACAAGGTTTTTGGGAGTTGGAAGAACTCCATATTTGGTTGTGGTTGATGCCATTTAATGTGAAAATAGGGGAAGCAACGTGCATTTACTGCATGCCATTCTTACCCTACCTCGAAGCCACCACATTCACTTTCTCCTCACATTCGTTTTTGTTACTCTGGTTAGAAGCGCCTCAATTGTGATCAAACTTTGGCGAAAAAATAGTTGTGGTTTATCTTTCTATCATTCTTCTACAAGTATGTTGGCTCTTATCTCTCCATTCATGATGGTTAGCTCTGCTCCAGATAAAATTATTTTGTTGGCTCTTAGAGTTTGCATGCGGAATGTATATGTTCTGAAGTTTGTAATGGATTTGTTGTGGGAATTTTGGCCATGTAATTCGCAGTTTGATTTGGGTTTCTTCTTGTTGGCATTTAAATGTTTCAAACTGGAAATATTGTTTGACATTTTATTCTATTTGATGTATAGCGTTGTATCTGCCTGGATCAAAGGTGGTATTACTGTGATATGGCTATTGGAAAATAACTATGAGTGAAGGTGATTCGGTTTTGCTCATTTAGTATGATTAATTTTGAGGGTTTCCTCTATAAAAAGAAATATACAGATGGGTATTGTGACTATTGTGTATCACCCTCAACCCGGAGGATGTGCATTCTTATTATTACCATGGCTTGGATGTTATGGGTGGCCTGTGTGTTTTATCTTTCTCTCATTTTGGTGGGAAGGAGTCGGTTTTTCTTTTCCTGCAGCCCACATTTCAAACATTACACCCATATCCATGCTCCAAACCTCGTTTCCCTTTCCAATATACAGGAAAGTGAATAAAAGAAAAGCCAAATTCGAAGTTGTGTTTAACTATTTGACCAAACAATGGGAATATTGATTCAACCCACAAGACCGCAGCTTGCTTGTTGTTTACCCATGAGAAAATTTTGTCGACTTGAATTTGATGAGGTTTTGATGCTCACCATGTTCGCACTGGGGTTTTGAACCTGGTTTGATTACAGTTGTTATTTGAGGTTGTGATGCAAATGTTATTTAACAAAAGGACGATGGCTTTATGTTTCTCTTCCTCTAATGACGTTTTGAGGTATTATGTTATGATTATGATTGAGTCAATTGTTTTATAAACAATCTACTACATAATGTTATGCTAGTTTTAAAAAAGACAAATGAAATTCGTAGGTTTGATAATCCTGTAAATTTTCCTTGAGTTTTATATTGCACAGTTAAAAAAGATTGTTCCCATGTTATGGGTTCTGTGTGTTGAAGTTTAAAAGAGAGTTATGGCACAAACAAAATTTGGTGGAAGTTTTGGAAATAAATGTTCATTTCAAACAGTGGATATTCAAATTATTTTGTGGATATTTGCCATGTTGATCTTAAATTCAATGAATATTTCTTGTAACAGAACAATAATCGCTAATATTCTCGTTCATTGTCTCATTTTTCTCTCATTATCTTCCCTCCACCTTCCCAATAACATTTAATTCGTTCCCTATTCTGTTATCTTGAATTTAAATTTTAAAGGAAAATGGGACGATGATTTTAGTTGGAAATTGTGATATGGAGATTTTGTTTTGGAAGAAAAAGGACACTGTGTTTTTCTTGAACAATATTCACTGTTGATTCCCATCCATGCTACCATTTTTCATTCATTATAAAGCCCCTCATATTCCCAATGACCCTATCATTCCTTTTTCAATTGCATTTGATTATTAAATTTGATATTTGGTGAGTTGTGTCAATGGATGGATTGCATATGCTTCTGTTGTGAATGATAGAGCCAACATTTTGATTTTATTTAGGTAGAGTATTAGTGAATGGATTGTTAAAAAATTTCACATTTTGATTGGAATATTGCTTCAGGATGATTTTCTTTAGCAGGGAAAGCAATGGTAGAGATGCAAATAGAGGTAGAGGAAATCATTGGAAAAGAGGTCATAGAAGGCCACGATTTTCAATACATTTTGACGTTGATCTGCAAGAAATAAATAATCTTTTCCAAGCTGGGTTTTTTAATCTAGTTGGCCAAGGAATTATGCAACCTAGGCCTAAGAGGCCACCTTTCCAACCACACCAAGATTTCTCGGGTATCTGTGTCCCCCCTCATGTTTCTATGCAGCCAGAACCACCTGTCAATGATGGTTGGCAAGAGATCATCCATCAAACTGCTACACAACATAATGGTTGGCCTACAGTATCGTTTCCATTTCCCCCTCCTCCACCGCCATTCAACCCAAATTCCCAAGTTGATCGTGTTGTCTCGCCAGTACAGTCCTCTCATGCAAGCAAGAGATTAAAAATTCCCATTCTCGAGCCAGAATTAGATAAAGGAAAAGAAGTGGCTAATCCCTCCCAGTCTTCCAAAGACTCCTTTGAATCAATGTCCTCTCATATCCACCTCAAATATATTTTATCCCATGTCATCAGTGAAATCCATCCACACGGTTCCAATCAATTGAAGGTTGTTGCACAGGACAAATCATAAAAGGGATCAAGAGAAGGTAGTAGTGAAAAGAGGCAAAATGCTATAGTTTTTTTATTGGTATGACAGAATGTTTGGAAAGTATGGATATGATTCTATTTTTTACTATAGTCATGTTTTATTTTGATACCAAAATATTTGACTATTAATATGAGGATGGGAGTTACAAGGAGGATATTTGAGTTAATTTTTGGGGTATTATATTTCATGTTTTGATGATTATTAAAGAAATGAAAATTGGAGTGACAAGGGGTCCCACCTATTTAGTTATTATTTAAATAGACCCTTATTTATATATTATTATTTATTTGTCTCAACAAATTAGTTAAGCTAATTAGGCTTAACAAAAGAAAGGTAGTTGAACTACCATAAGTTATTGAGAAAGAATAAAATCTCAATCAAGAGAAGAGACAAAAGAGGAGAGAACAGAAGGGGAGAACTTCTGATATAAGGTTTGCTCTATACGTGTGAGATAATTCTTTTATTCATTCATTCTAAGTTGACTAGAAAGCTAAACCATCTTGATGACAACAGGGTCTTATTGAAGGCAGCAGGATTCAAAATTGAATCATATCTTTTAGCAGCTTGTTTCTAAAGGTGTATGATCTATCTTTGGCAATGTGTGTGTTCTTGTTTGTTTGTGGATTAGATTTCATGAATGATAAAGAATATTTTGCACAGTCAAGTGACAACATTTTTATGGCAAGTTGATCCAAATATTTAGCTTCACTTTTCTTTTTTTTTCAGAGTCTTTTTATATGGTTCCCTCGCAGGGGTTTGTAAAGAGAGTTATGCTTTGTATCTCAGAATGAAGTTAATATAAAAATTAGATTTATGATTTCAGTCTCACATGTGTATCTTAATGATATTGTTCAGATTTTACTTTTATTCTTATCTATTATCATGTACACACTTATGTAGATTTTTTCTTTCTTTATTTTGCACAATTACATATAATATATAAAATTACCCTTGGTCCCTTGTACATATTACCTGTGGATTAAGAGATTGTTTTAAATTAAAGGCTATAAACTATGGGTAACATTCCCAACTATATTGCCTTAGTCTAGCAAGATCTGAAAATGTTTGAGTAAGGTTCTTCCTACCTTTTCCTTAACATTTGTTTGGTGACCATATTGGGGATATATTTCCATATCTCTCTGGTTGATTGTATCACGATTGTATTTTATTTTTCTGTTTTGTTTGATTACTCTTTGACTGATTTTTTCCATGATAGTACATGTTGTCAGACAACCTAATATTGGAAACATTCTTGATGACCAAACCAACATTACCTTGACATTATTCAACATTAATTTAGAAACCGCTAGTACTCGTGTTGAACATGAACGCTCTTGGGAAGCAATTGAAAGCAACATAAATATTCGTGAACATTGGGAATCCAGGAAAAGGTAGCCCGGAAATCAAGGATAAATTTTCCTCTTAACTTCTTATATTTTTATTTCATGTCCTTTAATTCTTGTATTTCTCGATAAGAAGAGGATTGTCCCCTGAAGTTACCCCAATTTCTGAAATATGAAGAAGAAAAATTGTCTTATTACCACAACAAAGTTCTCTTAGGAGAACCCTATCTGATTTTGCCAGTTCATCTTCATCACCCATACCTGTCACCTTCAATATGATGTCTTCAAGTAGTGGTAGTGGCACCAGAGGTTCCACCTCCTCACAACCCTATGCTTCATATGTGATTGGTAGTATCTATAGTCATCAAATCCCTATTAAATCTATTACCAATCCTACAAAGGTCATTAAGAAATATGGACTTTTTCAATCTGAGGAAGATGCTACAACCATCCCCTAGCACGTGTCTTCTCCTTTGAATCTCGCACCAGCCACCCAACCATTACCGAAATTCAATGATCATTTACTTATATTCTCAAGAAATGGTATTGTTACCACAAATGAACACTTGGTAACATTTTCTAATGCTTGTCATAACATAGGGGCTAACGATAACGACACTTGCATGTGTTTATTTGTCAATTCTCTTGAAGGGAAAGCTATAGCAGATTTTTTTGATCTCCTGCCCAAAATCCTTTCAACTTGGGAAGAACTGGTCTATTGGTTCAAATCCACTTATGGACAGCCCAAGAGTCCAACTGATCAGTTAAGGGAATACAACAATATTTCCTATAAGGATGGTGAAACCATTAAGTCTTTTAACCTTTGTTTCACCAAGATATATAATCAAATCCCTGAACTAACTCGTCCTCAAAATCAACATGATTTCATGCATTATTATAATGCTTTACCTTCTCCTTATCATCATAGACTTGAAGAAAAGGTTATTTACAATCTCAGTTCTGCCCTTCAAAATTCCCTAGAATATGAAGAGCAACTTGAAAGAATGGGTCTTCCTAAGGGAGACTTGGTCAAGCAAATAGACATGTCTACCATTCTATAGCTCATGCAAGATATGAATAATAGGATGATAGCCTATGAACAAAAAGGAATTTCCTCTTCCTCTTCCCATGGGGATTCTTCTTCTTACCTAACTCCTTTTAGAAATACTAATGAAAGAACTTTTCATCCTAAGGCTATAATGACTTGCACTTGGTGTAACTTTTGTGAAGAAAATCATGATGAGAACACCTACAAAGTTAAAATAAATGTTAGAGATAATATCTTTGGGAAAAGGCTCAATACCACGATCATTGTTTTAGATTAGGATGAACCAGAGGATGTTATGGTAGTCAATACTAGGAATAAATCCTTCATTGCCAAGAGAAAAATTGATCTTCCCCTCACTTATTCTTCCCCAAGCTCATCTTCTCAAAGTGTTGATACACAAACTGTCAGAACTTCAAGTAATCAAGGAGTACCTTCTCCTCTTCCCTCTTCTAAGTATAATATATTTAACCAATTGGATAATATCAAAGTTGATGCTACCCTTTTGGACATGGTTGTCATCCCAGAACAATAGAAGCATCTTAAGGAATTTATGGAAGGTAAGGTTTCCACCATAGCCAATCTATTTGAATATCCAAAGGAAGAAGATTCGACTATAAATAGGATAGGTGTAAATAAGTTTAGAAACCCTGTAAAAAAACCCCTTTCTATATCTCAGTAAAAATCATGGATAAAATAGATCACTATTGCATAATTGATGGCAGGTATGGTCCAAGTGTGATGTCTAAAATTATCATTGAAGATATCGTCTTATCTTGTACCAACAAAAATTCTAGAAGCATGCTCTGTTATAATAATCTGCAGCAATCAACTATGGGTGAAATCAAGGGTGTAACCTTAGTTTTGTGTGCACATCCTGAGATAAAGACAACTCTTAATATCCAAGTAATTTGCATGCCGATGACTAACTACTCAATTATTTTGGGAGGGTCTGGCAAGCCTTAACTAGTGGATACCTTTCACTTGATGGTACGCATTTATATGTCCCTCGAAATGGAAAGAACATTATAGTTCTTAGGGAAGGAATAATTTCACCTTCTATAGAGAGTGTTCCCCAACCCAATCTAAATTATCTCGAAGAATATTTAGGGGTGTACTCTATATTTGTTGATGAAGGTGACACTATACTTTAACCAACTCATTTTGATGATGGCATGTGGCACATGCATTTCGATGGCTCATGTTCAAATGAAGGTAATGGAGCTGACATCATTCTATATTCCCCTATAGGAAAAATTCACAATTTCTCTTATAGGTTGGAATTTTCATGTACAAACAATGTTGTTGAGTTTGAGGCCTTATTGTTTAGCGTTGAAAATGCATATAACCTTGGTTGTGGCCAACTTACAGTATTTGGTGATTCTGAACTTGTTTTGAACCTTGTATGGAAGATTTATGTACCAAACAATAAGTTACTTAAATGTTATACCCAAGTTGTTTGGATGTTGATTTCAAATCTGTTATCGTTTAAAATCACTCATGTTAAAAGTGAACTTAATTCAATGGTTGATAGATTAGCTATTTTTGCAGTTTCTCCTACTCGAAAGATTTTACCTCAAAGACCTGATTGTACGTTCCAATCCCTATATCGTCCTCACTTCCCTGACAACATATAATCATGGCAGGTTTTCCCGAGTGACGAAATCATTTGCGCTTTCATACAAAATGAACCTTTTAAGCCCAAAAAAATCATCTATGTTGAGGATGACAAATTTCCTAAAGGATTGACTCCTCTCGAAAGTTCATTTTCGTCAAGTGATGTAGGAAACAAAGAAACACATAAGGACAAGGAGTCAAAAAGGAAATTTGGTGATACCATTTTCTTGAATATTGGGAGATTTGAATCTCCAAAGATCATTAAAATAGGTGCCCAATGTTCTGATGAAGAGAAAGAGAAATTCACAGAATTACTCCATGAGTTTCAAGATGTTTTTGTCTGGTCATATGAGGATCTTTGTGGTTTTGATTCTTCTCTCATACAGCATGCCATTCTTATCAAGGAAGGGGAAAAACCAATTACGAAAAGGAAAATACCTATTAATCCTGCACTTGAAGACACCATTAGGAAAAAATTGGAAAAAAATTTGAATGCTTATATAATCTTTCCAGTTAAGTATTTTGAATGGGTTTCAAATCTAGTCCATGTTCAGAAAACTACTGGTCAAATCAGATTATGTCTCAATTTCCGCGCATTAAACAAGGAAAGTGTCAAAGACCAGTTTTCTCTTCCTAATATGGAGTTGATTTTACAACAAGTCATAGGGTCTCAAATGATGTCCTTACTTGACGGTTTTTCTAGATATAATCAAATCAAGGTAAAAATGACTGATAGATATAAAACCACATTTACCACATGTTGGGGCACATTTGCTCATGAACGTATGCCATTTGGTTTATCTAATGTAGGTGCCACCTTTCAAAGAGATGTGCAAGTATCTTTTGATGATCCAATCGGTAAGATTATCCAAGTTTATCTTGCTTATTTGAATGTTTATTCTAAAAACTGGTTGGATCATTTCAGTCATCTTAAAAAAGTTATCATGCGTTGCAGAAAATTTGGTGTTTCTGTAAATCCTTCCAAATCTATTTTTGGTGTCACGAAGGGTAAGATTCTCGATCACATTGTTTCTGATTTAGGGATAATTATAGATCCTGAGAGGATTACTGCCATTCTAAACCTCCCTGCCCCCACTTCCAAGAAAGAAGTTCAAGCTTTGATGGGCATTATCAATTTTGTTCATAGATTTGTTCCTGATTTTGTTGTCATGGTTAAACCAATCCATAATATTTTAAAGCAAGATCATTCGTTTTCTTGGACAAATGATGTTGAGAACGATTTCCTTAGGATTGAGAAGGCAATAAGTTATGTGTCGATTTTGGTGAAACTGAATTTTGAGAAAGATTTTATCGTATATACCAATGCCACTAAGGAAGCATTTTTTTCTATCCTCTTACAATGTGATAACCAGAACAATGAAAAACATGTATCTTACATGAGTCAAAGTCTATGATACGACAAGGTAAAATATTATTATATTGAGAAACATGCTTTCTCTCTTGTCAAATCTATAGAAAAAATTCACCATTTTATTTTTGGCAAACATACGCAGGTAAAATTCCCTTTCTCTATTGTCAAGTTTCTACTTTCACAAACTTATCTTTCAGGAAAACTTGCACATTGGCTTGCCGAAATTCAGGAGCATGATTTGACAATTACGACTTCAAAGACAATCAAGGGACAAGACTTATCCTTCCACTTAGCTCAACATCCTGAACCAAGTGAAGAACTTGACGATCAAGATAACCCTCTTTCAGTGCTATTTTATATTGAAAATCAAAATCTCTCTCTATATAAGCATCCTTGGTATAAAAATCTAGTGTATTATTTGTAGTATAAAAGGTGCCCAGATGAGTTGCATCCTCATCAGAGAAGGAGACTCTACCTTGAAGCTTCTAAGTATATCATTTTAGGAGACTACTTGTTTAGAATATTTGTTGATGGTTTGCTACTACGATGTGTAAATGATGAAGAAGCACATAAATTATTAAATGAAGTACATTGATCATCAATATTTGCCATCCATATTGGTGGCCATTTTTCTACTAAAGATATTGTTTTAAGATCATAATAAATGGTTACTAATGGCCTTTTATCTTTTGTGATTCATATAAATTTGCAAGGTCCTATGATAAATGCCAAAAATTCGTTGGTAAAGAACGTCTTTCTGCCATGCCCTTACAGGTTGTCCTTCTGGATTTCCCTTTTTCTAAGTGGGGTATTGACTTTATTGTTCTGATCAATCCTTCATCCTCTGCAAGGCATATATTTATTTTGATAGCCACTTATTACTTTTCTAAGTGGACTGAGGTTGTCCCTCTTAGACATGCGCAAGATGAACAAGTAATTTATTTTCTAGAATCTAATATATTTTCCATATTTGGCCTTCCATTAGAAATCATCACAGACAATGATTCAGCCTTCATTTCTGCAAAATTGACCCAATTTCTGGCTAAATTAGGTGTCAAGCATTTCACTTCATCTGCTTATTACCCTCGGGGAAATGGACAAGTGGAATCCACTAACAAAAAACTAGTCAAGATTATAAAGAGAATCATAGAAGACAAACCTTGCCAGTGGCACACACTTCTAACTTATGCTCTTTGGGAAGATCGTACCACCACCAAAGCAAGTACAGGATTTACTCCCTTTCATCTCATATATTTCCAAGAGGATGTTCTTCCTATCGAACTAGAGATTTCTTCCTTACGATTGATGTTACAGAGTGAAGAATTAAATTCTTCTAATGTCTGGAAGAACAAAGGAATTTTTCCTTGGAAAATCTAAAAAGGAGGCAGCAAACGGTGAACAATTATTTTAACAAACAAGCAAAGGCTACTAAATTTAAGATTGATGACAAAGTATTACTATGGGAATCAGCCCATGCTGAGAGACGGAGACGTTCTAAATTCCAAAAGTTATCGTTAGGTCCTTTCAAAATTTATTTTATTCTTGGCACAAATTCATATCTTCTTAAAGACATGGATGAGCGATTGTTTTCTTACAGTACCAAAGGTTCCTACTTGAAAAATTATGTGGAACCAACCTGATCATTGACTCTATTTTGTGTAAATATGATTGTTGTATATATTTTTGTCTTATGCTTTTCTTGTCACTTTGGTTTATTGAGTTTTATTTTCTATTGTTTGTTTAGGCTCATGGTCATGAGAAATAAAGTCTGGATCAGTGTTTCCATAATAGTTATTCTCTTTATCTTTCTGGAATTCTTCTCACGGGTATGTTGTCTCCTATCTCTCCATTCCTGATGGTTATCTCTGCTCTAGATAAAATTATTTTTTTGTCTCTTAGAGTTTGCATGTGGAATGTGATTGTTTTTCAAAGTTTGTAATGGATTTGTTGTGGGCATTTTGGTCGTGTAATTTGCAGTTTGATTTGGGTTTCTTCCTGTTGGAATTTAAATGTTTCAAACTGGAAATATTGTTTGGCATTTTATTATATTTGATGTATAGGGTTGTATGTTCCTGGAGAAATGGTGGTATTACTGTGGTATGGCTATTGGAAAATAACTATGGGTGAAGGTGATTCGGTTTTTCTCATTTCTTATGATTAATTTTGAGGGTTTGCTCTGTAAAAATAAATATACAGTCAAGTCTTGTGACTATTACATTGCACCCTCACCCTGGAGGATGTGCATTCTTTTTATTACCACAGCTTGGATATTATGGGTGGCATGTGTGTTTTATCTTACTTTCATTTTGGTGGGAAGGAGTCAGTTTTTCTTTTCCTATAGCCCATGTTTCAAACCTTACACCCATATGCTTGCTCCAGGCCTCGTTTCCCTTTCCAATATATGGGCAAGTGAATAAAAGAAAAGCCAAATTTGAAGTTTTATTTAACTATTTGACCAAACAGTGGGAAGATTGATTCAACCCATAGGACCATAGCTCGCTTGTTGTTTACCCATGAGTAAATTCTATCGACTTGAAGTTGATCAGAGTTTGATGCTCACCGTGTTCGCATTGGGGTCTCGAACCCAGTTTGTTTGCAATTGTTATTTGAGGTTGTGATGCAAATTTTATTTAACAAAAGGACGATGGATTTATATTTCTCTTCCTCTCATGATGTTTTGAGGTATTTTGTTATGATTATGATTGAGTCAATTGTTTTATAAACAATCTATTACAGAACGTTATGTTTGTTTTTAAAAAGAGAAATAAAATTCGCAGGTTTGATAATCCTATAAATTTTCCTTGAGTTTTATATTACGCATTTTAAAAAGATTGTTCCCATGTTATGGATTTTGTGTGTTGAAGTTTAAAAGAGCGCTATGGCAGAAACAAAATTTGGTAGAAGTTTTGGAAATAAATGTGCATGGAAAACAGTGGATATTCAAATGATTTTTTGGATATTGGCAATGTTGATCTTAAAGTCAATGAATGTTACTTGTAACAGAACAATAATCACTATTATTCTCGTTCATTGTCTCATTTTTCACTCATTATATTCCTACCACCTTCCCAATAAAATTTAATCCATCCCCTATTCTGTTATCTTGAATTTAAATTTTAAAAGAAAATTGGATGATGATTTTAGTTGCAAATTGTGATATGGAGATTTTATTTTGGAAGAAAAAGGACTTTGCATTTTGCTTGAACAATATTCATTGTTGATTCCCGCCCATGCTACCATTTTTAATTCATTATAAATCCCCTCATATTCTCAATGACCCTATCATTCCTTGTTCAATTGTAGTTGATTATTAAATTCGATATTTGGTGAGTTGTGTCAATGGATGGATTGCGTATGCTTCTATTGTGAATGATAGATCCAACATCTTGATTTTATTTAGGTAGAGTATTAGTGAATGGATTGTTAAAAGTTTTCATATTCTGATTGGAATATTGCTTCAGGATGAGTTTCTTTAGCAGGGGCAGAAATGACAGAGTTGTAAACATAGGTAGAGGAAATAATTCGCAAAGAGGCCATAGAAGGCCACAATTTTCAATACATTTTGGCATTGATCCGCAATAACTAAATCAACTTTTCCAAGCTAGGTTTTTAAATCTATTTGGGCAGGGAATTCTGCAACCTAGGACTGAGAGGCCTCCTTTCTAGCCACACCAAAATTTCTCTAGTGTGTCCCCCCTCATGTTTCTATGCAGCCAGAACCACCTGTCAATGATGGCTAACAAGAGATCATCCATGAGCCTATTGCACAACATAATGGTTTTCCTACAATATCGTTTCCATTACTCCCTCCTCCACTTCCATTCAACCCAAATTCCCAAGCTAATCATGTTGTCTTGCCAGTACAGTCCTCTCATGTAAGCAAGAGATTAAAAACTATCGTTCCTAAGCCAAAATTAGATAAAGGAAAAGAAGTGGCTAATCCCTCCCAGTCTTCCAAAGACTCCTCTGAATCAGTGTCCTGTCATCTCCACCTCAAAGATAGTTTCTCCCATGCCATTAGTGAAATCCATCAACACGGTTCCAATCAATTGAAGGTTGTTGCATAGGACAAATTAGAAAAGGGATCAAGAAAAGGCAGTAGTGAAAAGAGACAAAACGCCTCTCACAGAAAATATGGTTTTTAATGATTTTAATGTTATTTTCTTTTGAGGATAGTTTTTTTATTGGTATGAAGAAATGTTTGGATAACATGGATATGATTCTATTTTTTTTCTATAGTCATGTTCTATTTTGATACCAAAATATTTGACTATTAATATGAGGATGGGAGTTACAAGGTGGATATTTGAGTTAATTTTTGGGGTATTATATTTCATGTTTTAATGATTATTAAAGAAATGAAATTTGGTGTGACAAGGGGTCCCACCTATTTAGTTATTATTTAAAT
>JASDQU010736179.1:615080-637880 GCA_032191745.1 Picea mariana
ACAAGCAATTTCAATAGCAAAGGTAGGATGATTTACCATTCTTCGTTCCCCAACTAATCCACGGGATCTTAGGATCCTTGTCCACGCCAATACCGATATAATTCTCAACGAGGAAGAGGAAATGCTCATCTCTGTGTCCAAGCGAACTCGAGAATTCCAAAATCCACTTCGACTCCAAATCCAGGCTGCAATCGAGAGTGCTATCAAACTCGCTATGTTGCACTTTTACAGAAATTTTAGGGTTCCACCTCTAGCTCTGCTGCATAACCCAGGTCGTCTCTGGTCCTTTTGCTGATAATCAAAATTGCTAGTCTCTTGGTTGCCAATCTTGTGTCTAGTCCTTGGAATGTTAGGGTTTTTTCTCTAGCTCGGAATTACGTTAGGGTTCCGCCTCTAGCTCAAAGTTACGTTAGGGTTTTTCCTCTAGTTCGAAGTTCAAAATGAAATATGTTCATGCTGGAGGATATTAGATCTCATAGCCATTGACCTTGTCGAAATCAAGAGCAACTCCTTAGTCCTCAACGACGAGTTTCTTTTGCACCGGCTCGGTTTGATTCCCCTCGTTAGTTTACCGTTAGGCTTCACCAAACCTCCGTGCAGGATACGATCTTGAATCCTGGAACAATTCAAAATCCAGAAGGGATTTTCAGATGACAAGTTTCTTCTTGGGCGAAGGCGGCGCTAGAGAGAGCTAGGGTTCTGCATACAGATGAGCTTCGAAAAGTCACGCGAAGAAAGAGAGCGGACTCGAACCGACTACGAGGCAAGAAGATGGATGGAATGCAGACTAGAATGAGTGTTTGATTTGTGGTATCACCGACGTGCCAAACTGAATGCAAAAAATAGGGTTTACAAGAGAGGATAAAAGCGAGAATGACACGTAGACTGAATGGAAAAGAGAAGAATGCGAACGACCATACAGGTGCGCCCAGGACAGACTGGCACAAATAATGTTGAGGAGGGCAGACTGACAGAGTAAAACAAGCAGAGGGGCACATATAGAGGGAAGATGCGTTTCTGCATGCCTAGGGAATAACGAGGAGAGACGTTTATGGATGACTCAGCTATAGACAATTACCATAGCTCAACTGGCCTAAGAATTACAGTCTTTGATACCACTGTTGGAACACACTAATTGAGATAAGTGTGAGTTGCTATTATTTATTCATATGGTACACATATAAGTACATTGATGTGACGTTTGGATTCGTATTCCAAGAGGTTCCTTGGACTCCAGACTACAGTCACTATAACTTGACTATTCACATTCCATCAAGTTAACAACCCTAATGGATTAGGTTTCCAACACTTTGTATAACTGCCTTGAAGACTTTGAACTCAACAAAAGTAGTATATTTCTTAATGAGAAAATAAACTCACATTTTCCTAAAAAAGTCATCAACAAGCAACAAAAAATACCTTGAACCAACCAATGAGGTTGTCCTCACTAGATCACAAATATCATCATAGCACCTTTGGCTCTCCAAGCCTTCCCTTCATCAAAGGGAAATCTATGTTATTTTCTTAACAATCATGCTTAGCAAACTTGTTCCTTCTTTTCACATATATATCATATCTAGCATGCCAACCACCATTTTACCCTTTATCAATGAGGATACTTACTGAGAATTCAATTGCACATACCTTTGATGCTATAAATTGATGTTGTTGCTATTTCCTTTGTTGGTTACCAAGGCATGTGGGTTTTCCACTTCATCCTACACAATCCTAAACAATTTTTTCTCCTTTAAACTCGATACCATCTTCTCATTGCTCCTTTTATCAATTACAAAGCATCTTTCTCCCCAAAAAGATCACATCCAAAAATGGATAATGCTTTGTAAATTCACTAACTAAAAGAATATTTTTACTTAAACCAAGAATGTAAAGTAGATTCTTAAAGATGAGAGTCTTATCTCTCATCTTGGCCTACACATTACCATTCCCTTCTACAAAGTGCTCCCTCCCATCACCCAAAATCACTATTTTGAATTGGTTGTCTTCCACAAACTCAACAAGCCAGTCACTCATGTTAGTCATCTGCTTTAACATTCTGAAATCAAAGAACCAATCTGTAGAATTACCTCCGTCTTGAGATGCAAAAAAAGTATATAACTCTTCTTCTTCACTTACTGCATCATTGGTCTCTTTCTTTCTCCACTATCCATGGCTTTGCTGCTCATCCCACAAGCTTTTCCTACAATGATTCTTAACATGACCATAATTATTACAATAATAATACTTCACATGCTCCATTGTTGCTTCCAAAATGTTTTTCCCATTGGTTTCTACAATAACTGACTATACAGTTTCTCAAATGTGATGTCAAAGGAATCCAAAAAGACATTCAAGGTTTCAACATATTCCTCAAAGGAGAAAAAAACACTCTTCAAAGTAATCATAACAAGGTCTTCCTCATCTACTTCTCTCCTTATTGCAAGTAATTGATCTTGGATGTCTTTATTTATCCCCATTTTGTGGATAACTAAGGAGATGATGTCTTGAGGCCCTCAGGTTGCAAATATCGAGTGCCGAGAGACTGCATGACCAATAGTACCCTTTGCACAGAGGGAAAACCCACTCACCACCATAGATGGTCACAGGTTTGTAGATGGCATCCACCACACTGGCTGGCTTTCGGAAGGTAGTGGGCCTTGCTCCATGAGGTACAAGTCAGTGTTATAGTGAGCATCATTTCAATATTTAATCCATTTGATTATGTTGTATCTTAGATTGCTATAGATTTCATGATATGTGCTTGAACATTATGCCTTTTTCCATGCTTCACCATGGTGGTTGACATTGTGCCCTAGTAAGTGGTATTCCTTGGGGGTGGGTTTGCTACTGGGAACTCCCTTAATGAGCGATCGTACTGTTCCCGACCATACTTACCACTTTCCATCATTATTCCCCTTCATTTTCTTATCTCATGGGATTTTAGGATATTTTGGCCCAAGAAGGGGTTGTCCCTCATTCTATAGGAAGAAGGGGCTACAGGCCTAGAGGGGTTGGTGTTGGGTAAAAGATAAAAGCCTTATATAAACCCTCCAGATGCTTCGCCCAAGAATCACCCAAGAAAACAATGAAACACTTATTTTTGAATAAAGGGGACCCACAATATAATAAAGAAGTGATTGAAAGGTTAGTTGAAGGATAGGAGGTCTCATCAAGAGATGACCTATCACGTCCATGGATATCTAGTGGTATGACATTGTCATCATCTGGTCACTAAACTAGGGCAATGGCTTTCAGTTGCATGGTTGAGAGAAAGGGGGTCTCATCACGAGCCAACCTTATCATTTCCATTAGGTGTTTGTGAGTGACATTGCCATCACATGGTCACCACGCTAGCGCAGTGACCTTCAATCTCTCCTTATGCTATTATGAAAGAAAATATAAAGAAATAAAGATAAAAGGCAATTGATGGGCTTGGAAAAAGTGCATTGCGGATGGAGGTACCACACACCCTCTACAAAGGAACCCATGAATGAGACACTACGAACCCTTGTATGTCATGAGCTCTATGCCCATTGAGTCTTGACCCCTACCACTTCATCCACTTTACTTGCCTTAGAGAGGGATATCTTGGAAGCTCTCATTGACCTAAGGAAAGACCTACCCAATAGAAGACCTCGTCAACCCTCCCATATTTAAGCGTGACAAGTCGCATAGTGTCTTTGAGTAGTTAATTGTTTGATATAGTGATCTTTGATGCAAATGCTTGGATGGCTTATTTATTTATTGGATTCACTTATCACGATGTTATGACTTGAGATCCTTGGAGGGCGTGTTCATTTGTCTTTGTAGGACCTAGTTGGTGGAAAATTTTGGGAGAACAAGCCTAGGGCTACAAGCCCACAGGTTGGATGCTAGGGGTCTGCATGCCAGATGAGAGAGATCAGACTTGGATGACCTTGTTGATGACTTGAAAAACCTAGTCCACCCCTTGCTTGCCAAACGATTTTCCCAGGAGGGGAAAAATGTTCACTTTTGAGCTTGACACATGATCTTGGGGGCTAGGGCAGGGTGGTGAGGTGCCACTCTTTTGACACATGGACGTTTGAGGAGGAGAAGGGTATTCACCATGATGAGAGTGATTATATTCTTGACATGTGGCATTTGGAGGCCTGTCCATGTTTCTCCAACACCAACAATTTCCTCAAAGTGGTAAACCGTCCCTTAAAGGGGTGACGTCCTCCTAAATTAGGTTTTTATTTGTGCAAAAAGAAAAATTTTCAGTGAATTGTTTAATATTACTTTGTTAAGGGGGAAATATTAGGGTTGTTGACCCCTAATCTTGTGGTTTACTCCTTAATTTGTGGACAAACTATGTTAGCTACATTTTGTATAAATAGAGATCATTAGATCTCATTTTAAAACATAACTCTCCCTCTTGTGAGAGACTTGATCTGAAATTTTCAGCCCTCTTAGCTATTTATATCTCTTGTGCACTTTTGTATGGATATACTTATGAATGGTTGATGGAAGAAGTGATGTGATAGCCTTGGAAGGATTTTCTATTGCTATTGTGGTGGATTATCTTGGCATTTTCCCTTAAATTGGTATGGTTTTTACTTTCTTGCTATCATTTGTTTCAAGTCAAGGTTATTGTGCTAGGAACTAGGTGGGAAGTATAAGGGCATACACCCCCACCTTAGGCTGCATCACTTTATGCTTCATCTTATTGCTTCAACAAGGGTTTGCTAAGAGAAGTATAAGGGCATACACCCTCTTATCTTAAATCCTATCCTAGAGAAACTTGCCTTGGGAAGTAAAAGGGCTTACACCCCCAAGGAGGTAGCTTCTCTAAGCTCCTTTTGACTCCACTAACCTAATAGTAAAGGCACTAGTCATACTTTTTTGCATTGGAGATATAAAATCATTGCCTTGGGAAACACAATTTTTGGGCTTTTAAAAGGTTTCTTGCTTGAAGTTGATTTGTCTCATTGAGAGGAGTCTTCCCCCCACTAGGGCATCCCCTCTCTCCCAACACTCTAATTGTTGTTAAAAACTTTAACCTACATCCATTGAGGTTGCATAACCCTAGCTACTAACAATTTCATAAATCCTAAACTAACCCTAGACTAGCTCTCTAACTTTGCTCATTTACTCTACTAACTAGGGTGCATATTTTGATGGTTAATTTTACTGCTGCATGCCACAAAAGGCTACAGCCATAATGCTGCAATTTACTGCAGAAAACACATGTTCATTGCTAGGTTTGATGTTGATTTACCTAACTAGTCTAGATCTTTATATGATGATTTTAGATGTTTTATTTGTTGATATAAACTGATATCTATTGCTTCAAATTAGGGACATCAATATTAACTTGATGATCCAAATAACATCTATCAATGCAAAGTGTATTTTCTTGTGTCTCGGGAAGGTACAATCATCCGAAAAAGTATTATACCTATGGGGCAAGAATTACTTAACTTACAAGGCATCTTTCCCTGCCTTTTATTCCACTTAGAATTGAACTCTATGGGTTTTACTTCCATTTCCATCTACCTCCATCTCAATCCCTTTAGGGTCACCGTGATCGCCTCCCTAGAGTGACCTAGTCACCCTTGAAGTGCGGGACCTACATCGAGGTGACATTGGGTGTAGGATTCCCAAGTTGTAGCACTTGCCTTGTGGTTGGGTCAGGCTTTGCCTAACTTACAACTTGCGCTATAACATTTTGGCATCGTTAATGGGGAGGATTTTGAATCCTCTTCTGAACCCTAACGACATTTTGGTAGGGTATCCCAAATCCTTTCCGAGGTACGTTCCCATTCCACCCTTCATTAACTCTCCTTGAAGTTCATCCGACGAATCCACCTTCCACTAACCCACCTTTCCTTTTTTTCCCCCTTTCTATCCTTTAATGAGCCTTGATCTCATCTGGTGAATCCATTGAGGTGTCCTTTCAATCAATGGAAATATGGCACCATGGGATGAACCCCCATCCAGAAATTGTTATGCCTCGAAGAAGGAAATTTTATATATGGAAAAGGAAAAGGCTGCCAATAAAGATGCTAAGGAAATGATGAATCTCATAAGAGAGTTGTTTCCTGCCCCTGATGATGAAGAAATGTTGGAAGAACAGACATATGAATAAAGTCATCAAGAAGAGAACACAATGAGTTGTGACCCTTTCGAAGACCTTGATGATGCTTTATTCCATGACCTTGAAATTGAAGAAGAGTCAGAGGAAACCTTGGATATGACAGACCCCCTTGAAGAAAAGCAAGAAAATAACTATGCACTTAGAATCAAGCGTCTTGTGATGAAGAGACAATGGAGGGGCTTGTCTATAAAAAGAAAGAATAATTATGATAAAGCACAACATATTGAGGCACTGGTATCTTTGATCCTGCTTGATGAAGGCAAGGTTGTCCAACCTTGTTTACCCCCTAATGTTGAAGAAGCGATCAATCTCAATGATGAAGGTCCAGTTGAAGACGTCCATGCCTCTGCTCGTCTTGCACACAAAGACAAAAAAATGGTCATTTTCAGTCATATTGATGGTCTTATGAAAGTACCCTTCGATATGGTTAATGAGCCTATAGATACTTTCATACACATTGGCAGACGCAAATGGGATCTTAGTTGTCTCAAATTTGATAAAGACCCCATTTATGACATTGAGGGTAGCTCTCAGGCAGAGGGGGTGTCATCATCAGAGGAGTGGTCCTCATACATATATGATTCAGATGTTCGACAACCTAGTGATGATATGGTTACAAATTTGTTCCGCCCCTTCAAGGATGACTTGTCACAACATACTCAGAGCGATTTCCATCCATCCTTTGGTACATACCCTTTTGAGGATGTAGATTTGTTTTATAAGGAATTCCAATTGTTGTGCTTAGATTTTGAGAAATACCAGGACATGGCCACCTCAGAGCAGTCAGAGGTTCATTCTTCAAAGAAAAAGTACTTTCATCTTGGATATTTCCATGGAGATTCACAGTGGAAGAGGCAATATTTTTCTACACCTAAGACTGTTCCTTACCTCTTATTCTCTTCTTCAAGAGACCATGCATTATTCTTCCGATATCTCATTTCTTCTCAGCCATCAACAAGCTTCGAGTATTTATGCACAAATGAATATGAGACTTTGTCTACATATAGTAGCCCCCTTCAGTCTTGTGGCTACACTTTCAGGCTGGATGATCGGGTTGATGGTTTCTCTTTCCAACAATATTTCCTCCCTCCCACCCGTCTTCATGAGTTTATTTCATGATCGATTATATGCATGTTTATATGTATGGTTATTATATGCTTGACTTATCTTTATTGTTTCACATGATTAAGCACATGGTGATATACTTTGATGAGATGATGAACTGGTTGTATGACTTCACTTGACATCATCCATCATGTGATCTTTAGGGCCCCAAGGCCCCATGTAAGTAGGTAAGTCATCTTGTTTCCCTGCATTTTCATCTTGATTGCTCATATTAGTTTAGATGCATTTCATTTTCATTTTTCTCTCCTTGCATATTGATTTCATGCTTAGTTTATAATTTATTGGGTTTTGATTATAATTGGGTTTTCATTTTCAATTTTTTCTTTTTATAGTTTAGTGGGTTTTGATTATGATCATATGAGAACAAGGACGAGTAGGCCATCCTGCACTTGATAGTTTGATGTTTCTTTGCAGGAACATGTCTACCAGGAGATGCTATGATTCTCATGCACTCTACGACGAGCACATGTCCCCAAGTAGGAGCCAGATGGTATCCCCATTTTGTGGATAACTAAGGAGATGATGTCTTGAGGCCCTTAGGTTATAGATATGGAGTGTCGAGAGACTACATGACCAGTAGTACCATTTGCATAGATGAAAAACCCACTCACCACCACAGATGGTCACAGGTTTGCAGATGGCATCCACCACACCAGCTAGCTTCCGGAAGGTAGTGGGCCTTGCTCCATGAGGTACAAGTTAGTGTTATGGTGAGAATCATTTCAATATTTAAGGCATTTGATTACGTTGTATCTTAGATTTCTCTAGATTTCATGATATGTGTTTGGACATTATGCCTTTTTCCCTGCTTTGCCTTGGTGGTTGACATTGTGCCCTAGTAAGTGGTTTTCCTAGGGGATGGGTTTGCTACTGGGAACTCCCTTAATGAGCCATCGTATCATTCCTGACCATACTTACAACTTTCCATCATTATTCCCCTCCATTTTCTTATATCTTGGGATTTTAGGGTATACTGACCCAAGAAGGGGTTGTCCCTCATTCTATGGGAAGAAGGGGCTAAAGGTCCATAGGGGTTGGTGTTGGGTAAAAGATAAAATCCTTATATAAACCTTCCAGATGATTCACCCAGGGATCACCCAAGAAAGCAATGAAACACTTATCTTTGAATAAAGGGGACCCATAATATAATAAAGAAATGCTTGAAAGGTTAGTTGAAGGATAGGAGGTCTCATCACAAGCCGACCTATCACATCCATGGATATCTAGAGGTATGAAATTATCATCATCTGGTCACAAAACCAGGGCAATGACTCTTAGTTGCATGGCTGAGAGAAAAGGGGTCTCATCACGAGCCAACCTTCTCATTTCCATTAGGTGTTTGTGGGTGACATTGCCATCACCTGGTCACCACGCTAGTGCAGTGACCTTAGATCTCTCTCTATGCTATTATGAAAGTAAATATAAAGAAAGAAATATAAAAGGTAATTGATGGGCTTGGAAAAAGTGCATTGTGGACGAAGGTACCACACACCCTCTACAAAGACACCCATGGATGAGACACTACAACCCCTTGTATGTCATGAGCCCTATGCCCATTGAGTCTTGACCCCTACCACTTCATCCACTTTACATGGCTTATAGAGGGATATCCTGGAAGCTCTCCTTGACCTAGGGCAAGATCTACCCAATAGGACACCTCGTCAACCCTCCCATATTTAAGCTTGACAAGTCACATATTATCTTTGAGATGTTAATTGTTTGATATAATGATATTTGATGCACATGCTTGGATGACTTATTTATTGATTGGATTCACTTATCATGATGTTATGACCTGAGATCCTTGGAGGGCGTGTTCATTTGTCTTTGCAGGACCTAGTTGGTGGACAATTTTGGGAGAACAAGCTTAGGGCTACAAGCCCACAGGTTGGATGCCAGGGGCCTACATTCCAAGTGAGCGAGATTAGACTTGGACGACCTTGATGATGACTTGGACAACCTATCCCACCCCTTTCTTGCCAAACGATATTCCCAGGAGGGGAAAAACATTCCGCTTTTGAGCTTGACGTCATGATCTTGGGGGATAGGGCAGGGTGGTTAGGTGCCACTCATTTGACACATGGACATTTGAGGAGAAGAAGGGTATTTACCATGATGAGAGTGCTTAGATTCTTAACATGTGGCCTTTGGAGGCCTATCCATGCTTCTCCAACACCAACGATTTCCTCAAAGTAGCAAAATGTCCCCTAAAGGGGTGAAATCCTCCTAAATTAGGGTTTTATTTGTGCAAAAAGTGAAATTTTAAATGATTTTTTTAATATTACTTTGTTAAGGGGGCAAGATTAGGGTTGTTGACCCCTAAACTTATGGTTTACTCCTTAATTTGTGGACAAACTATGTTAGCTACATTTTGCATAAATAGAGATCATTAGATCTCATTTTAAAACATAACTCTCCCTCTTGTGAGAGACTTGGTCTGAAATTTTCGGCCCTCTTGGCTATTTCTATCTCTTGTGCACTTGTGTATGGATATACTTATGAATGGTTGATGGAAGAGGTGATGCGCTAGCCTTGGAAGGATTTTCTATTGTTATTGTGGTGGATTATCTTGTCATTTTTCCTTGAATTGGTATGGCTTTTACTTTCTTGCTATCATTTGTTTCAAGTCAAGGTTATTGTGCTAGGAACTAGGTGGGAAGTATAAGGGCATACACCCCCACATTAGGCTTCATCACTTTATGCTTCAACAAGGGTTTTCTAAGAGAAGTATAAGGGCATACACCCTCTTAGCTTAAATCCTAGCCTAGAGAAAATTTCCTTGGGAAGTAAAAGGGATTACACCCCAAGGAGGTAGTTTCTCCAAGATCCTTTTGACTCCATTAACCCAATAGTAAAGGCACTAGTCATACTTTTTTGCATCAGAGATATAAAATCATTACCTTGGGAAATGCAATTTTTGGGCTTTTGAAAGGTCTGTTGCTTGAAGTTGATTTGTCTCATTGAGAGGAGTCTTCCCCCCACTAGGGCATCCCCTCTCTCCCAACACTCTAATTGCTGTTACGAACTTTAACCTACAACCATTAGGGCTGCATAACCCTAGCTACTAACACTCTCATAAATCCTAAACTAACCCTAGACTAGCTCTCTAACTTTGCTCATTTACTCTACTAACTAGGGAACATATTTTGAGCTACTTGTTAGCATATTTTGATGGTTAATTTTACTACTGCATGCCACTAATTTCTACAGCCATAAGGCTGCAATTTTCTGAAGAAAAAACATGTTTACAACAATAATCTTATCTAGCTTCTTAGGTGCCATTTTTCAGCCTATGTTCCTTGTTAGGTTTGATGATGATTTACCTAACTAGATTTATATGCTGATTTTAGATATTTTATTTTCTGATATAAACTAATATCTACTTCTTCAAATTAGGGACACTAATCTTAACTTGCTGATCCAACTAACATATATCATTGCAAAGTGTATTTTCTTGTGTCTCGGGCAGGTACACTCATCCAGAGAAGTATTATACATGTGGGGCATAAATTACTTGACTGGCAAGGAATCTTTCCCTTCCTTTTATTCCACTTAGAATTGACCTCTAGGGGTTTCACTTCCATTTGCCTCTGGCTCCATCTCAATCCCCTAGGGTCACTGGGATAGCCTCCCTAGAGTGACCTAGTCACCCTTGAAGTGGGGGACCTACATCGAGGTGACATTGGGTGTAGGATTCCCAAGTTGTAGCACTTGCCTTGTGGTTGGGTCGGGATTTACCCAACCTACAACTTACGCTATAACATCTTTTACTTTTAAAAAGTGTGTGAAATTAAATCACCCTCCTCCATCTTCATAAAAAATGACAAAGTTAAAAGTAAAAAACCCTAACTTTATTGCAAGTGTCGTGCATCTCTCACAACCTTGACCAAATTATGAAGGCATCCTTCACATATTGCACTTGTGGGAGCACGATGTCCATCACTGACAACTTTATCAACCTCACCACTTCTCTATTCTTGAAATCAAATTCTATCTATTGATTTACATTATCTAGATCTATCTAGTCCTTGCCAACGACCACCCCTAACAATCACATGTACTAGAAGATGGAAATCATGCATTGTTTGCATATATTGAAGTTATTACCGTTGAACGTATGACTAGATTCCAACAATATGTTTGAAAGATTTGCCATTTATTTCTACAGGAAAACACCAAGCACCAATGAAAAAATCAAACCACTTCAACAAAAACTCAAAATTACCTCCAAAGTAAATATGTTGTGATAAAACACCATTATGTCAGCCTGGAATCAACCCAACACCTCCTTTGTCTCACAAGTTGCTGCAAAACTATTTCTACCCTCTTTGCTCGCTAAAAATACACTAAATGTCAAAACTTCTATGCTAAAATTATCTGCAAAATTCTTAACATTTTAGTGTCATAGGTTGGAATTGGAATTTACAAACCAGTCTCGAGATTCATGCCTATAGAAGAAATTTCATTTAAATTGACTATTTTTGCACTCATATACTTTCATGCCAAATTTTACTACCTTCAAAAATCATGCTTAAATTTTGTTGCTCATAATCTTCTCCCTAAGGAAGCATGCCCAAATTTTGTTGTTCAAAATATTTTCCCTAAGGAATCGTGCCCAGATTCTACTACTCAGAATCTTCTACCTCAAGAACCTTGCCAAGATTTTTTTGCCCAAAATTCACAATCTCAAGATGCACCCCTAGATTCTACTGCCCAAAATTTGTTTTCTCAATTTTCACACCTATATTTCATTGTGAAATTGTACTTGAAACTCATGCTTCAACACCTCAAGTTTCATGCTAATCTCACCTTAAATTTTGTGTCGCCTCCATCTTGAAGTCTATGCTAGCACATTCAAATTATCTTCTTGGAAATTCAGCTCCAATGTGTGCCACCTCCTTGGCCCCATTCTGTGTTAAGTGACCTCATGATGCTTCTTAGTTCTGTCCTTCTTAACTCCATGACTTTAATACCATCTAAAAATTAGTAGATATTTAAGCCAACAATAGAAAGAAAATCATTGGAATCATTTACTTCAGCTTCTTGGTATTTTATGTGGGTACATGGAGAGTGATTATTCCCTTTCTATACCCATAATTAGAATATAATTAAATGTTTACTTAATTACAAATTCATAATAAATTAACTTTAATACAAAGTGTACATTGTAACATAAATTTCTAATGTCCATTATTGAATATATAATTTATCAACCTCATCTTCTACAACGCTCAATATTCTACATGATACCTTGTGAGTTGCCCATTTTGTAGCCTTGCTTTCTGCATTCATAACCTACCCTTGTTAGTTCATAACCTAACCTTACAAGAATATTTTTCTCTCTTAAACCAATTGAAACTTTTATTCTTTTAAAATTATATATACGAACATATTTTTCTCTCTTAAACCAATTGTCCATCTGAAAAAAAAACAAAATATATTAATAATGTTTTGAGAAAAATTTGAAATGTATTACTATTAGTAATAAACTAGTCCCTGCCTTTAGATTAAGTATTATGTAAATAACAAAATATTAAATCATATTTTATTTCATAGCCTTCAAACTTAACACTTACCCTTTTGTATTATGTTTCGCATAAAAAAAACATTTCTATGTAGAGAGACAATGTGAGATTAGTTGAAAGAATAATTTCTTCTAATTTGCTCCATTCTTCAATATGTATCATTATCTAACACAGACTTAATAAATTTTATAGATCCACGTTAGAATAAATTTTGATCACCGACTTAGCTTTAGAGATGGATTTTTTTATTTTATCCTATAAAAATCTTTGCTTGTATTTTTGCTTCTGCTTATCGCCGCAACTCCTCCGTTACAAGCACTTCATCCATTAGGTAAAAATTTCACACACACACATATATAAGATTGAGCATTTGAGCTCAATTAGAATAAATGGATCTTAATATTCAATTTAGCATGTGAGATTTTATACAATGTATTATGAGGTTCTTTCTTTGATCCTCTCAATGTGCAATAGATCCAAGGTTTGAATTTATGTTAGTTTTTAGTCACAATCACTGACGCATTGAGTTTCTATTAATATATTTTAGGCATGACATTGTCCGGTATTCAACCTTCCGATGCTCCTAGTGTTAAAGGGAGATGCGAGTTGAAAGACACGGTGACAACTTTTGCCCTACAAGTAAAACTAAAAAGACAAAGGTGCTGAAACAAAAAAAATAAATAGAAGTTGCACTGTAGGTAATTTATTACAACAACTTCGTTGATTTAATATGTAGTGAAATATAATTTATACAAAGGTGTTGCAAGTAAACCTAAAAAGACAAAGGTGCTGAAACAAAAAAAAAAAGACTTTGCATCGTAGGTAATTTATTACAGCAGCTTCGTTGATTTAATATGTAGTGAAATAGAATTTACCTGAGACAGTGATATAGATTGTACGTTGTTTTACATTCTCAATTGCACTGGTTTGAGAAATGGATTCATGATATTCGTTTGGAAATTTATCTCTCATGCATGTTCTACTAAGATTATTTCCCACACTAAGAAACTAACCATCACATAAAGTACTTGATTCTGAACAAAGTGCAATAGGCTAATGGAAATCTCTATCTCTCTTCATTGGCCAACTTCAAACCCGCTAAGATCGATGTTAACCCCATAAACCCCAATTCCTTTGCACCCTTTGTAGAAAATCGTTCAAAGTATTTTCTGAAGGGCAAGCTTTGCATTGTTTCTCACCTTGTTGAACATGTTATACATTGTATAACATGGTTTTTCTACCATTTGTGAAGCCACTGTTATACTCTAGACATCGAATTATATCTCGTTTGATCTATTTGTAATTTTAAATATATTATTGCAATGAGAGTGTGCATTTTACAATTCAGTAAAGGGTTATTTTAAAATTGGTCTCTCTTATAAGGGAAGGGAAGTTAAATATTTGAAGTAAAACATTTTAAAGATCGTTATAGGGTGATTGTAAAATCGGTCCCACATTGATTAATCCTCCACATATCATAGACGTGAAAACTTTACATTTATACTTTTACACCTTCAAAAATATTTTCACATAACATAATAATTTTCTCGCTGGAATGGACACAGTGGTGTTCATAACCATAGAATGGGCGATGTCCGAAATCCAAAGTGATGAGAAACCCTGCACTTTAGAATTCTATCAATAACACAATATGCAACCATGTCAAGCTGTCACTTATTTTCTTGAGGAATTCATTAAATATGTATGAGTATTATATAGTATGTAACTGTGTCAAATCACTGTCACTTATTTTCTCGAGGAAACATTTAGTATTGTAGCTTTAGGTAGGCACGTGTTTAAAGAAATGTTGTAAGAGGCAATGATTTATGCATCATGCCCACCACTAATTCCTTCAAGCCCACATGGTTAGCATGCATGTAGTTACAATACACATGCCAATTTTTGAGCTAGTTCAGGGAGACAATAAACCCATGCATGGGAACAAGTTACCCCCACTACTAACAATAAACCCATGCATGGGAACAAGTTACCCCCACTACTAATTAATTATGTCATGAAGGAATAGAATTAATATACATGCATGGCTCTCATAACAATTTAGTTGCAAGGCTGGGTAGAATGTTACTAAATTATCATCATTGATCGGACATGGTGGATCGATTAGATAAATCAACTACTGTAAATAGAGAGACAAATTTTTGTAGCTTCAACTCAATGAGGATGCCTTGGAGTACCAACCAGTGGAAAAAGCTACTACACAATTTTGAGTTCTGATAAAGAGATATAATCAACACATTTAGGCATGGCTTTATACTAGAACCAATTTTCACCATGTTCCTAATGTTAAGGATTAGTTACCAGAGTCTTATACTTGAACCAATTTTCACCAAGTTCCTAAGATTAACAATTAGTTTCGAGCGTCTTAATCCTAGAAAATTTTCCATGTCTTTTCTCACAACAAATTTTGACAATTTTGGGTTATTCGATCATTGACTAGAGGGTGAGACAACAAAATAAACTTGAGAGAGATGTTGGCATAAGTTTTGGACAAGTTCTTGATTGCATGATAACGACATATGGTTCAGTGACCGCAATTTAGAGAGCATTGTGGCTGCGATCAACCACTGTAGCCTTCTAAACGATTATATGGATTTTGCAATGTACTTAGTGAAACTTTGATAATATGATCATGGAGTCCCATTGGATTCATTAACACAATATCATGAGATTTTTTTTATGTAATATTTAGATGAAATTTCAAACATGAATAACCTTTATCTCCACAGTGTTCTTCCACCTTTGTGTTGTGTTGAATTTGTGTGAATATTTGTTTTATACTTGAGTAATGAATCTTTGTCTTTGTAATTTATTTATTGCATTTCAATACGAGGCTAACGCAACTCTCACTGTTAGCCTTGAGTGAATTCCAACTTCAGTTGGTAATATGTTAGAATTGAAAATGTGTGAGCACCAAGAAATACGACACCCAAATTGGAGCCTTCGATGGACTAAGGAGGAGGCACTTTATCTTGTAGCGGAGGCTACCAGTGGATTCCACTCGATTTTCAGGATGTAGGTTGTGTTCACGAGGCAAGTTGTGCATATTTCCTTTACATTGGAACTACTCTCTCTTGTCGATCTGTTCATCTTAAATCAACCATAGTAAACAAGATGCAAATGTGCATGAACAACAATACTGAACCCGTTACTTGAATAATATTGAAATTTTGAAACAATTATATTAAATTTATTAAAGTAGATAAGCAATAAGTAAAAAAAACATGAATTTAGTTAGATTTACTTTGCTATAATAAAAATAGTCCAGTAACTCATCCTGGAAAGAATTAATTGACTTTTTGGTATGTTGCCTAACTAGCTTGACAGAGTAGTAGAACTATAGTCATTTGGAGTTGACATTCTTGCTAGTATATATCATTCTTAAGAATACGGCAAATATTATAATTTATTGATAATAATGGCAAAGTGTTAAAATTAAGATGAGTTGTGTGCATAATGAAATGATACCAAATAAGGAATTAAGGAATTTGGAAAAGAAAACTTGATAAAATCAAGAAGGAGTGATGAGTAGCTTCAATCCTAAAGGCAAGCTTCAATCCAAGCCAATGGAGGATATTGTGATGAACAAAGGTACAATTTTTAGACTATTGCTTTATCTAAAAAAAAATATTTCTACGAATTTGACTCCCTCCTCTACGAATCTCCTTCAGCTTTCTGACTTGGTGATTCTATGTAGGAGAACCAACTATAGTCTATGCCTCCTTCGCCTATGTTCCCATATCTGTCTCTGATATGGGGTAAATTGGCTAGGCTTCTCATACTTTTGCATTTACCTAACCATAGCAGGGACAATGTTCCCTAATCATTTCCTCCATGTGCGAATGAATAGGAGCACATGTTACCTTCTCAGTTAGGTTCTATTTCATTAAGTACACTGAGTAAAGTAAACATGTTGTTGTCGACCTACTATGAATCCCTACTATGAATCGTTATTGTTATGTATTAGGTGGTGGAAAGAACAGGAAAATGAGGATGGAAATATTGGTAGAATTGTGCATGTTAGGTAGTGGAAACAATAGGAAAACGAGGATGGAAAAATTGGCATGCAGGTTTCCATGCCCCTAGACTGCAACACCCACAGACTGCAACCATAAACCCTACAACCACACACCGCACAACCTTGGATTGCAGTGCCACCTCCTAAATAGCCAATGATATAATTTATTTTAGAAAATACATTTTAACTCTGACAAACAACCTAAAATAATTGCAACATATGAGGGGAATAATGTCAAATCAAACGAATTTAAACCAATAGAAAATTCAAGAGAAGAATTTAGAAAATTAGAAAAATGTAATGTTTTCAGAAGAAAATTAAAATAATAGGTTTATTTGGAGAACCTTGGAATATAATTTGTAAAAAGAACCAAAATGCACCATGTAATTACCAAAAACGACCAAATAATAGGCGGTCAATGATCGTTGACCGCCAAGTGAAAACTATAGTCCCTAGCTGGAGGCAGGGACTAATAAAGGGACATAAAAGTAAGTTAACATGATCAATGAATACAAGATCCTTCACCACGAGACCTTAGGATAAACCAAGATAAATTAATAAATATCCAATAGATATTAGAAATAATGCTTTTTAACCATAGGTCATTTTAAATAAAAATAGTTTAGAGTTCTGTAGGAAAATGAGAAGAAAACATCATGGTAATATAATGAATATTTTATCGAGATAATATCCCCTATAATCTTAAAAAAAACCTATTGTGCTGCTCTGAAAAACCCTAATTTGAGTGCATGGCTTCCTTGCCCTCCTCTTAGCGTCCTCCTCCGATGCTTGATGAGATTTATTTTAGAGCCCTGGTTTCAGGTCTTGGTCCTTCTGTTGCCAAACCCCAGCCTTCAAAGTTTGTGAAATGCCTTGAGAATATTCCTGAAGTCTCCATTCCAACAACTCTGGCCTAATCGAATTCTCTAACTCTCTTCGAAAGAGGTCTTGTAGGACAATTCACTAGAATCTGGATGTCCCCAAGGGCTATGGAGACCTAGGTGCAAAAAAACTGACAGGTTTTAATCAAAAGAAGAATGACCCACTACTTTTGCGGATGGGGTTTCTACACATTTTGTTTGAAACGAAGGAAGATCACGATATGATCTTCAGAGGAGGGCCTTATTTCTTCAACAATCATGGTGTGTATCTCAACAGATGGACTCCAGACTTCAACCCCCAGCTTGATGTGACTCCGACGGTTCTTGTTTGGATAAGACTCCCTCATCTTCCTCTACATTGTTGGAACACCGATTCATTAAGCAATATCATAAATTATTTAGGGAAGTATATATATTCTATAGAATCAAAGGGAAATATGTTTGCATGTGCAAGAATATGTGTTGAAGTAGATCTAGAAAAGGGACTCTCGGAAGAAATCTTACTAAAAATAGATAACCGACAACAGATCCAAAAACTGGACTACGAACAACTTCCATTCAAATGCAAAGATTGACACGAATATGGTCATTTTGTAAGAGACTATAAATCATCCCCTCAAGCTCCCACTATTCAAGCCCCAGAGGAATAGTGGTAAACTGTAAAGAAGAAAATGACGGGGGGAGGAAGGCCCCTCAACCCCCTCCCTAGAAACCCTCCTCTTCCCAACCTTCGAGATCCTATGCTCTCCCCCTTCAACCAGTCCTTGTTGCAGACCCTTTCTCTGCTCCCCCTACCAATCCCATCCTTCCTCAGATATATACTAACCCCTCTTTGGTATTTAATCCCTCCATCTTCTCTCCCAAATATTTTTAAGTTCTTTCTCAACCCACCCCATCCTTTGTCGAAGTGGTTTTCCTGTTAGTCCGCCCTCTAGGATCTTCCTTTCTCACTAGAGCCCCTTCACTTTTCTCTCCTTCCTTGATCATGCTGGTAGATTCAAAGGAATTAATTTCCCCATGTTTAGACCAAGAGTCTTTTGAACATCAAGAAGAAATTGAATCGAGACTAAAACCTCCTACTGGAGTTAAAACAAGAAGATAGGCCCAATCAACCTCTAGTGATCAAGAATATGAAGGTATGGAAGACAAACAAAATAAAAAAGCAGGGCAAAAGTCAGCATAAGAAATCTGGGAAGAGGAAGCAAACAAAGATAAAATGATGGGGGTACAGACCACCATAGAAAAATCTTTCAAAAATGCAAAACGAAACCTTGGAAAAGGAAGCGGGAAAAACTCCCAAAAAGGGGGTAGCAGTCAAACCTCACAAGGTAAATAATGAATATAGTCTCTTGGAACTATAGAGGACTTGGTAGCAAATTCAAAATTAAATCAATGAAGGATATAATCAAAGAAGAAAAACCTAAAGTCCTCCTAATCCAGGAGACAAAACTTTCTGAAGAGGAGATGTTCAAAATAAACAAACAATTTTGGGTCAACAATACCAAACTAGTAGTAAGCTCTTGGGGGGCCTCTGGAGGCCTAGGAATATTTTATAACTCTCAGGAAACTGAAGTAGATCGAGTGGAAAAAACCCAACACTGGATTTTGGCAGATCTAAAATGAAAAACTACAAATAAAAGATTAAATATTTTCAATGTTTACACCCTGTTCATCACACGGGAAAGATCAACATGCTGGAATGAGATCAAAGATATAGGTTCTACCTTTGATATGAGTAACACTATAATAACAGGAGACCTTAATATTGTTTTGGCACAGTCAGAAAAAAGAGGGGGAAACCATATCTGAGACCCCCTAATAGAATTTTTGGACGATCTTATATCAGAAAGGGATCTCTTTGATGTCAAACCCATCCGAGGAAAGTATACATGGTCCAAAAAAATATTAGGTAAAGATCATATAGTTGAAAATCTAGATAGATTCCTTATTCATATCAGTTTCCTTGAAAATAATTTGGAAATCAACTCAAATATCTTTCTTTCAACTGCCTCTGATCACAAGCACATAAGTCTTGTTCTGGAAGAGGGAAATAACTTTGGTTCTTTTCCTTTTAGATTCAATCCTCTCTGAATGCATAATAAAGAAGTCATGGACTTAATCAAAAGAACTTGGTCGGGTAAGGTGGAAGGTTCTCCAGCTTTCATTTTTGAATTCAAATTAAGAGAGGTCAAAAAATTTCTTAAAAGATGGGCAAAAACCACCTATGAAGAGCCAAAAAATAAAAAAATAAAAAATAAAAAATGAGCTAGAGGAAATTCAAAAGAGGATAGAGGAGGAGGACTACACACGAGATATCCAATTACAAGAACAAAATCTATATAAGGATATTTTTGAGGTTAACATGAGAGAAGAATAACATTGGAGACTAAATTCTTGAAGCCTTTGGATAAGATCGAGTGATAGAAATACGTCATTTTTTCACAACCAAGACAAAGCCGGACAAATAAGAAACACAATCAAAGAGATCACTACTTCTTCGGGGGCCATTAATTTGGACTGTGCTGCAATTAAAAGAGAGGCAACCCATCATTTCTAGGATCTGATGACAGAGGACGAAGACCAGGAGCCTCATAATACCTGCTCCTTTTTACTTGAAATCTCCCCACCCCTAATTTTTGAAGAAGACAACCAAGCTCTCTTAAAAGGTATAGAAGAAGAAGAAGTTCAACAACAATTCTGGGTGCTAGAACCCAATAAATCCCTCAGACCTAGTGGTTTCTCTATCTCCTTCTATCGAAGCTTCTAGGATCTTATAAAAAAATATCTGTGCAAAATACATTCTTGGACAAAATCTCGGTGCAAAGTTGGAGGAGCCACGAAATTTTCTTTCTTAGCCCTTATTCCCAAAGAAACTAATCCCTCTAATTTCTCCCGATTCAGGCCTGTATCTCTATGCAACTCTTCCTATAAGATTCTCACCAAAATTATTTCTAACAGATTGAAAGGGATTCTTTCCAAAATAATTTCATAAAATCAAGGAGGATTCTTGCAAAAAAGGAAAATTTGGACAATATTCTCCTAGTCCAAGAGGCAGTTCACTCAAGTAAGATAAGAAAATAAAGTGGCATGGTTGTAAAATTGGACATGGCGAATGCATTTGATAGGGTACGCTATTCCTTCCTTTTCTTCATTATGGAAAAATTTGTTTTTTCTAATTCTTTTATCTCTTGGATAAGTGATTATATAAAAGGGCCTTGGATAACACCCCTAGTCAATGATAGGCCTGGGAAATTATTTCAAAGCAACAAAGGATTAAGACAAGGATGATCTCTAAGGAGAAAGTTGGAAGTGGAAAGACAAAGTGGCAGGCTACCGGGGATCACTATAATTAGAGGTGTAAAGGAGATCAATTACTCCCAATTTGCAGATGATGCACTTCTTTTGGGAGGAGCCTCTATTGTTTTAGTTGATAGATTTAACCAAACCCTTTCTCAGTTCTTGAATGCATATGGGGGAGCTGTGAATAAAAGGAAATGTTGGATATATGCCTGGAATGTTACTGAAAGAAGACTCTGAGCGCTGACAAGCAAGCTCAAATTTAATTATTCCTTTAGTTGGAGATCTTTTATCTATCTTGAGGTTCCAATCTTTCTTATCAGACTGAGAGCTGTAGACTGGAAAAGCATCATGGATAAGATAAGAAAAAAGATAAATCAATGGGGTTAAATCCATTAGGTAGGATGGTCCTAACCAAATCTATCCTCTCATCGATGGAAATATAGTAGATCTCCATCCTCCTAGCCTCGCGAAGCATTCATCAAGAATTGAATACCCTTCTAATAAAATTTCTATGGCGAGGGAAATTCAACACTAGAAAATTTCATCTCATTAAATGGGGAACAATAATTTCCCCCTTCGATAATGGTGGGGTGGAAATAAGAGACTCTTTGATGATAAATAAAGATTTGGGAGCTAAAATCCTATGGAGACTGGTTACTAGAAGGAAAGCCTGGTGAAAAACTTGTCTCTTAAATTTTTTTACTGGGGACTAGATACATATGTCTTGACAAGGAAATAATGCAATCGAGTTTCTCTCCGATCTAGAATCTATGTAAGGAATCTCTTCCTATGTTATTAAAACAATTGACGTGGATCTTAGGGAGAGGGAATTTGATCAAAATATGGGAGGAAAATATCATGGGAGAATCTCCTTTGGTAACGAGAGATGAACTCTCCCCTCTCAGAAATTAGATGGTTGTGAACAATATTCGATTCCTCTATGATATCTCGATGTGGGATTCATAAGGAACTTGGAAAGGATGGAAAATATTATCCCTTCCGATCGAGCTTTAAGGATAGTGGAAAAAAATGGTAACTCTTCTAAGAGGGAAAGCTCCTAGATCCTTAACTGCCAGGGATAAGAGAGGTTGGGGCACAAAAGGAAGGGAGTACACAATAAAGCTGGGTTATCAATTCCAATTACTTCAAGATTCCCTTCCTCCAAAAGAGAAGCATTGGAAAACAATATGAAAAAGTGAATCCATCCCCAAAGTTAAAGTATTTATTTGGGTTCTATGCCACAAAAGAATTTTGACAGCTGAAAAACTCAAAAAGAGGGGAATTGTAGGACCAACAAGATGTGTACTTTGAAAATAGAGCGAGGAATCTATTCTTCATGTCTTCACTGAATGCGCCTTCACTCATGAAGTTTGGAGAATATTTCTCTTAGGACTGGTAAGCACTCCACTAAGACCCAAAAACATTAATGAAGCCTACTCTACTTGGATCAAAAGATACTCGGGTAAGCTCCTAAAAAAAACTCTCCTAAAAGGGGTCTGGGAAATTTTTCCTTTCTATGTAAATTGGAAAGTTTGGCTAGCCAAAAACAAGGAATTTTTCAATAATGAAGCTGCCCAACCCCAAAGAATGGTCTCATAGTTTTGGGGCTTAATGGTTGAAACAATAATACTTAGAGGAAAATTGAAGAAGGTCCCCTTTGACCTAGAGGCCCAAGAAAGGATTTGGTTGAGTTCAGTTATGAATAGTCCAAGCAACATGAATTACAACATGACTAATCCTAAAAGTCCCCTAGGATGGAAACTTAGACTCACTGACAAAGATGTAGAAATTTGGATAAAGGAAAGAAATCAATTTGAT
>JASDQU010736179.1:637938-654847 GCA_032191745.1 Picea mariana
GAAAAACAACTAAAAATCATGCATAGACTCTTTCTACTTGGAAAGGAATGGAGATAAAAAAGACCATAGAGGTCAACAATCGAACTATAGTAGGAGACTCAACTCTTGCTATTCAGAGTACATATCAGAAAAGTCCTTTAAACAACACTAAATAATAACAAGGATTCTAGACTTCAAAGAAACCATGGAAAACTTCAACGTGTTCCACGTGCTAAGAAATTAAAACAATAAATTTGATCAACAAGCAAATCGAGCATGCAACTTAGAGGAAGGATGTACAATCATTGGGGATCACTCTTGGTGGGACTCGATCCCTTAGATCAGATGTCACCATTCACTCATCATCATTATTGTAACACTTCACATGAAAACATGGAAAACATAGCATATTTTGCAGCCAACAGAGCCATAGTAGTATGCATTCAACTTGTCGATAGATGGATGAGGAACACAAGAATTTATGAAGGATATATGAGGATTTTCACCTAGGGAATTTCATTATCAAACCAAGATTATTATGTACTTCAGACATCATATAGATCATGTGAAAGTTTGAAAGACAACATCATGAATTGGTTTGAGCTCACTGCAGTGCGTCGAGACTTTCTCATTTTCATTGACAAGGTGGTGATTACACTGCACAGAAACAAAGACAATTGCTTGTGGTTTCTATGGATTTCTGGTGCAGGGGAATTGATTCCAGATAAAATGGAGTCAGCAACCCCAACACCTGTCACCCCCTCACTCGCCTAGACTTGATAAGCACCCCAAAAATTTGGAAGAGAAAGTGGTCAGGTTTATGCAGAATCTCTATGGATGGCATAAAGGAGTTGAGCAAAGGTATCAATTGAACTTCCAAGACCTTTCAACTCAGTTTCAAAATTTTCACCAGGAAGTTGATAGTCTTAAAGCACAAAAGCAAATTCAAGAAGTGGAGCTAAAATGCCCGAGGAAAAGAACAAAGGAGCAAGACCACCAAATCGAAGACTAAAGAGAGATTTAAAAAACATAGAAGTAGAAAACGCTCCCCCTCTAAGTGTCTTTAGGAGGAAAATTCACTCTGGGCATCACTCCAACCGCTTTGAGGGGCACACCAACATAGAAGAACCCACTATGAACCAAACTCAAATTCAGAGAAACGATTCACAGGGAAGAAACCACCACTCCAGGAAGAGAAGTCGACCCATAGGAAAAGATAAAGGGGAAGTATAATTTCCTAGAGAAGAAGTCGGCCCCAACTAAAGTGAATTGAAGACTACAAATAAGGTGACACATTGCTCATTTGTACACACACTCACTCACTCAACTATCTCACTCAAGAATAAGGCACAAGTCTAAGGCAAGGAGAAGACACAACTCTACAACAACTGAGGTTCTTGGTTATTCTTGGTGGTGGTTTCTCTCATGCACTATCTCTGGGAAGAGGTGCGTTGGTTTTGTATGGTGATGTTGTAGCAATTGCTTGGTACGTTATCTATGATTGGTGTGTTAGACATGTATTAGGGTTTCTTCATTATTAGTTTTCTCTTGTGAGCTTGTTCATGGTTGGATTATATTATCAGAAGGAATCTATCTAAGAAAGGTTGGTTGGGTTTTTTTTTTGGGGTTTGGGGTTTTCCTAAGATAACTCTCTGTGTATTCTTGTGCTTGTTTATGATGCTCATATTTTTAGTACATGGTATATGATTGTTAAGAAGATATAAATACAATGGTAAACCTATTGCTCTGAAAATTTAAGAAAATCTAACATGGTTTCATAGCTGGTTACCTTCATAACAATTTAACCACTAGAAGGAAAGATCTTGAGATTTGTAGCTGCACATTATTTTTTCAAGATCGTTGATCACTTGTTCCAAGTTTTTGGGACTATATACACCTAATAGAAACTCTCCTAACCGTAGTGCACTCACTGCACCTCTCAGATTGCAGTTTGGTGAAATTTGAAAATTTTGGAAGTTTTTAGATCTAGGGTATCTACCAACGAAAATGATTACCAATATCAAAGTTGAGTATAGGATGGATGGAGAAGATAACTTCAGATTGTGGAAGCATAGAATAATCCTTATTCTAGAAGAGGATGATTTGTTGGATCATGTTAAGAACGTTATCCTAGAAGCAGAAGAAGAAGATGCCAAGGCAAAGTTCAAGAAGAATGAAATCAAGGCCAAGAGGATCTTGCCATATTCAATCAAGGATCACTTGATACCCAATGTATCGGAATTGAATACAACAAAGGATATTTTTGATGCCTTAACCAAAATACATGAAAGAAATAACACCAGCAGGAATCTAACCCTAAGACATCAACTTAGAAACATGATGATGAACAAGTTAGAAACAATTTCCAATTATTTCATGAGAATTTCACAGATCAAGGACCAGTTAGCATCTATTGGAGATTGAATAGACGATGCAGATCTTGTGACCACTACTCTTAATGAATTTCCTTCTTCTCGAGACCCATTTGTTCAAGGAATTTGCGCAAGAAGTAAGTTTCCCAAATTTGACACGTTGTGGATAGACTATACCCAATAAGAATCTAGATTGATATCCAAATTGTAGAAGGAAAATGATGAAGAGAGCTAAGCTCTTATTGCTCATGTGAAGAAAAGGAAAGAAAGGAAAAATACCAGTCTGAAGAAAACTAGAAGAACAAACCATAAGAAGGATGTATCTAAAATTAGATGTTTCACTTGCAAGAAGTTGGGACATTACGCCTATCAATGTCCTCATGGGAAAGGAAAGAGAAAAAATTATGCACATGTAGCAGATATGTAAGAGTCCACACCCCAGAAGAGGACAAAGGAATAAAAAAAGGAATAATATTTCTTTGTCTCAACCCTCATAGGTATTATCAATCAAGGAAGTGATATTTGGATCGTGGACAATGGTGCTTCCAAGCACATGACCAAGTTCAAAAGTTCTCTTACGAAATTGACAGAAAAAAGTTCATCCATTCAGGTGGAACTTGGGGATGATTCCATGCATGCAGTCAAAGGAGTGGGAGAAGCCTCTTACCAACTTGATTCAGGTAATTCTATCTCAATTAAATATGTTTTGTTTGTACAAGGATTAAATAAGAATCTTCTTTCTATTTCTTCTTTACAAGATAAAGGCTTCAAAGTAGCGTTTATGGATGGATAATTTCTTCTATGGCCCAAGAGTTCAAATATTGATTCAACTACTGTGATTGGTGTCCGAGAGGGAAGATTGTATAAATTGAATGGACATCCAAAACAAGCCCTTGTACATAATTTTTTTAGCTCTAGTGAGTTGTGAAACTGAAGACTTGCTCACCTCAATTACATAACATTACTAGTTTTGAGTAAGATGGTTACAAGTCTACCAGATATGTAGGTAGAACATGATGGAGTTTTCAAAGGATGCGCGCTTGGAAAGAATGCCAAGGGAAGCTTTTCAAGCAGTGAAAACAAATCCAATGGGATCTTGGACATCATACATTCATATGTATGTGGGGAAATGACAATACCTTCTCTAGGTAAATTTTTGTACTATGTCATTTTCATTGATGATTACTCATGTAAGACATGGATCTATTTCTTGAAAGAGAAAGATGAAGTTTTCAATAAGTTTCAAGAATTTAAAGCCTTAGTGGAAAATATCTCTAGAAGAAATATTAATATATTGAGGTCATATAATGGAGGGGAATACAAATCAAATGAGTTTAAATACTTTTGCAGAGAAGCATGGATTAAGAGGGAATTGACAACTCCCTACAACCCCCAACAAAATGGGGTTGCAGAGAGAAAGAACATATCGATTGTAGAAGAAACTAAAGTGATGATCCGTGACTGGAACTTACCCATGCATATATGGGAAGAAGCATCAAGTACAACCGTATATGTCCATAATAGAAGTCCTCATAAGATATTGGGGAACAAGACACTAGAATAAGTATTCACTAGAAATAAGCTAGAAGTCAACCACTTGAGAATATTGGGATGTCTAGTGTACATTCATGTTCCCAAGGAAAAGAGAACGAAGTTGGAGCCTTCAGGAAAGAAGGACAGATTCATTGGATACAGTGAGACTTCAAAGGCTTACAAAATATACATCCCTAGATAGAGAAAGGTTGATATCAACTGGGATAATACATTTGATGAAGAAGCAACATTCAAAAAATCTAGGGAGTATCACATGGAGGAGGATAGAGAGGAGCAGGAAGCTCCAAGGGATGTGTTGGTTATGAGATTAAAATTAAGGCTCAAAGGATAATGTCAGGCATCAGGGAGGTTTTTAAGAGCATGTTTTAAAAATTCTTTTCCTACCTCAGTTATATGAGAAAAATTCTTTAATGAAATTAACCATGTAGCATCACAGAGGTCGTATTTCTTATCCGAGTCAAAATCGAAATAATAAACGAAGTGAAGTAAAATCACAAAACTGTGAAACAAAGCAGGGCATCAATTACAGAAGAGTCCCACCTTGTTGCAGTAGAAGAAAATAGATTAGTATAACCTTGAATAAAGCATAAAAATACAGTAGCCCACACATCAATCAGGTCTTGTATTTACTCATAGTAAATACAGAGGAAAATCTAATTACTTAGCGAATTACTGATACAATAAGATTACAATAGTTGTTGTACTAAATTGGAATCAAATATTTATTCAGGAATACATAACGAAAATGGAGAAATGGAAAACAAAAGAAACACATAACCCAGATTTGAACAAAACTTGGAATCTCTGTCTTCACTTGTATTAATACTCTATAAGGAGAGTTTTCTCTGTTACAATCGGCAAGAAGCAGCCTGAAATAAGTCTTTAATCTAGGTATTTATACAAAATGGTCTCAACCCAAACGGTTGGACTTCTCATAATAGTAAATATTACAATATGCAAAACTGAAAGGTTCCATAAGCATTTCCTCGGTCTCTTCGTTTGCTGGCATAAATGTTTCTTCTCCATATCCTTCAGCTTGGAAACAACTGGCATATGATCATGAACTTTGTGAGTAGCATGTACAGGTTGTCTTACTTGCTTCCAGATGTGCTGGATTTCCCATATTTGACACACTGGATGCATCTACTTACTAACTGTACTACCAACCCGGAAGGTTCTGTTGCTTCATTTGCTTAAAAAATATACAACTTCTTTTCTATCTGAGGCAACCTCTCCTGCATCTTCTTTTCTCCCAAAAATGTGGCCTGTAGCTGTAAATTGGGATCAACTATCCATTTGTTAATTTGAATAAGATCGATTTGATTCATTTATTGGATGGTTGTCTGGGCTTCTTCTTTGCTTGTCTTAGATTTTTGTTGATTTTTTGCTATATCAATCTGCCCCAGGGCCTCAAGGATACTATTTCATTCAACAACAAGTAGCCCTTTGTCTAGTGAAGACAATGTTTCTTCACAAGCTTTATTTACCTCTTTGGCCAATCTTTTGCTTTCGGCTAGATTTGTTTCCCAGGCTTTCAAAATTATGTCGCCTCAGGTTTTATCAGAAAGAGACAATTGAGGAACCTTTGGTACATCATTATTTGGTGCTAGTAAGATTCCCTCCTTAAACTTAGTCCGATCTACAAGGGATTCTCTTTCCTTAATGTAAATTCTATTCAAAGAAAGGTCTACCACCCGATAACAATTCTGAATGGCTTCTACTTTCGTAAAAATATCTTGCTGGGTTGATTCTAGCTTTTCATGTACTTCTAGTGCCTAAGCTTGGAAATATGCCATCTCCACTGTTGTAACTTCATCCAAGTATATTTTGGCTTGTAGTTGCTTGATCAATTCTCCCTATTGAGTGGCTAATTCTCTATTTGCCTGTGAATTTTGATACAATTCATCAAGGTTGGTTTAAGTTGTTGAATCTGCTGTCAGTCACAGGCTCTGACGTGTTCAAAATACTTATTCATATGATTTCTCACATCTCTTTCCATGGTCATCATCTAGTATTGCAACTTCCTTACCAATAGATTTATCTGTTTCAGCTGCTCTGCTAGTTTCTCAACTGAACACGGATTGGTCGTGGCGAAGGCACCTAACGATCCTACCATTTCCCTAGCTAATTATGTATCATCTAGGCCTTGTCCATCATATGAAATTCTTTGCCTTTTGATTGTTGCACCATCCTTTTGATATGTTTCTTTTTTAACTATGGCCCTTCTCTTCTTACTGAAAAAGAAATCCGAAGGAGGCATTTCTTCGGCTAAAATCGGAGTAAGGTCATCTATAAATATGACTTCGACATTTGGATTTCCTTGACTTGATTGTAAAGGTGTTAATGACATAATGGGGCTACCTATCTCGGTGGATGGTGTTGGTAGCCGTTTTATTTGGTGTGGACGGTGATGTATCATGTCCCTTTTTTTTTTAATCAAAACTTCAAATTGAGCTTTTGCTTGATTACCTGGTGGATTTGATAATGCAGTATCCACCTTATGTGTTAAAAATCTAGTTTTCTTCAGATCCTCCTGAGTAGCCTGTTCATTGGAACCTACTGCCTCTAAATCCTGAGTTGTAGCTTCTTGTGTAGATGGAGGTGTCTGAGGTTCTCCCTGTAATACCTTGGGAAAACTATTCAGACTATCAGACTCTGGTCGATTTTGTTCGCATCAAGGTAAAGTAAATTTAACAATTTAGTTAGGAAGTCCCTTGTTGGTTTAGAATGTAAATCTTGTTGAAAAGAGAACTAGTTACTAGAGTACATTGTATACATGTATATCAGTCTTGCAGATATCATAGACATTGCTTCACTGCCAGCGAGCGTGTTCAGTACCCCGGTGAAGTTATCTACATTTCCCATTGAATTTCCTTTCACCACTTCAATTTTCACTTTGCTGAGATGAGGGAAATCATTTAAATGAATCTTGCATCATCTCTTTGGGAAAAATGGGGGCAATCAAATTTCAAATTTCCTTTCACCATTTGTCTTGGACTAGATGGGGGTAATCAGATTATGAATTTCCTTTCACCATCTGTCTTATATTTTAATATTTCTGAATTGGGGGCAATCAATTCGTATGCATCATAGAAGGGATGATATCTTCTTATAATTTAACAACAAAGGACGTCAACCCACTTTGATTTACTCCGGACTAATTATCTCCCGACCTTTAATACATCTTCGCCTATAGGGAAAATCTTATGGGGAATTTTTATTTTCTAGGGATTTTCCTTTAGTGAAACTAATTAGTTTAAATCTGTTAGAAGGGATAAAGTTGTCAAGATTAGCCTAGACATACTTTCTTTCAGTTAAAAATAAGAGGAATATAAAGATTTTTGCCTAATCTTGTTTTGAAGATCTGGTTTTTCAAGATTTATGAGTCAAGGCGAAATTCTTTCCTTCTAGGAAGGTTTAAGGCCAGATAGTAAAAATCAGAAATAGAGTAAAAGCTCAGAGATAGGAAAAATGAAACAGAACGAGGACTGAGAGGATTTGGCACCAAAGAATCTCATTTTCACACAGTCCGCTTTTCAATTACCAACTTCTCTTGTTTTTATTTTTATCTGGAGGTTTTTAGATCTGTGCTTTTCTGATCTTTGATCAGGTGACCGTTTTTACATGAGTATAATATTGTTAATATTTTATAAGATTTCCTCTAACTTTTTAGCTTAAAAAATAAGCGTGGAAGTTAATACCTTGGATTTCATTTATATTTGCAACCAAACTAATTATTAATTCATCACCTGTTTTGAGAGAAAATAACTTATTCTGAAAATTGCACATTGCATTCCGATATCTCCTTATTCCTCATCTAATGATAAATGTCCTACAAGAAGAAATAATCAAAGAGTTCTGTAAAGTATAAATGATATGCAGTACAGATAATTTATTTTTTCTTTTCAGAGTATTTATTAAATAAAACTAGGTTTAAAAAAAAATAAAAAATTCAGGTAATCTACGAAGGAAAATAAAGTTGCAGAGGAAAATAGAAACCAAACAAGTATATACAATGGTATTGTGAAAAATGTTTATTGCATAAATTTTTTTATATAGTGCTCGTTGATAGGGGCATCAAAAGTTTTCCCGTCGATATTGTCTAGTAGGAATGAATTCTTACCTTGAGTAGATGCAATATTGAACGGTTCGAACCAGAGGTGATCAAACTTACCATGTTGACCTACATATTCTTTCCTGACATCCCATTTCAAAACTAAATCACCAGGAATAAATTCCATGTCTTTCGCCTTTTTTTCAAAAAGGGCTTCCATATTGTCTTGATATTTTTGAAGTCTGTCATCGAATTTGGCCCTATTTTGCTGGACTTCAATTATTTGATTTATCCTCCTTGTCATGTCATTCGGCTCTTCATTTGCATCTTTCCACAACTTCATTATTGGAATATCTGGATTAATAGGGAGGACAACGTCGGTGCCATAAACCATTTGGAAAGGAGACATACCTATTGATTTTTTAGTGCCAATCCGGTTTACCCATAAGGTGTACTTTAGGTGAATGTGTCGATCCTTCTTATTCTCTGTTAATACTTTCTTGATTATATTCATCAAAATTTTGTTGGACGATTCGGCTAACCCATTTCCTTGAGGATAATAGGCTGTAGAATGCCCTAACACAATGCTGTACTTTTGACAAAAAATTATCATTGCCATGGATTTGAACGCTTGAGCATTATCTGTAACTATTTTCCGGGGACAACCAAATATGGAGAGTATGTTCTCCTCCAAAAATTTTATAACTACCGAATCTGTAGCATTCCGAGTTGGAATGGATTCCACCCATTTCATGAAATAATCAGTAGTAGTTAAAATCCACTTATGTTGGGCGCTTGATTGTGGGTGTATTTCTCCGATGAAGTCCAGGCCCCATTGTTGAAAAGGAGCTTCTGTCTTGACTGGAACCAAAGGTAGTGCATGGAGATTTTGCTTGCCAGAGAATAGTTGACAAGGGTTGTAGGCTTTGAATTTAGCATTCACATCAATAAATAACTTCGGCCAATAATATCTAGCTCTTAGAATCCTGTAGGCAGTGGCCCTCCAGGCGTGATGTCCTCCACACACTCCCTTGTGAAATTCATTTATGACATCCTCTGTTTCGGGTTCGGTTAGACAACATAGCAAGAAACCTAGGGGGTCTTTCCAGTATAATTGTCCTTCAATAATACAATACTTAACTACATGAAGTTTTAATGTTCTTGCTTTTGATGGAGTCATGTCACTCAGGCACTGAAGGGTGAGGATATTTGAAACGATATCGCGATACCAGTCAGAGGAAGAAAATTTATCCTTGATATGAACTAGAGGGTTTTGATCATCAAGCTCTCCTATGTATGGAATAAGTCCATTTGATTCTAGATGATTTATCCCAAGTGGTTTGAAATTCAACTCTGCTAATAACTTCACTAGACCCTAACCTTTGACCATGTTGGTCAGTTTTACTTCCAGATCAAACTCCTGAATTTTGTCTAACCACCGACCTCTCCTACTGTCACTTTCCGGCTGTACTAATATATCTTTGACGAAGCTTGTTGGCACATAGGTGATTATTCTGGAGTGTAATACATATGTCGTAAAATATTTGAGATATTTCACCATCGCATAGGCTTTCTTTTCCAGTATATCGTATCTTACTTCAGCGTCTCTGAGACTTTTTCTGAAAAAGGCTATCGGCTATTCGAAGCCTTCTTCATTCTTTTGGAGAAGTACTGCTACGATAATATGTTCTAATGTGAAAGAGAACATCAAGAATTCCTTAGTATAGTCAGGGCTAGCTAATACATGAGCTTCACTTATAGCTTTTTCAACTCGCTCAAACGACGCTTTAGCTTCGATAATCCATTTGATTTCACTGTATTTATTCAGTATATCTGTGATCAATTTGACAATCTCAGCAAAATTAGGGATAAACCTTCTCAAAAGAATTATTTTACCTAAAAAATACTGGATTTCATTTTTATTTCTAGGAATGTTTATTGTGTCAATAACCTCGATTCGCTTGGGATCGACTTTGATCCCATCTTTTGAAACTATATGGCCCAGGAGTTTGCCTTTTTGCATAGAAAAATGAGACTTTTTAGGGTTAAGAGACAAACCAAATTTTTGACATTTCTCAAAAGTTCGTTTGAGATGAACCAAATGTTTTGCATCAGAATTCGAGAAGACTGTTAGATCATCTAAGTGAATAACAAAAAACTAATCTCTTTCACCAATCAAAGCTATATCCATTTCTCTTTGTAAGGTGGCCCCTGCGTTCATCAAACCAAACAATATTTTATCATACATGAAAGTCCCCCACGGAGTAGTGAATGCAGTTTTTTCTTAATCATCTTTGTGGACAACAATTTGGTTATAACTTGAGAAGCCATTGATCATCGACATTCAGTTGGCTCCAACTACTTTTTCTAGGACATGATCCATTTTTGGTAGTGGGTAGTTATCATTAAGAGATGACCGATTTAAATTTTTGAAATCCACGCAAAGCCTAATTTCTCCTCTTTTCTTTCCGACGGGTACTTGATTTGCTACCCATTCATAATATCTAAGTGGAACAATAATATTTGCGTCGAGAAGATTCTTGACCTCTCTTTTTATTACAGGTAAGAGGATGGGGTTTATCTGTCTTAGATTTTTCCTAAAAGGTTTGATATCATTTATGTTCAATCACAGAGGTATCATAAGTTTTTAAATCGTCATAGGACCATACAAAGACATATTTGTACTATTTAAGCAATTCAACATACTTAATATTCACCTGAGCTGGAAGGTATTTAGATAACTTGACTATATTAGGTTCTTCTTTAGTTCCTATGTCATAGTCTTCAACCTCCTCAGGCTGAGGGCGCAGGGTAGATTTCAAGGGTATGTTATCTTTGTCGAACAACCTTTCTAAGGGTATCAAACCTCTAGGGATCTGATTATTCTTCAGTACAAGCATTCTATGATTCACGATCTTATCCTGAAATTTTTCTAAATCTTCTCCTTCCTGCATGATCCAGATAGGATTATTCTAGTTTTCTTGGTCTATATGGGTCTCAGAGAATTCATCAACCATTTCTAGAAACTGTTTAATCTGTTCGTCATCTTCAAAGACTTGCCAATGCTGGACATTATTTGGGATTGAAGGTTTGTGTCTCATTTCTATATGATACTTCAACTTTAGGACGATAGGAGGTATGAACGTCGCAACTGCTTTGGCCAAGGAATTTTCCTGTTGATTTTCTATTATGGGGATGTGATGAATGTTAAATTATGAGAAGAAATTATCGATCAGATCCCAGGCACAATTTTTGTATGACCTTAACCTTTGATGTTTATATTGATATTGCTGCTTTATTTGTTTTATGATAATTTATGCATCACCATAAACTATTAGATTTTCAATTTTTAGTTTCCTGGCGGCCTCCAATCCTAAGACTAGAGCTTCGTATTCACAAACATTATTAGTATAATCAATATCCCATTGCAATCTATATGAAAAGGGGATGACAAATTCATCTCTAGGTGCAACAAGTAACACTCTTTCCCTTGCCCCTTCGAAGGATGAAGCACCATCAAAAAACATCTTCCAAATTCCATCCCTACTATTTATACTTTTATGTGGTTTTTCTATTTTTCTATTTTCTTCTTCTATACAATCATCGAAATCATCGTCTAATGATAAAATACAATTTCCTAGATCCTGATCAATGACATAGGCTGGATAGTTATTTGGGTTTTGAGGATCACTTACAGTGTATGCCAATCTAGTCTCCCTGTATAGGTGAGTAAATTGTCCACCAAAAATTGGGATCGTAGCATATGTCATGTCCAGTTGGAGCGATCCTCCAAGCTTTACACCCCAAGACCTGGATAAAATCATGCCATACTTGGCAAGGACATAAAAAAAAACTACATCCAATAGGATACTCTTCACAAGAATCTGTGCAAGATTCAGTACTAGATTTTTGATCATACCCAGACACTTAACCTTTCTAGAATCAAAAGAATATAAGTCCCGATAAGGTCTAGTGATTTTGAGGCCCAACGTTTCCATGATAACTTTAGGCATCAAATTGTGAGAGACCCCAGAATATAACAGACAATTATGGAGTAAGTGATCATGCCTAGTTAATGTGATATAAAAATGAGCTACAAAATCCCTAGCATTTTCAATGTGCGGACCGAACATAATCGTAGGCTTTTCATCTTGTAGATTTATTACGTCCACATGACACTCCGCATCAGAAAAATTAATCATTTTAGCAATCTTATTTTTATAAATTGGATTCTTGGCAAGCTCAACAAGGGGCATGGGGATTTTAATTTTATTTATTTCATTTTCTAAACTAAAACCTCCAGTTGTTTTTTCGCTTTCCCTAGTTGCAGTTTGTGTTTCTATATTCTATGCTTAGTTTGTGTTGCTTTGGTTTCCACTATTGTAGTTTGGGTAGCTTGTTTTTCAACTGTTTGTTTAGTAGCAATTGCTTTATTCACTTTGTTTCTTAATAGGATCATTTTTTATGGAACACTTGTAGTGTTTGTTTCTCCGGGCCTTAAATTATACTTCTGTTGAAGTTTGACAATTATGGAGTCAATGATTCCTTGATATGAAGACTCTCCCAGGTTATTCATACTTTCCTCATTACTAACCAGGGGATCTTGGTTTAGAGATATTTCATAATCCTATATATTTAGATGAGGTTCTCAGTCTTCATCACTAAGGTTGTTTATATCTTCTTCCAACCCCTCGTAATTATGTATATCATCTCCTATAAAATTTTCTGACTTCAATGGAGCTTGTATTTTTTGATCTTCATTTTTGACCTGTCTCTGCTGGGTCTAGGAGTTGGGATTTCTCCTGAAATATTTTCTAGCAAATGGATTAGGTTTATCTTGTTCTAGTTCCATTCTAGAGATTTTATTTGAAAAGTCCTTTATTATTTTAGCCATGTCATCCATTTTTTCTTCCATAGACCTCCCAGATCCGAAGGGTCCCGCTTGTTCCCTGAAGCGCTTAGATTCCTTGGTTCCTGTCTCAACCTTGGATTTTAATTTACCATACACCATCATGTTTGATTCAATTTCTATGGTTTCATCCTGCATTCCCGTGAGGGTAGCAGATCTTCTTTCCCTTAAAAGTAGGGCAAAGTCGGGCTCAAAATTCCCTTCAAAAGTCACCTTCGCTGTAGGTTGAGAGGGTTTAACTTTTGCTGGAACCTTATGATAGAGTTTGTTAAACCTATGGGTGAATTCTAGAACCAATTCAAAATTATTTTTCCTCAGAACCCAGAATTCTGTCAGATAGTACAAGTGGTCTTTCTTTTCTCCCCACTGTCTTAAAAACACGTTTTCTAAATAATCATAAGACCTTAGGGATCTTATTGGGAGTCCTCGAAACCATATTCTCACTTGTCCTTCAAACATTTGCACTAAAATCCTAGAATAAACATCTTCATGCTCAATACCGAGGATATCAACGAATTGGTAAAAAAAGGTGATGTGCTTTGTGGCCATCAAATCTCCTCCCCTTGTAAATTTTGGCAAGTTCTTCATATAATATTTAGGTAAATCATGAAGGACATGGGGAAGGACCAAGGGATCATATCTAGCTGCTACTTCGGAAAAAATCCTAGGGGGTGGAGGTCGTCCTTGACCACCTCCTCCTCCAGTGCCACCTCCTCCAGTAGCAACCATTGGAAGCCTGGGGGATGAAATTCGGGAGTTAAAAAAGGGGTTTTTGAAAACTTCTAGGGACCGAAGTGTGACCTTTCAACTTCCTCAGGATGTGGTGAAGGGAATTCTAGAAAATGATCGTTAGGAGAAGTAAAGACTAGAAAGGGAGGGAAAGGAAAATGTGGACTAGCTTCTTCAGACTTACATGATGTACAGATAGGAAAACCAACAGGGGAAGAATCGGGGTATAAAGTATGCTCGTCAAGATCCTGAGAAATGAAACCTTTACCTTGGGTGAGGATGGAGTAGAACAAAAATTAACGATAGCGGGTATAGAAGAGGATCCTTCATTCTGTCCGCTTAGAGAATCAGAAGGGTCAATCTTAATCTTTATTTTAGATACGACTTCATCGAGGTTCTCGTGCCTAACCTTAGACTGGCTAGTTGAGGCCTCCGTAGAGGGTGTTTGTTTAATATTCTTTTCAGGGGTTGGTTCTTCAATCAGAACCTTAGTATTGACTAGGGAAACTTTGGGTTGGTACTTCTTACCTACAGACGCAGTAGTGGACTTGAGATATCCCTTTGGTTTTAACTACCTTTCAGGATCAGATACAGGCATGGTCTGCTGATTGTCTGGGTTCATTCTGGTATTCTTTCGACCAAATTCCAATTTATCTACGGTGGAGTTGCCAAGTGAAAGATAAAAATAACCTTAATTCAATATTTAATCATTGTTCACTATCAAAGAGAGAATCTTACCTTGTCGTTTTCCTAGGGAAAAATGACTTCATTTCTCCATCCCCGACAACGACGCCAAAAATATGTTGGTCCCGAGATTAAACTTAAGGCTCAAAGGATAATATCGAGCATCAGGGATTTTTTTAAGAGCGTGTTTTAAAAATTATTTTCCTATCTCAATTATATGAGAAAAATTCCTTAATGAAATTAACCGTGTAGCAACACAGAGGTCATATTTCGTATCTGAGTCAAAATCGAAATAATAAACAAAGTGAAGGGAAATCACAAAACTGTGAAACAAAGCAGGGCATCAATTACATAAGAGTCCCACTTTGTTGCAGTAGAAGAAAATAAATTAGTATAACCTTGAATAAAGCATAAAAATAAAGTAGCCCACACAACAAGAAGGTCTTGTATTTACTCACAGTAAATACAGAGGAAAAGCTACTTATTTAGTGAATTACCGATACAATAAGATTACAGTAGTTGTTTTAATAAATTGGAATCAAACATTTATTCAGGAATACATAAAGAAAATGGAGAAATGGAAGACACAATAAACACATAACCTAGATTTGAACAAAACTTGGAATCTCTGTTTGCACTTGTATTAATACTCTATAAGGAGAGTTTTCTTTGTTACAATCGGCAAGAAGCAACCTGAAATAAGTCTTTAATCTAGGTATTTATACAAAATGGTCTCAATCCAAACGGTTGGACTTCTCATAATAGTAAATATTACAATATTCAAAACTAAAAGGTTCCATAAGAATTTCCTTGGTCTCTTTGTCTGCTGGCAGAGATGTTTCTTCTCCATATCCTTCAACTTGGAAACAACTGGCATCTGATCATGAACTTTGTGAGTATCATGTACATGTTGTCTTACTTGCTTCTAGATGTGCTAGATTTCCCATATTCGACACACTGGATGCATCTGCTTACTAACTATACTACCAACCCAAAAGGTTTTGTTGCTTCATTTACTTAAAAAATATACAACTTCTTTTCTATATGAGTCAACCTCTCTTGCATCTTCTTTGCTCCCAAAAATGTGGCATGTAGATGTAAACTGGGATCAACTATCCATTTGTTAATTTGGATAATATCGATTTGATTCATTTGCTAGATGGTTTTTCGGGCTTTTTCTTTGCTTGTCTTAGAGTTTTGTTGATTTTTTGCTATATCAATATGCCCCAGGGCCTCAGGGATACTATCTCTTTCAAAAACAAGTAGCCCTTTGTCTAGTGAAGATAATGATTCTTCACAATCTTTATTTACCTCTCTGGCCAATCTTTTTCTTTCGGCTAGATTTGTTTCCCAGGCTTTCAAAATTATGTCGCCTCGGGTTTGCTCAGAAAGAGACAATTGAGAAACCTCTGGTACATCATTCTTTGGTGCTAGTAATATTTCCTCCTGAAACTTAGCCCGAGCTGCAAGGGCTTCTCTTTCCTTAATTTAAATGTTATTCAGAAAAAGGTCTACCACCTGATAACAATTCTGAATGGCTTCTACTTTCATAAAAAGATCTTGCTAGGATGATTCCAACTTTTCATGTACTTCTAGTGCCTGAGCTTGGAAAGATGCCATCTCCACTGCTGTACTTTCAGCCAAGTCTATTTTGGCTTGCAGTTTCTTGATCAATTCTCCATGTTGAGTGGCTGAGTCTCTATTTTCCTATGAATTTTGATACAATTCATCAAGGTTGGTTTTGAGTTGTTGAATCTGTTGTCTGTCACAGGCTCTGACCTGTTCAAATCCTTATTCATCTGATTTCTCACATCTCTTTCCATGGTCATCATCTGGTCTTGCACTGCCTTACCAATAGATTTATCTATTTTAGCTGCTCCGCTAGGTTCTCAACTGAACACTGATTGGTTGTGGCGAAGGCACCTAATGAGCCTTCCATTTCCCTAGCTAATTCTGTATCATCTAGGCCCTGTCCATCATACAACATTCTTTTCCTTTTGACTGCTACACCGTCCTTTTGATACGTTTCTCTTTTAACTATGGCTCTTCTCTTATTACTGAAAAATAAATCCGAAGGAGGCATTTCTTCGGTTGAAATCGGAGTAAGGTCCTCTATAAATATGACTTTAGCATTTGGATTTCCTTGACTTGACTGTAAAGGTGTTAATGACATAATGGGGCTACCTATTGTTAATGTTTATGCCATTATTATAGTTCTTTGCATTTCATAAGATAAGAGCATAATAAGAACAAGATCACTAGGAAATACACATTCACAAGATACACAACATTTATCCTGGGAAACCCTCTAGGGGAAGAAAACCCAATAAAAACTTCCTTATCATAAATAGCTTGTACAATGTTCAAGAGATAACTCAAACCAATACATAAAGTCCTCCCCAAGAGATGCGCCACCCTTCTTCTCCTCTCTCCAACTTGTAAATGCAGCTTGCCTCATAAGAGAATGAGCAAGTGAGTTGTGTGTAAGAAGTGAGGCGCTAGCCTCTTATTTATATCAATCTGGCACGTGTGAAGAGTCACCATCTGGCAGGGACGACCTCTCACTCTGAGTGGGTAAACCCACCTTTAATTAATTCTAGCCCTTCCATTATAACTGCTGGGGCCGAC
>JASDQU010736180.1:1815-20261 GCA_032191745.1 Picea mariana
CTCTTTCAATATCTCTGTATATTTTTGTGTTATATCTCCACTCTCATTTCGTGCCAAAAATAATCCGGATCACTAAGGAAATTACTTTACCCTGAACATAGAAGGCTTTGTAATCATTTTTCAACCAGATCAATTTCATCCAAATATTCATCCCAAATTTTGTTGATATCACCAAGCCTATATCAAAGTTTCTAAAGAAATATGCAATTTTCAAATGGGATGAATATAGTAAGACAACCTTCGAACTTATCAAGGAATCTATTGTAAAATATTTGGTATTAGTAAGTCTAAATTATTCCAAGATTTTTTCTTTTTCTTTTTCTTCTAACGATATAGTTGTAGGTGTATTACATCAAAAGAATGATAAATTAGAAGAAAAACCCATAGCCTTTATGAGTAAAGTTTTCAAGAACGTCGAGTTGAAATATTCTATTATGGAAAAGTAAGCTTATGCTTTGGTCAAATCTTTGAAGCATTTGAGCATGTATGCTAGATATTCCAAGGTGATTTCCTATGTTCCCCATCTAGTTTCAAAAAGGTATCTTGGCTCAACAATATTTTTGGGGAACTAGAGGCGAGTGGGTAACTAAGATTCATGAATATGATTTGGAAATTGTTCCCACAAAATTTATTAAAGGTAGAGGTTTGACATAGATTTTGGCTAAAGGAAATGAAGTTTCTGTTGGGTTACAAGATGATGTGCCCCCTATTATTTCAACAGTAATTGAAGAATTAGTGCATCATGATCGGTACACATATATTTTTTTTTATCTCAATAACCTTATCACTCCAAGGCACCTTCTGAATCATAAGAGATATTTAAGATTAAGGGCCTCTAAGTATTATTTCATTGACAAATGCCTTGGATGGATAAATCAAGATGGATTGATTTTCATATGCATAGAACCAGAAGAAGCAAAGAATTTAATGGATAATTTCATAAAGAACTATGTGGAGGAAATCATGCAACAAATATCACCGCCAACAATATTCTAAGAGGTGGCTACTACTGTCCAAGTATCTTTTCATATGTGCATAAGTTCGTAAGAAGTTTTCATCCATGTCAGTTCTTCACAAGGAAGTAGAAGCTAACAACCCTCCCTCTTCAGCCAGTTGTAGTATAAGCACCCTTCCAACAATGGGGCCTTGATTTTATTGGAGAATTTAAGGATAACTCAAGCAATGGTCATAAGTGGATTCTTACAACTATAGATTATTTCACTAGATGGGTTGAAGAAATACTGACATAGAGAACCATAGAAAAAGTTGTAATGGATTTCTTGGAAGAAAGGGTTATTACTCATTTCAGGGTGATAGAAAATATCACTATTGAAAACACCAAAGAATTTAGTTATGCAGAGTTTTCAACATTATTTTATTATTATGACATTGTCCTATCCCACTCCTCCAATTATTGTCCTCAAGAAAATGTTCTCGCTAAATCAAGAAATAATAATTTGATGACCATTATCAAGTATACAATGGGGGACAACAAAAACAATTGGGATAGAAAGATAAACTATTATATATGGTCTGACATAATAACTATGAAATACTCCACTAGAAAGAGCCCATTTGAGGTCATCTACATGATCGACATAACATTTCCAGTTCATTTGAAGATTATAGTTTACATATTCATGCAACATCTCTCCTTTGATCCAAATGCAATGGAAGGGAGAATTAATGAACTCATCGAATTGGATAAGAACCAAAGACATGCCTTTGATCACCTGATACAAATTCAATAGAATATGAAGAGTGAGGTTGACAAGAAGCCCCATTGATGAAGCTTTTAGAAGGGCGATCTTATCCTCTCGTGAAACAGAAAAAATGAAAAAATAGGTCAACATGGTAAGTTTGAAAGTATTTGTTTAGGTCCTTATATGATTGAAGATGTTACAAGTGCCAATTATTTCTATCTGAGTCATTTGGATGGTGAGAAGTCCCTTGCCCATGAATGGACAATATTTGTAATTGTTCTACCAAGGTAATATATGATGCCTTCGGGGCATGCCTGTACCATAGTAATTTTTCTGACTTTAGCTAATTGTGTGTTTCATTTTATTGAGTGTTTCATTTTGTTATTATTTGAATAAAATGAAATGCTTCTTACATTGTATGAAATTATCTAAGGGTTGGTGTTATGTGGTTTTTCCATTTCATTTCATGCATGGATTTACTTTCTCTTAGGGAAGGGTAAGGCGTTTGCTTCTTTAATATCCCTTGAATTTAATATCCATTTTTTGATAATGTTTCAGGTTTATAGGTTTCTATAGATTATGGAGTTCTCATGCACTCTCGAGATAAGAATACACCCCCAAGTTGGAGCTAGTTGTTACACCCCAGATTCCCTACAGTGTACCTTACATTTTTTCACGAGATGTTACCACTTTGAACCCAAAGTGCGATGATTTATATGTATGTGTCCATAATGGGATGGTTGATGTACAAATTTTCGTTAATGGTTTTCCAGATCCCCTTAGGTGGACAGTCATGGCATTTCCTTTTAGTCCCCATTCTCAGGGCGCTTGGTTTTATTGCTCTGGCCAACTATCCCTTAGAGGTGGTAACTCCCTCCAAGTTTATAATTTATGCCTTGGGTAGGTATGTGAGCATTCTAAGGTGAATCTACTAGGAAACATGATTTACAGGAACCCTAACTACTCACTTATTCCATTTTCTATGTAAAGGTGATTGTTCTTTGTAAGGTTTATCACACATGTGGTTTATCACACCTATTTTACCCCACATGAACCCTCTTTTTCTTATATATTTAACACACTTTTTCCATGGGATCATGAAGGTTATTTTACATATGTGCATCCAATTTCACATTTTTTTAGGCAATTCACTTGTACCAAGCCATGGGCCACATTCGCCAAGGCACAAATGTACTATTTATGTCCAAAAATACCTCATATACACATGCCACACTAAATAATGAATAACAACCACCAAATTGGTCACTTTGAGTTCTCTTTCTCATTATCTATGAGGGTCAATCCATGCTTAAATTTCGTGACAAGTCATGGGTTACTTTGGATGACTTTTAAAAAATTATTATTTAAAAGGATGAGGTGGATGACTTTTGAAAAGAGTATTATTTAAAAAGTGACATGGTATAAATTAAAATACATTTTATGAAGTGGAAAAATTGGGGGAATAGGGTGGAACATGACATGAAACAAAGGACACGTCACTACAGATAATCGAAGACGAATAAAAAATTTAGAAGATAAAGGGTGGTGTCTAAAGAAATTGTTTCAACACTTAAGCAAAGTGCACTATGATCATAAAATCAGTGCATGTTGCACATCTTGATCTACATGATCTATTGCACAATATCCATAATGGAAATGACCCAAGGGGTACTCTTTTAATAGCCTCAAGATCTAAGTGATTTCCATAGAATTTGGAATATATTGTCCACATGTAACCATCGACTGTTAGAGTTGACTCTACAAAATACACTTTGTCGATTCGACTTGACAGGACTCGACCCGATCGACTATCCATCCAACTTGAATTTGATTGTTAGGATCGTCAATCCATCTCTCGAATATATTCGAATGTTGTTCTATTATCCGACCAACAAGCATGTCAACTACTTGATCGACTGGTGTAGTGTGTTGGTCGATCACCCAACCGACTATATCCAAATGTAGGTCAACCTCTCAACCGATTAAACCCAAGAGATGTGTGATGAACAATCAATTCTTGATATTCCAACACCACCCCATCAACACACATATATGGAGATTCAAGAGGTGAAATTACATCATTAGGACACCCCCCCATAATTGTAGCTTTCTGAAGCCCAAGTATCATGCGGATCTTGATAAATATGGCTTCATCTAAAGGTTTGGTGAAAATATCAACAACTTGATATTCTATCCTGCAATATTCAAGTGAGACAATATTCTCATGAACCAGTTGTCTCAAATAGTGAGCATGAAGCTCAACATGCTTCATCTTATTGTGGGAAACATGATTTTCAACAACTTGTATAACACTATGATTATCATTGTAGATTGTAGTCGATATCTGAACAAGAAGGCCAAGTTCTCCCAAAAGTTGGTGAATCCATACTACTTCAATACCTGCTTGAAAAACACTATGATATTCTTCTTTTGTAGCCAAAAAAGATATTACATTATGTTTCTTGAATGACCACACCAAAGGCCTAGTGCTATAGAAAAACACATAGCCAAAAGTGGACTTATGATCATCATCATTTCCAACTTAGTTGGAGTCGTGTAGCCAATCTAAATTTCGACAATACTTGATACCAAAATGAGTGGTACCTTTGAGATAATGGAAAATTCATTTGAATGCTTTCCAGTGGATTTCTTTAGTGTCCTGCAAAAATTGAGAAACCGCACTAACAACAAAGAAAATGTTAGGTTGACTATGAGTAAAATGAATAAGACTATCAACCAATTGTTGATAGAGTGTAGCATCATGTTTGAGAGTTTTTGGTAAGTTTTATTCTAAACTAAAAAGGAGTATCACACGGATTACAATCATCCATCTTAAAATGTGTCAACAGATCCATCAAATATTTAGAATAAGAGATGAAAAATCCATCACAAAGTAGTAATACTTGAAGACCCAAAAAATAATGAAAAGTACCAAGATCTATCATATCAAAGGAGTCAACAAGTTGTTTCTTCAATCTAAGTATGAGATCATTATTATTTCCAGTAATGAGTAAATCATCTACATATACAACAACAATCAAAGTGTCTCCATTGGTATGGAGGACATACAAGCTATGATCATATTCACGCTGCTTGAAACCAAGTCAAAAAAATAAACTTTTGATCTTAGCATACCAGGCTCGAGGGGGCTACTTCAAACCGTAAAGTGACTTCTTGAGTCGAAAAACTAAATTTGAATCTATCACAAAACTAGGTGGTTGTTCCATGAAAATTCCTTTAGATAGGTCTCCATGAAGAAAAGCACTCTTCACATCCATATGATGGATTTTCCATCCAAAACGAGCAGCAAGGAAAATAATCATTCAAACAGAGTTCATATTTGTGACAAGGGTAAAGGTTTCATTATATTTGATGCCTTCCTGTTGAGAAAATCCCTTCATGACTAGGCATGCTTTATTTCATTAAACAACACCTTCAGAGGTAAATTTTGTCATGTAGAGCCATTGACACCTCACAATATTATTTTCTTGCGATTAAGGAATTCAAGTCCCAAGTCTAATTCTTTGACAAAGAATAAAATTTTGTCTTCATGGCCTGCTCCCATTCAGGTCATCCTTCAACATCTGATCAGGTAACAGGGTTGAAAGTTTCAAGTACATGAGTCATCAAGGAAACATTGGAATATTGCTTTTGACTTCAAGTATGTCGTCCGTAGGAGGCATCTCCTGCATTAGCTCCAACAACTTCAATTGTCTTGGAATCCCATCGAGGTAGAAAATAAATAGGTTAACTATGATACACTTAGAATATATATCATAATTTGGAGGGTCTTCAATTGGTGGACTAGTAGAAATAGAGGACGACGGACTATTCAACTCAAAGTTTGATGGTCTAGTTGGAACTGAGAGAAATTTTGATTATCCAGTCGAAGTAATGAAGAATGGAACAAGAGAACCAATGTTATAGAAAACGCCAAGGGAATTATCCTACACCAATATGTAGGATGCATTCAACAACTTAATCCCAGAAGACTACTCATCAAACTGAACATTTCATCTAACAATGATTTATCATTTGACAGGGTCAAACGGTTGATAGGATTTTGACTCCTCAGAGTATCCCATCATGATGCAAGCATGGCTCTTTTCATCCAATTTATTTCTGCAATCATCAAGAATGTGAGCCCAGGAAACACATCTAAAAACACATAGGTGTCGACTGAAGACTTCTCCCATACCGTCATTCCACTAGAGTCATGGAAGGAACAACTCAAGTCGAGATGTGATTTAGCAGATAATTTTCACAATACACCACTTCAACCAAGAAGCGAGGAGGCAGGTATTTGTCCTGCAAATGACATCTATCCATTTCGACTAAACTCTATATTTTACATTTTGCAACACCATTATACTATGGAGTGTGAGGAACCGACTGCTACTAGTCAATACTAGATCGAAGTAGGTATTATTAAAAAGGTCAATTTACATACTCACCACCATTGTCTGATCTCAAGCATTTGATGGGTTGACCACATTGTTTCTTACCAAAGTCCCAAAAGTCCTTGAACTTATCAAATACAAGGTTCTCATTTTTCAGAAAGTACACCCATGTATAGAGAGAGAAATCATCAATGAAAGTCAAAATGTACCTTGCACCTACCAATGAAGGTAGATTGATACAACAGACTTCACCGTGAAAAAGTTCAATTAGGTTATGTGCTTGCCACTCTTTTCCAGATTCAAATGGTGTCCGGTGATGCTTCCCAAGTACACATCCCTTACAGACTCCTCCAAGGAGAAACACCTCCTGAAAATCAACAACCATGTTCTAAGTTGCCAGTGCCTACAGACTTTGGAAATTCAAGTGTCCAAGTCACTCATGCCAAATTTGACTTCACTTGTTAGTGTGAGAAACAAGTGCAGACGATTTGGGTTCATATTGATTCGAGTCATGGAACTTGTAAAAAGTGTCCATCGGGTCAAGAAGCCTGCCAGTGACAATCAACTTGCCTTTCTTCAAATCATGAAAATGGAACCGATCCAGTCAAAATTCCACAATCATGCATGTCTATGTCAAATGATAAACAAACAACAGGTTTTCACTAATATTTGGCACATGATAGATGTCAATAATTTTCCCATGTCGACAAGCTATGTCACCCTGATCAACAACATAGATTTTACTCTCCTCATCTTTATTCAGTCTTGTGAACAAAGAGGCATGTTTAGTCATGTGGTGAGTGCACCCAAAGTCAACTACTCATTCATTCTTCACAGAGTGAGACAACAAGGCTTGAGAAGTCCCAACTTGGAAGGTGAAATTATCAGTGGGGAAATGTGCAGTGGACACATCTCCTTCAAGGTGTTTAATATTCTTCTCTAAATCTTCTCACTTCTTATAGCAAGTTTTCTCCATATGTCCAGTCTTTCCACAGTACTAACATGTCTTCTTCTTTCGACTTTGTTATGGTTGTCTTTGGGATCCTTGTTCATAATATGCAGGTTTTGGTGTAGAGGCATCATACTACACTCTATTCCTAGAATCCATCTTGCCCTTTCCCTTGAGAAATTGGGCCTGGTGTTTACCACCAACCTTACCTTCTCCAATCAATATGTGTTGATCAGCAATATGTGTTGATCAGTGATCAAAATACCATAGAAATATTCAAAGGTGTAATCCTTACCATCTTCCTTGTGTGTTTCCCAATTGGTGTGAAAAGTCGACACAAACACGTAAAACGATGTTCTCAAGTCGATCAGGACCAAATCGATGAGTTTTTCATCCTTCTTCAGGTAGATATTTCCACATTCACCCAATTTCAACTAGAGTTACTTGACTCTTGCAAATAATCCTCCATTCTCTCAAATAAAAAAAATGAGGATCGAGAGAGATCAACTCTTTCTCCAATTGCAAGACATGTCTCTCATTGACTCGATCAAACAACGACTTCAAATTCTTCCATAATTGATGAGGACATTCGATTCAATTGAGGTGAAAATGAATCTCCCACAATATGTAGGTAGTAATGACTCCAACATCCTCATCCTTCTTGCCATCAACAAAGAACTTTTCCTATTCGTCTGTTGGATTTGGAATCACCACCTTTGTATATTTCCACAGTCCTTTTCTCTTTAGTAGGGTTTCCATATCTAGTTCCCATACTTCATAATTTGATCCATTCAGAAAAATATGATCAATATTCAAATCCATCTTTGATATCTAGACAGACTAGTATTTTTCAATGAGTTCTAATTAGAAAACCCTTGGCCCAAAGTCAATCATACAACATATATGACTTGGCAAGGTTTGCAGATAATAGGTCGAGATTTTACACCATTGGCTCTAATACCATGTTGGGGAATAGGGTGAAAACATGAAATGAAACATAGAACACAGCATTGTAGACAATCGAAGAGGAACACAAATTTTTGAAGATAAAGGGTGGTGTCTAAAGACACCATTACAACACTTAAGCAAAGCACATTGTGATTAGAACATCACAGTGCATGTTGCACACCTTGATTCACATGATATATTATACAATCTCCATAATGGAAGTGACCCAAGGGGTATTATTTTAATATCCTCAATATATAACTGATTTCCATAGAATCTAAGAGATCTTGTCCACATGTAACCATCGATTGTTAGAGTTGACTCCACAAAATCTTCTTTGTCAATTCAGCTCGATAGGACTCCACTCGACTAACTATATGTCCAACTCATAGTTAATTGTTGGGTTGGTCGATCCACCTCATGAATATATTTGACTTCTGGTCGATTGTTCGACCGACGGGAAAGTAGAATACTCGACCAACTAGTGTAGTGTGTTGGTAGATTTCCCAACCGACTGTATTCAGATGTAGGTCAACCTCTCGATTGAATGAACCCAAGAGATGTGTTATGAACCATCAATGATTGATGTTCCAACATACATAACCTAAAGTGGAATACTTACGATCACTCTTAAGGATTCATCCACTTTCATGTCGATCTTTCCACCTTTTAATAAGTGGCATGACATTGACTTAAAGTGCCTTTTTCATGATGGGACACAACTTAAAATATGTTTCATATGGAGATGACTTAAAATAAATCCCATTCTAAAGGAGTTGTCCACATTAAGGGGTAACATTAAACACCTTTTCATAATTCGTGAGATTAAAGAAAGGTAAATGTTAAAGGTTTACCCACTTGGGAGGCTTCCCAAATATGTTGTGGAGCTTTTTTTATGGAAATGTTGAGGATACAAGGGAAAATCAATTCCATTGAAAGGTGATGTCACCTCTTTTATGAGGGTTTCATACATATCAAGTATCTTTTAATTTTAATTTGACTTAATCTCCTAGTTATGTGGATGACAAGTCTATTTTATTTTATTTCCTTAGGCTCAATTTAGGGAATAAAAATTGGGAAGGAGTTGTGAGCCTCATCTATAAATGTAGGCATTCCTCTCATTCCATTTTTTTGTGAATATTTGGAGATCATTTAGATCCATTAATAGAATATCTTTTACTTGGTGTTTCTTGGTGTCAATTCTTGGAGCCTTTTCTTTCTTGGTTATTCTTCTTACTTCAAAGACTATTGTGAATGTTCAAGTTTCTACTAAATCTAGCAAGATCGATTAATTGAGGAGTTGCACAACTACTTGTAATGAGAACGTCTAGGGTTTGCATCTCTTCCATATTCCTTAAAGCAATTTGGTAAGTGCTTATCTCTTGTCTTAATTAGTTTTATACTCCTAGGAAAGAGTTTTGTGTATTCTTTCAAGTCTTCCATTGATCTTGTTGGTGAAGGTTATTCCATCAACCCTTCTTGTAGGGCCTTGTCTTTCATGGTTTTCTTTGATCATACAAGGGACTAATATCCTTGAGGCACTAGTATCCCATTCGAATACATACACACTGAATATCCAATTCTTAGAGGGGCATACTTCTTGACCCCATAAGCCTTGAGTGGAGACAAGGAACTAAGCTTAACTCCCAACAACCAACCACAAAACCCTTAAAAATTCAAATACTTTATTTTATGTCATCTAAAACATAAAAATATAAAAATATATAAAATATATACTGTCAAAAAATATTTATTTATTGTCTAGTGAAAATTTAACTATTTATTTTCATTTTCTAGACATTTTTGTTCAAGGGTTTATGGTAAATTGTTGATCTTTAACCCTAATAGGGAAAAGTAGCACCATGCATTTGTGCTTAAAGGTTTTATCTAATATTTTTTGGGCTGATTTAAGAATTTTATCAATTCTACAAATTAAATTGCAGCAAAGAAAATCAAAATTGGTCAAACCCCAAATCTAGGGTTTAACCCTAAAAGGTGAAATCTAACCCTACCCTAGCTTATATTTTACTTGTGTATTGTTTATAAATAATATCTAACATTTTCTAATAGTGAAAATTTTCTCCTAAGTGATTCATAGATGTTATTTTACACTTTGGATATGTGTAGTGAAACCTTAGGGGGATTCACCACCTCTCTTTGCAAGTTTGAGCTAATTGCATGGTTATTGTTCATTTATTCTTGCAATCTTTTATTTTTGGGCTAATTTTAGATAGGTTATTCATTTCCCTAGCCAAAGTACTCAAGTTTTATCATTACAAGTGCTTTACATTTTAGAGATTTTGTTCAAACCCTGGGGGGATTCACCACCTCTCTTTGCAATTTTGATCTAATTGCATGGTTTTTATTAATTTATGATTGCAATCATTCATTTTTAGGATATGTTTACATATTTTATTCATTTCTCTAGCCAAAGTACTCAAGTTTTATTACTGTAAGTGTTATTAGGCACTCTTGGGGTGCTTTTCCTCACCCAAAATCTGTGCTTTATATATAATTTATCATATATCAGATTCTATACTATTTGGAAAGTATAAATATAGTCCAATTTATAGAAAACAGTCAAGAGGTAACTCAAGTATATCATTTATTCTTGTTTTATTTGATTAGATCTCACTCTTGTGCGATAAAAGGTACTTGTTTCTTCATCCAAAGTGTGATATCGTAGTGCTAATTTAAATTTATGCTATAGAATGTTTCTTTTAGATATAAACACTTAATTAATTATCTCCTAACCCTCTTTATATTGTGGTAGTTATTTCCCTAGTTCTTAGTTGAATATTCTTAAAGCATTTGGCTACTCCATTGGTACTAGTTTATCTAACCATATTGAGGTGTGTATTTTGAAGTCAGTTGCATCGCAAGCTACCATGAGGTAATGTACAGGTTTATTTTCGATTAGGATACCCCCATGGACTCAAGGAACTAGCCTAAAGTGAAGGGGGAATTATGCTAGGGTGACAGTGGTGTGTTTCCCATGTTGTGCTTATCCCCATTAGCACCTCTACAAAGGCCACTAGTTTGGGAAGTAACAGGACATAATTCCCATAAATTGTATAAAAACAAAAAATTGTACATAAGATAAATCATTAATATTGTGTTCACTTCTGATATTTCCTTAGTTGAGCACTTGAACAATTGGTTGGTGGCTGAAAACATGTCCTTTTATCTTATAATTATATGTATTTCTTTATAAAGGTGTTCTTTGTTCACTGTTTTGAATTCCCCGGCACAATTTTACCCAAATATATCATGTTGGAATTATTTTTAAAAGCCAATATCTCAAGAAGTTTCTTATCATTCAAAAATATCATAATCAATTTGAGGACTTTAGTGTTCTTTGATCCGGCTTAATCTAGTTTACATGCTCATCTCAAGTATAACCTTTTCTATTGGACAAGATGTCACCAAAAGAAATAGAGATCAATTGGCAATGGGCTCTTAGCTAAATATTCTATTGAAAACACTATCCTCAGGTTATGGTGTTTTAAATCTCTCTTTTCATGTTATGGTGTTTTAAATCTCTTTTTTCATGTCGTGTTTGGAAATGTTGAGACAAAATCATACCTCAATTACCCTTAAAGTATTATGTTATAAATGTTAGAATATAACATAGGCCTCTTTTATTCCTTTTGGCGCGTCATAATGTGTGTTAACCCTCATTTGTTCATTTTTAATGTCACAAAGTGACATTTTTTATTCCTTTTATTCCTTTTGGCACGTCACAATGTGTGTTAACCCTCGTTTGTTCATTTTTAAATGTCACAATGCAATATAATTTGTTTGCGTTGCATGATCTTCTATGGTATAAATTTATGTGAATTATAACATATTTATACAAATATTAACATATGTTTATATTAATCAAATCACCTAACCCTCTTTTGCTCATTTTTTAATGTCACAATGCAACATGAAACATATTAAAGTATTATATTTGAAATGTTACAATGTGATATAAGAAACTTTTATTCCTTCTTGAACATCATAATGCTAGGTAACAATCTTTTATTCTTTTTTGAATGTTGCAAAGCAACATTCCAAGATTGTGAAACATGGTCTTTTATCATATAAATTATCATATTTTATTAAATATTTATAAAAATATTACCATATGTTTATATTAACCAAAGCCAACTTTTGGAAACATGGATTAACTAACCCCCTTTTGTTCATTTTTTAATATCAATATGCAACATGAAACATCTTAAAGTATTATGTTTGAAACATCAAAATGTGACACAAGCCTCTTTGATTCCTTCTTGAACATCATAATGCAAGGAAACCATCTTTTATTCCTCTTTTCTAATGTCACAAATTGACATTTGTTTTTGTGAAACAATTTATTATCGTATACATTGTCATATTTTATTACGTATTTAGAAAAAGTTATTACCATATATTTTCATCAACCAAAGTTAACTTTTGGAAACATATGTTAACAAAACCTCTTTTGATCATTTTTTAATGTTGCATGCAACATAAAATCAAGTTTCAAGTATTATGTTTGAAATGTCGAAATGTGATGCTAGCTTCTTTTATTCCTTCTTAAATGTCATAATATGAGGTAACCCTCTTTTATTCCTTTTTGAACATCATAAATTGATGATGTGTGCATGTGAGAAATAATCTTCTATCATATACATGGTCAGATTTTATTACATATTATAGGTTAACTAAGCCTCTTTTCTTCATTTTTGGATGTCAAAATGCAACATGAAACCTCTTAAGGTATTATGTTTAAAATATTATAATGTGACATAAACATATTTTGTTGCTTCTTAAATGTTTTAATGTCATGTACGCCTCTTTCATTATTTTTCCAACGTCACAAAGTGTCATTTTGTATTTGCACGACATAATATTAACTAAAGTCAACTTTTGGAAGCATATGTTACCTAATGCTCTTTTGATTATTTTTAATGTCGCAATTTAACATAAAATCAAGCTTAAAATAGTACGTTAGAAATGTTAGAATGTGAAATAAGCCTCGGGTTTGTTCCTTTTTGAACATCATAATGTGACGTAATAGTCCTTAATTCCTTTTTGAATCTCACAAAGTGACATTTTGTTTTTGCGACACAATATGCTATTATATAGTATGTTGTTGTAATTTATTTAATATTTATATAAAACCAAAGTGAAGTTTAAAATTTGATATAATCCTCTTTTATTCCTTAACTTCAAGAAGTGGCATTTTGCATTTATGCAACACAATCTACTATCATATACATTGTTGTAATTTATTACATATTTCTATAAATATTATCATATATTTATAATATCCAAAGTCAACTTTTTGGAAAAATAGGTGAACTAACCCTCTTTTATTCATTTTTGAATATCATAATGCAACATGAAACCTCTTGAAATATTACATTTGAAATGTCATAATGTGACATAAGCCTCTTGTATTCCTCCTTGATCACAATGTCATATAATTTGTTTATGTGGCATATAATTATATCATATAAATTGTCTTGTTTGATTACATATTTGTAAAAACATTACCACATATTTATATTAATTAATGTCAAATTTTGGAAACATAAACTAACTCTCTTTTGTTTATTTTTGAATGAAAACTCTTAAAGTAGTACATTTGAAATGTTAAAATGTGACATATGTTTCTTTATTCCTTCTTGAATTTCATAATTTGAGGTTACTCTCTTTTATTTTTTTCTTAAATTTCACAAAGCTACATTTCATGTATATTATCATATATTTATCTTAACCAAAGTTAACTTTTGAAAACGTAGGGTTAACTAACCCTCTTTGCCTATTTTGGAATGTCGTAATGCAACATAAAACGTCTTAAGATATTATATTTGAAATTTCATAATGTGACATAACCCTCTTTTTTTCCTTCTTGAATTTCATAAGGCAATGTACCTCTCAATTCAACATAAAACTCTAAAAGTATTACGTTTGAAAAGTCAAAATGTGAAATAACCCTCTTTTATTCCTTCTTGAACATTTACGTGAAGTAACCCTTTTTTTCATTTTTTAATGTCACAAACTCACATTTTGTGTTTGTTTGAAATAATCTTCTATCATATACATTGTCATATTTTATTACATATTATAGGTTAAAACTAACCCTCTTTTCTTAATTTTTTATTGTCACAATTGAACATGAAACCTCTTAAAGTATTATGTTTAAAAAGTAAAAAATGTGACATAAGACTCATTTATTTCTTCTTTGCAATGCAACTTAAAATGAAGCTTAAATTATTATGTTTTGAAATGTCAGAGTGTGGCATAAGCCTATTTTATTTCTTGAATTTCCAAATGCGATTTAACATTGTTTATTCCTTTCTAGCATGACATAAAGTGACATTTTGTTGTTGTGCAGCACAATATGTTATCGTATATGTTTTTGTGATTTATTACATATTTATGGGTGTCCATAAGAAGTTGGTGGACAAAACAGTGGCAACGAGGTCAACACAGACACACTCATGCAAGAACGTGTACATGTTCTTAAGAACGTGTACATATTATTAAGAACACATACATGTTCTTGGTGCAACAGGTTCGACAAACCCTGAACTGCCACCGAGGACACCAAGCCAGCCCCTCGAAAAGAATGTTCACATAGTCTCAAGAGAACATGTGCATTCTTGAGAATGCACACATGCTCTAGGAATGCATTCACGTTCATTTATTCCATTTTTTAAAAGGGGTTGTGGTTGGTCTATTTCACCAATAGACCGACCGTATTACAAATTTTCAAGGGATATTGAACAAATTGTTGTCCTCAATTTGTTGATTTGGTTTCCATACTCTCTTGATGTCATCTCCAGTTGATTATAGGTATGTATTTTGATGTAATTTCATTTTTTTTAAATTCCTGATCTATTTAAATGTTTAAAAAATAAACCTAAATTATATTTTCCAATATTAAATTGCAACAAAGTTAATTAACATGAAGCCTGAAGAAAATCCAAATCTGACACTACCACAGGAAGGCACACCAAACCTCAACCCACAACTGGAAAATGTAAACATGGAAATTGATGAAGGGTTGAGGTCTCTTAGAACTCTTGTTTAAGACTTACAGAGTACTAGAGAGCCCTCATGACTATCTGTTATTGGATAAATTGGTGAATGCGAACATAGACTAATCTCCCTAGATCCACCTGGATCTAGAACAAAAAAAGACAAGACATGATGCTTTCTCTAAGTTACAATCATTGAGTTTACTACCAAAGAAGGAATGGATGACATACCTTTAGATATCGCTTCCTTATGTCTTTGTTGTCCTTGCTTCACTCTGGTGCTCTTGTGAGATCAAATCTGCAATTACACAAACCAACCAAAGTGAAAGAAACAATAGTAGATTCAATGAAAACCTAAACATGTGATCAAGGAGTCATGTAATAAAATGATAATGATTTTATGGGAAAGAAACATGTCACCATATTATATTAAGTAAAAGTGGAAGATACAACCAAACTGCCTTGATGTCGCAAGTTCCCTTTTAGTGGTCCTTTGTTCCAACACACACATACACTTGCTCCAAATTTGTATGAAGATGGTCCACAAAATCTTGATGGACAGATGGAGACCTCAAGCATCAATTGCAATAAGATCCTTCACACAATCTTTAGCCTATTCTTTCAACAATTCTTTGCTCCTTCTTGTTTAAAAATTTTCGTTAGAAACCCATCAATATATAGGAGAAGAAGAAGTGGTTAAAGAGATGAGGATGATCCCACCAAATTAGAGAATCCAGTAAGATCACATTCATACAAACACCACCTCACATTCTAGAATATCCTCCTTCTAGAACCTTCGTGAACTTCTTCCTTTTTTAGCTTCAAATGTTGTTGCACCCTGCCTATATAGCAGCCTGCAGAAAGCCTGCGAGCCAGGTATAGAGCAGCCTGTTGAAATCAAGGATTTTCGCATTGTGTACTACTGTCATCCTGCGATGTCATTCTAAAAACATGCATTGTAGAGAAAGAAATCAGTCATTTTCCTCATGTAAAAAGATCCTTTTGAGAGCCTGAACACATGCTTGTAGAATCATCACCAGGGTGACCAAAATAATGTGTAACATTGTCGCTAGCCAATTTCCTATAAACCATTGTATATTCCATTGCAAGTTCCCAAGGCCAATAAAGTAATATTTTTTATTACATGGATATAATTTTTTAATATTGTAGGACTATGCTAGATGAAAACCAAGTTAGAGACCTAAACATTACAAAGCATCAATTGATGACATTGTTTATTGATCCTAGAACCAAATTATAGCCACCAGTCACAAAGAGATGCACTTCTATGGACTAATGCACCTACCAACCATTTTTATATAATTGGATGGATAGGTGGTTTATGGTTTTTTACAAACCCCCCAACAATAATAGGGAGGTGTCTCTATATTTCCTCAAAAAATTATGGAAAAATTTTATGCTAGGTCTCCATGTCATATACTTTGACATTGGTGAATGTCAAGGGGGTGGGTCATGGGTCCACACTTGATAGAGAAAATGCTAGGAAGGACCCAATTCCATGCCCTCGTCTTCCTAGGAAAATGTCGAAACCCCCTGCTTAACATCCTCCCATCATAGAAAGCATCAACGAGACACATACATCCATATCCATTTTGACTTAGATTTCAATGCAACACATCATTTTTATAGCATTATCTCGCAAATAGATACCTATAGGTGATGCTAGGAGAGGGGTTGGTCCTTCAAGCCCTATAGTAGAGTCCATCCAGGAGAGGGCACATGGATAGACTAGGCGTTCATGTGACCCTCATAGATGTTTAGACTATGGGTAGACTTATTATAGGCCGACGAAGACCACTAGACATGGGAGTTTCATGAAGGAAGTTAGTATCTTGGCAATCTCTATGTTCTTCATTGATATATAGATATAGATATAGCTATAGTTTTTTTTTTGTTTTTTTCTATATCTAACTGTACAATGTTTGCAATTGCTACACTCAGATAGTAGACCCTCAATGTCAACAGATGTATCAGTAACAGTTTCCACCATTGATGCAATAGTAGCAACAACATGTTTGTTAGGTGTACCGCATACTCAAGTATGTGGTATCTTTGATAAATTCACCACAATGATTTGCTTATTCTCTCGCAACCTCACTGATCCACTACTATTTTACTACATCTGTAATATAGTTGTTGTGTTTCTACATGTTGTTTATGAGAAATCAAATATAATGTTATTATGTTTCTACATGTTGCAGTGTCATACGATGATGAACCATGTCCACCTGGGATGGACAGGTCACCTCCTTTACATGTATCATGTGTTGAGTTAAATCTTGTTTAAATGTGAAATATATTATATTGTTTTGGTTAAATTTCACAATTTTATACTAATAAAAATATTATAAATATGTATGCAGGTTAATTCATTCATTGTCATTGTCAAGTGACTTGTACTGACTCATATCAACACCATTCTATTCGCCACCACTATCAACATTCCCCCTATCATTTGTCCCCAACTATAGGGAAAGTTCGGTCTTTGGCCATCCTGCCTCGACTCTTGGGATACCACTTTTCACCCCAAGGGTTTTACCATCACTTATACAACCCATGGATGTTTATCGCCTCCAACCCCACTACCTTTGCCATCCCATTTATCCACATTTGTTGCACTCGTACACCACCCACCAATCGTCCATGTTGCCACCCAGATCGTTTCATCTACTAAAAATGCACTTGAGAGTAGACTTTACTCACAAGCATTTAAATTCAAAATTAGATGAGTATAAACCCTTCTTATATATATACTAACACAGCTGAAATGCACTGCTGAAACACACATAGCGCTGAGAAAATCTAAAAGTTAATTTCAAATGTGGTAATTCCAAAGGTTAATCAGTGAAACGTGGCAATCATATGGTGGTACAGTAATTTCTTAATATGATTAGGTAAATGTTAAAAAGTAAACAGGTTTTCAAAAATACAAGGAAGTTATGAAGAGAAAACCACATTCATTGATTTGGGAGACCTACTAAGAATATGCCAGCATCTTCAATTGTTAGCCATAAAATTTTAGATTAAAAGATAATTAATTGTGCCCATCTCCAATAGATATAAGCCTTTAAGCGTAATAACCCACCACATTTATATTGGTAATCTACTACATAAACATTATAATAATAATAATAATAATGAGATGAAATTCATAATTCCTCGTGAAAACATAAAATACAAAATATATATTATTTATATAAATTGAATAATAGTGATGTCCGCCCAAATCTCTTAGGTTACCTACAGCTATATGCTCTCGACTGGGACTTGTGATGCACGCCATACGTGGTAGACAAGAAGCCGTTGTCGCTATGTCGTTGTCCACTTCCCCACATATAACAAACCTTGGACTCTTATGCAAGTGCACGACGACAAACAACTAAGAAACAAAATTTAAGAATTTAAG
>JASDQU010736180.1:20891-36319 GCA_032191745.1 Picea mariana
TTTTTTTATCCCTGAGTTTTTTTGTTATTGTCTTCATTGTGTGTATGGAGTTTATAGGTTAATGGCTATGTGTATGGCGTTTATATCCCAGTGGGTGTTTTTACCCAGTGGGCATTTATATGTTAATGGTTGTTTTTACCAAGTGGGCGTTTTTAAGTTAATGGTTGTGTGTATGTATGATTGGGGCATTTTCCAGTTAAGACTGTGGGCATTCTAATCTCTTTGGGGGTGATTTGATTCTACTAGGCGTTTTCATCTCTCTGTAGGCGTTTTTTTTTAATCCAGGCATTTACATATTGTCGTGGGCATTTTCATATTGTCATGGGCATTTAATTTTTACAGAGGGCGTTTTTATATCTTACTGTAGGCATTTGTATTGTTGTAGGCGTGTATAAATGATGGTGGGAGTTTTACATATGTTTATGGGCGTTTTTTTTATTTTGTTGTGGGCGAATTCATCTCTGTGGGAGTTTTTTATTTTGCTATGGGCGAATTCATCTCTGTGGGCGTTTTTATTTTGCTGTGGGCAAATTCATCTCTGTGGGCGTTTTTATTCTTCTGGGGGTGAATTCATCTTCGGTGGGCGTTTTTATTCCCTCTATGGCCGAATTCATTCTCTATGGGAATTTATAAAATTCCATGGGTGTTTTCTATTGAAGGGGCGTTGGCAGCGAACCCCCTCTCGTTGTTTCTGATTGCATTGAAACCTTTTACCCACCTTTAAATTCAGACAGTTGATGGTATAACAGCTCGGCTGAACCACCCCCTTTTTATCACTATTTTAGGAACAGAGGTTAGTCTTTTCCACCCGATCCCTTCCTGAGTCGTTCCCAATCTGGATGCCATACGACCAGCACCCTGGTAACGACTGGATTACACCGATGCCCTTTTTGTTTATGGCCAACCGATTATAGCAGCAACTGGATGGTTGGTGTTAGACAGCGGGATAGGAATTCTTTAGTTTTACCTGGACTGAGGTTCAATCTTTTGTTAAGTCTTATTTGATATGATAATTGGTTCATGTGGTGGTAATATCTATTTTAATGGGTCCGTAAAAAAAAAAAATTGCTGACAGTTTTTCTAATTTGATTAATGTCGATGGATTAATACTAAATGGTAAGGTTTAGAGTGGTTATTCTCACTAGTTTAGAAGGGGTAATTTGATTATGGAATGATGATAATGTTATACAGTTCTTAGTTGTAATTATCGATTTATTAAGGACTCGTTAATTTAGGTGACTATTATATGGAAATTGGTTAATATCAAGGGTAATGAAATTGGTTTCATTGGGTCTGGTAAAATACATATATCTGACATGTAGAAAGTAATTTAGTCTTCTTTTATTCTAACTAATGTCCCTTTCCTTCTTTTTCAATTAAACAATACATCCTTCATTTGACTTTTACCCTCCTATTGTGTTATGTGGTGGATCTTGTATTTACCTTAAGAAGGGATTATTTCTTTAATTATTTATTAAAGAAGGAGTTGATTTATGTACTCAATTAAGGAAGGAAACTGTTTATGAAATTAGATCATTATTGTAAATTGTAAAGATAGAGTCATTATGATATACTATTTTAAATCATGGGAGAGTAAGGATCTTGTAACATAAACTAAAAGGAAATGTTCGGGTTAGAAGCTTATCAATGTAATGTTGTGGTTATTTTTAATTGCTAAGTTATTGAAATAATATGTCATGGCATAGGTACCTTGCCAAAATCTCTTGTCATTGTAATATGTGTGGAGTAATTTCAATATAATATATTGTTGAATTATGTAAAGGTAATGTTGTTTCATTTTAAAATAAAACGAAATGTTAGTATTAGATATCATAAAATGTAATGACATTGTCATAGTATTATAATGCTAAGGAATTTTAGCGTTGATGACTATTAAAATGAAGGGTACCTTGAACTAAGTACCATAAATTATTAAGATTTAGTAAATGAGGAAAGTTGTTTGTTTTAAATAATGTTGAACTTGGTTGTTCGTTGTCGGAATCCTTTGTCATGCGCCTTCCATAAAGGACGTAGTCGTTCATCTTATTAATGTTGTACTTGATTGTGATCAGTTATTTGCTTGGTCTGCTTATGTCGGGCGGGATATAGACACCTCCATGTTCCTCAGAACAGTCGTTAGCCCTGAGACCTTAAATGGTTAAAATCGATGGGAACCTGGGCTTGAGCGTTGCTTATGTGTCGTGGAGGTCCTAACCATTGCAGGGTAGGACGGGCGAGTAGTCAGTCTTACTTATCGTCATTTGATCGTCGTTAAACGCATGCTGTCACTGTGGTATGTCGTCGGTCGACTTGCTGTGTTCGTCTTGCTTGCATCTTGTTCGTTATCAGGTTACTAGTTTCTGCCTGAGCAGTTGGCCAAGAGCCCGTCTGACCTTCTCTCTCTCCAGAGAAGAGGACTAAAATTAAACGCCCTGCTTTCCTGTGCAGAAATAGTAAAATCTACTATTATGGATTCTTCCTTATGTCTATGGTCGTTTAATGCTTGCAGTTACTTGTTGTGCACCTTATGTCTTCTTGTTGTGATCGTCGTGGTTGCGTCTTGTTATTCGTCGGGTGGTGATGTAGAGTCAAGTGTGTATGTTTCCTTTCTGCACGCGCGCACACACCTTACCCTAGAAAAAAAAAAAAATTGCACCTATTATCAGAGTTGTTGTCGTAACAAGGAGGTCGCTACAATTTTACATTTTGGATATCTGTAGTGAAACCTTAGGGGGATTCACCACCTCTCTTTGCAAGTTTGATATAATTGCATGGTTATTGCTTATTTATTCTTGCAATCATTTATTTTTGGGATAATTTTAGATAGGTTATTCATCTCCCTAGCCAAAGTACTCAATTTTTATCATTACAAGTGCTTTACATTTTGGATATTTTTGGTCAAACCCTGGGGGGATTCACCACCTCTCTTTGCAATTTTGATTTAATTGCATGGTTTTTATTCATTAATGATTGCAATCATTCATTTTTAGGATATGTTTACATAGTTAATTCATTTCCCTAGCCAAAGTACTCAAGTTTTATCATTGTAAGTGTTATTAGGCACTCTTGGGGTGCTTTTCCTCACCCAAAATCTGTGTTTTATATATAATTTATCATATATCAAATTCTATAATATTTGGAAAGTATCAATATAGTCCAATTTACAGAAAACGGTCAAGAGGTAACTCAAGTATATCATGTGTTCTTGTTTTATTTGATTAGATCTCACTCTTGTGTGATAAAAGGTACGTGTTTCTTCATCCAAAGTGTGATATCATAGTGCTAATTTAAATTTCTGCTATAGAATGTTTTTTTCAGATATAAACACTTAATTAATTATCTCCTAACCCTCTTTATATTGTGATAGTTATTTCCCTAGTTCTTAGTTGAATATTCTCAAGGCATTTGGCTACTCCATTGCTACTAGTTTATCTAACCATATTGAGGTGTGTATTTTGAAGTCAATTGTATCGCAAGCTACCATGAGGTATTGTACAGGTTTATTTTCGATTAGGATACCCCCATGGATTCAAGGAGCTAGCCTAAAGTGAAGGGGGAATTATGCTAGGGTGACAATGGTGTGTTTCTCGTGTTGTGTTTATCCCCATTAGCACCTCTACAAAGGCCACTAGTTTGGGAAGTAATTGGACATAATTCCCATAGCTTGTATAAAAAAAAAATGTACATAAGATAAATCATTAATAATTGTGTTCACTTCTCATATTTCCTTAGTTGAGCACTTGAACAGTTGGTTGGTGGCTGAAAACATGTCCTTTTATCTTATAATTATATGTCTTTTTTTATAAAGGTGTTCTTTGTTCACTGTCTTGAATTCCCCAACATAGTTTTCCCCAAATATATCACATTAGAATTATTTTTAAAAGTAAATATCTCAAGAAGTTTCTTATCATTCAGAAATATCATAATCAATTTCAGGACTTTAGTGTTATTTGATCCGGCTTAATCTAGTTTACATTCTCATCTCAAGTATAACCTTTTCTATTGGACAAGATGTCACCAAAAGAAATAGAGATCGATTGGCAATGGGCTCTTAGCTAAATAATCTATTGAAAACATTATCCTCAAGTTATGGTGTTTTAAATCTCTCTTTTCATGTTATGGTGTTTTAAATCTCTCTTTTCATGTCATGTTTGGAAATGTTGAGACAAAATCATACCTCAATTACCCTTAAAGTATTATGTTATAAATGTTAGAATATGACATAAGCCTCGTTTATTCCTTTTGGCGCGTCATAATGTGTGTTAACCCTCATTTGTTCATTTTTAATGTCACAAAGTGACATTTTGTATTCCTTTTATTCCTTTTGGCACGTCATAATGTGTGTTAAACCTCGTTTGTTCTTTTTTAAATGTCACAAAGTGGCATTTTTTTTTGTCTGTGTGACAATCTATTGTCATATACATTGTCATAGTTTGTAAATAATATATAGTAATATAAGAGTTATAAATTTTAATTTATGAATACATTAATATAAAAAAACAAATCAATTTATAACAAATTCATTATCATTAATCCACCAAATGTTATAAATTCATTAGATTACATTAGATTATTATTTGCATCATGTGATTTTTTATTTTGATCATTTTTATTGTTATAACTAAATATAAAAACCCTCAAATTATTATGTTAGAAATGTTAGAATATGACATAACCCTTTTTTATTCCTTCTTGAGCATCATAATGCAAGGTAGATTGTGAATGTCACAATGCAATATAATTTGTTTGTGTGGCATGATCTTCTATGGTATAAATTTATGTGTGTTATTACATATTTATACAAATATTAACATATATTTATATTAATCAAATCACCTAACCCTCTTTTGCTCATTTTTTAATGTCACACTGCAACATGAAACATCATAAAGTATTATATTTGAAATGTTACAATGTGACATAAGAAACTTTTATTCCTTCTTAAACATCATAATGTTAGGTAACCATCTTTTATTCTTTTTTGAATGTCGCAAAGTGGCATTCCAAGATTTTCAAACATGGTCTTTTATCATATATATTATCATATTTTATTAAATATTTATAAAAATATTACCATATGTTTATATCAACCAAAGCCAACTTTTGGAAACATGAATTAACTAACCCTCTTTTGTTCATTTTTGAATGTCAATATGCAACATGAAACATCTTAAAGTATTATGTTTGAAACATCAGAATGTGACACAAGCCTCTTTGATTCCTTCTTGAACGTCATAATGCAAGGAAACCATCTTTTATTCCTCTTTTCTAATGTCACAAATTGACACTTGTTTGTGTGAAACAATTTATTATCGTATACATTGTCATATTTTATTACATATTTAGAAAAAGTTCTTACCATATATTTTCATCAACCAAAGTTAACTTTTGGAAACATATGTTAAAAAAACCGATCATTTTTTAATGTTGCATGCAACATAAAATCAAGTTTAAAGTATTATGTTTGAAATGTCAAAATGTGATGCAAGCTTCTTTTATTCCTTCTTAAATGTCATAATATGAGGTAACCCTCTTTTATTCCTTTTTGAACATCATAAATTGATGATGTGTGCATGTGAGAAATAATCTTCTATCATATACATGGTCATATTTGATTACATATTATAGGTTAACTAAGCCTCTTTTCTTCATTTTTGGATGTCACAATGCAACATGAAACCTCTTAAGGTATTATGTTTAAAATATTATAATGTGACATAAACATATTTTGTTGTTTCTTGAATGTTTTAATGTCATGTAAGCCTCTTTCATTATTTTTTGAACGTCACAAAGTGTCATTTTGTATTTGCATGACATAATATTAACTAAAGTCAATTTTTGGAAGCATATGTTACCTAATGCTCTTTTGATAATTTTTAATGTCGCAATTTAACATAAAATCAAGCTTAAAATAGTACGTTAGAAATGTTAGAATGTGACATAAGCCTCGAGTTTGTTCCTCTTTGAACATCATAATGTGACGTAATAGTCCTTAATTCCTTTTTGAATGTCACAAAGTGACATTTTATTTTTTGCAACACAATATGCTATTATATAGTATGTTGTTGTAATTTATTTAATATTTATATAAAACCAAAGTGAAGGTTAGAATTTGATATAATCCTCTTTTGTTCCTTCTTGAACAAGAAGTGGATTTTGCATTTATGGAACACAATCTAGTATCATATACATTGTTGTAATTTATTACATATTTCTATAAATATTACCATATAATATCCAAAGTCAACTTTTGGAAAAATAGGTGAACTAATCCTATTTTATTCATTTTTGAATATCATAATGCAACATGAAACCTCTTACAGTATTACATTTGAAATGTCATAATGTGACATAAGCCTCTTGTATTCCTCCTTGAACATCACAATGCCATATAATTTGGTTTATGTGGCATAAAATTATATCATATAAATTGTCTTGTTTGATTACATATTTATAAAAACATTACCACATATTTATATTAATTAATGTCAAATTTTGGAAACATAAACTAACCCTCTTTTGTATATTTTTGAATGAAAATGCTTAAAGTAATACATTTGAAATGTTAAAATGTGACATATGTTTCTTTATTCTTTCTTGAATTTCATAATTTGAGGTTACTCTCTTTTATTTTTTTTCTTGAATTTCACAAAGCTACATTTCATGTATATTACCATATATTTATCTTAACCAAAGTTAACTTTTGAAAACATAGGGTTAACTAACCCTCTTTGCCCATTTTGGAATGTCGTAATGCAACATAAAACGTTTTAAGATATTATATTTGAAATTTCATAATGTGACATAACCCTCATTTTTTCCTTCTTGAATTTCATAAGGCAATGTACCCCTCAATTCAACATAAACCTCTAAAAGAATTACGTTTGAAAAGTCAAAATGTGAAATAACCCTCTTTTATTCCTTCTTGAACGTTTATGTGAAGTAACCATTTTTTTCATTTTTTAATGTCACAAAGTGACATTTTGTGTTTGTTTGAAATAATGTTCTATCGTATACATTGTCATATTTTATTACATATTATAGGTTAAAACTAACCCTATTTTCTTAATTTTTTATTGTCACAATTGAACATGAAACCTCTTAAAGTATTATGTTTAAAAAGTAAAAAATGTGATATAAGACTCATTTATTTCTTCTTTGCAATGGAACGCAACGTAAAATGAAGCTTAAATTATTATGTTTTGAAATGTTAGAGTGTGGCATAAGCCTATTTTATTTCTTGAATTTCAAAATGCGATTTAACCTTGTTTATTCCTTTCTAGCATGACATAAAGTGACATTTTGTTGTTGTGCAACACGATATGTTATCATATATGTTTTTGTGATTTATTACATATTTATGGGTGTCCACAAGAAGTTGGTGGAAAAAACAGTGGCAACGAGGTCAGCACAGACACACTCATGCAAGAACATGTACATGTTCTTAAGAACGTGTACATATTCTTAAGAACACATACATGTTCTTGGTGCGACAGGTTTGACAAACCCTGAACTTCCACTGAGGACACCAAGTCAGCCCCTCGAAAAGAATGTGCACACAGTGTCAAGAGCACATGTGGATTCTTGAGAATGCACACTTGCTCTAGGAATGCATGCATGTTCATCTATTCCATTTTTTAAAAGGGGTTGTGGTTGGTCTATTTCACTAATAGACCGACCGTACTACAAATTATCAAGGGATATTGAACAAATTGTTGTCCTCACTTTGTTGATGTGGTTTCCAAACTCTCTTGATGTCGTCTCCAGTTGATTCTAGTTATGTATTTGGATATAATTTCATTTTTTTTTAATTCCTAATCTATTTAAATGTTTAAAAAATAAACTTAAATTATATTTTCCAATACCAAATTGCAACAAAGTTAATTAACATGAAGCCTGAAGAAAATTTAAATCCGACACCACCACAGGAAGGCACACCAAACCTCAACCCACAACCGGAAAATGTAAACATGGAAATCGATGAAGGGTTGAGGTATCTTAGAACTATTGTTTAAGACTTACAGAGTACTAGAGAGCCCTCGTGACTATCTGTTATTGGATAAATCGGTGAATGCGGACACAAACTAATCTTCCTAGATCCACCTGGATCTAGAACAAAAAAAGACAAGACATGACGCTTTCCCTAAGTTACAATCGTTGAGTTTATTACCAAAGAAGGAATGGATGGCATACCTTTAGATATCACTTCCTTATGTCTTTGTTGTCCCTGCTTCGCTCCGATGCTCTTGTGAGATCAAATCTGCAATGACACAAACCAACCAAAGTGAAAGAAACAATAGTAGATTCAATGAAAACCTAAACATGTGATCAAGGAGTCATGTAATAAAATGCTAATGATTTTATGGGAAAGAAACATGTCACTATATTGTATTAAGTAAAAGTGGAAGATACAACCAAACTACCTTGATGTCGCAAGTTCCCTTTTAGTGGTCCTTTGTTCCAACACTCACATACACTTGCTCCGAATTTATATGAAGATGGTCTACAAAAGCTTGATGGACAAATGGAGACCTCAAGCATCAATTGCTACAAGATCCTTCACATAGTCTTCAGCCTATTCTTTTAGCAATTCTTTGCTCAATCTTGTTTAAAAATTTTTGTGAGAAACCCATCATTATATAGTAGAAGAAGAAGTGGTTAAAGAGATGAGGATGATCCCACCAAATCAGAGAATACAGTAGGATCACAATCATACAGACGCCACCTCACATTCTAGAATATCCTCCTTCTAGAACCTTCGTGAACTTCTTCCTTTCTTTCGCTTCAAATGCTGACGTACCCTACCTATATAGCAGCGTGCAGAAACCCCGCAAGCGAGGTATAGAGCAGCCTGCAGAAATTAAGGATTTTCGCACTGTGTACTACTGTCAACATCCGGTGTCATTCTAAAAACATGCATTGTAGAGGAACAAATCAGTCATTTTCCTCATGTAAAAAGATCCTTTTGAGAGCCTGAACACGTGCTTGTAGAATCATTATCAGGGTGACCAAAATAATGTGTAACATTGTCGCTAGCCAATTTCCTATAAACCATTGTATATTCCATTGCAAGTTCCCAAGGCCAATAAAGTAATATTTCTTATTACATGGATATAATTTTTTAATATTATAGGACTATGCTAGATGAAAACCAAGTTAGAGACCTAAACATGACAAAACATCAATTGATGACAATGTTTATTGATCCTAGAACCAAATTATAGCCACCAGTCACAAAGAGATGCATTTCTATGGACTAATGCACCTACCAACCATTTTTAGATAATTGGATGGATAAGTGGTTTATGGTTTTTTACAAACCCCCCTGCAATAATAGGGAGGTGCCTCTATATTTCCTCAAAAAAGTATGGAAAAAGTTTATGCTAGGTCTCCATGTCATATACTTTGACATTGGTGAATGTCAAGGGGGTGGGTCATGGGTCCACACTTGATAGAGAAAATTCTAGGAATGACCCAATGCCATTTCCTTGTCTTCCTAGGAAAATGTCTAAACCCCCAGCTTAACATCCTCCCATCATAGAAAGCATCAACGAGACACATACATCCATATCCATTTTGACCTAGATTTCGATGCAACACATCAGTTTTATAGAATTATCTCGCAAAGAGCTACCTATAGGTGATGCTAGGAGAGGGGTTGGTCCTTCAAGCCCTATAGTAGAGTCCATCCAGGAGAGGGCACATGGATAGACTAGGCATTCATGTGACCCTCATAGATGTTCGGGCTATGGGTAGACTTATTATAGGCTGACGAAGACTGCTAGACATGAGAGTTTCATGAAGGAAGTTAGTATCTTGGCCATCTGTATGTTCTTCATTGATATATAGATATAGATATAGATATAGTTTTTTTGTTTTGTTTTTTTCTATGTCTAACTATACAATGTTTGCAATTGCTACACTCGGATAGTAGACCCTCAACGTCAACAGATGTATCAGTAACAGTTTCCACCATTGATACAGCGGTAGCAACAACATGTTTGTTAGGTGTACCGCATACTCAAGTATGTGGTATCTTTGATAAATTCACCACAATGCTTTGCTTATTCTCTGGAAACCTCATTGATCCGCTACTATTTTACTACATCTGTAATATAGTTGTTGTGTTTCTACATGTTGTTTATGAGAAATCAAATATAATGTTATTATGTTTCTACGCGTTGCAGTGTCATATGATGATGAACCATGTCCACCTGGGATGGACAGGTCACCTCCTTTACATGTATCATGTGTTGAGTTAAATCTTGTTTAAATGTGAAATATATTATATTGTTTTGGTTAAATTTCACAATTGTATACTAATAAAAATATTATAAATATGTATGCAGGTTAATTCATTCATTGTCATTGTCAAGTGACTCGTACTGACTCATATCAACACCATTCTATTCACCACCACTATCAACATTCCCCCTATCATTTGTCCCCAACTATAGGAAAAGTTCGGTCTTTGGCCATCCTGCCTCGACTCTTGGGATACCACTTTTCACCCCAAGGGTTTTACCATCACTTATACAACCCATGGAAGTTTATTGCCTCCCACCCCACTACCTTTGCCATCGCATTTATCCACATTTGTTGCACTCGTACACCACCCACCAATCGTCCATGTTGCCACCCAGATTGTTTCATCTACTAAAAATGCAGTTGAGAGTAGACTTTACTCACAAGCATTTAAATTCAAAATTAGATGAGTATAAACCCTTCTTATATATATACTAACACAGCTGAAACGCACTGACAGCTGAAACACACATAGAGCTGAGGAAATCTAAAAGTTAATTTCAAATGTGGTAATTTCAAAGGTTAATCAGTTAAATGTGGCAATCATATGGTGGTACAGGAATTTCTTAATATGATTAGGTAAATGTTAAAAAGTAAACAGGTTAACTGATGCATTCAAAAATACAAGGAAATTATGAAGAGTAAACCACATTCATTGATTTGGAAGAACTACTAAGAATATGTCAGCATCTTCAATTATTAGCCATTTATGAAGAGTAAACCACATTCATTGATTTGGGAGAACTACTAACAATATGTCAGCATCTTCAATTATTAGCCATTTATGAAGAGTAAACCACATTCATTGATTTGGGAGAACTACTAAGAATATGTCAGCATCTTCAATTATTAGCCATAAAATTTTAGATTAAAAGGTGATTAATTGTGTCCATCTCCAATAAGTATATGCCTTTATATTGGTAACCTACTACATAAACATTATACATAAACATTATAATAATAATAATAATAATGAGATGAAATTCATAATTCCTCGTGAAAACATAAAATACAAAATATATATTATTTATATAAATTGAATAATAGTGATGTCCGCCCAAATCTTTTAGGTTACCTACAGCTATATGCTCTCGACTGGGACTTGTGATGCACGCCATACGTGGTAGACAAGAAGCCGTTGTCGCTATGTCGTTGTCCACTTCCCCACATATAACAAACCTTGGACTCTTATGCAAGTGCACGACGACAAACAACTAAGAAACAAAATTTAAGAATTTAAGAAGTATACACAGTAATCGACCAGATCTCTTCTAGTATCTTCACAATCGGTCGAAAATAGTTATTATTTCAGCCGTCGTGGATTCCAGATCATATCTGGGACGTTTCTGTCCATGAATTTGACTAAATTTACATGAAATGTTAATTTAATTTTAAAAAATCATATGTTCGAGCGCATTTTAGAAAATTTTCCTTCTCGGGATTATAATCAAAACATCAAAACATGTTTAGATTTTGGACGGAGTATATTCAATAAGGAGACTGGGTATGATTCAGCCATCGGTCAGCGGAACGAGCTTTCCACAGGGAATAGTCTATTTGGCACTGCAATTGCCACTATAAAAATTAACAAGCAGCCATATATCTTGTTACAGAAGGAGGCTTAGGCTTGTTGGATTTGGATTTTATGTTGGTTAAGTTTAGAATCAGATTTATCTTGTTTAAACTTTATTCGACAACTAGGTTCTCTTTGTGGCTTCCTGGTTGTCTGTTCATATTCTAGGACACCCATGATCTCATCATGGCTTATTAGTTGCCTGTTACATAGTGACACAGCTCCACTGTTCATAATCTAAATACAAGTGTAGAAATTTTGAAATGGATAAATAGTTCCATGTATATTAAACACCCATGTTCTTACCTGACTTATTGTCTATCTGTGCCTGGATGCCATGTCCAATGCTTATTGACTATCTGTACCTGAATGCCATGTCCAATACTTATTACTATTGCTTATTGGCTATCTGTTGTACCTGGTTGTGCAGATTTTAAATTAGCAAAGCTTGAATCCATATTTATTAGGCACCCGCGTTTCCACGGTGGTTTACTGATCACCTGTGAGCTGTTGTAGTGTTTATAATCAGAGTAACAGTGACCAACAATCATGTTAATTCCAATATCTATACTATATATTATTGTTATTCAATGTATGGTTGTTGCAGATGGAGAAGTGGAGCCCGGATCCAGCCTTAGGCCTTCTTTGCCTTCCTCCTCCAGGAAACAACAGTTTTGGAAATCCACTAGTAGCAACTTCCGCTTTGGCTTTCACCCAGATGGAAAGGATGGATTGTATGTTCTGGCCATTTCAATTGCTGACAATGAAGACAAAACTCTGGTGTGGACTGCAGGTGAGAATGGTGGCATCAGAGTGGGTGACAAAGCTTCCTTTGATTTCCAAATTGATGGCAACCTTGTATTGCGCAATGGAACGAACACGGTGGTGTGGCAGACTAATACTGCAAACCGAAGCATAGTCTCTGCTGTCATGCGGGACAACGGCAATTTTGTAGTGAAGAATAGCAGTTCCAGCAGTGTTTGGGAGAGCTTTGCCAATCCTACTGACACCCTCTTGGTTGATCAGAATTTCACTGTGGGACAAAGCCTCCACATGTATCCTTATTCATTCACTCTGGAGCCCAGCGGAAACTTCACATTGAAATGGAGGAACAACATCACATACTGGAGTCAGGGTGCTTTAAATGGCTCCAGGGCATATCTCGACAATCAAGGGATTTTTACACTCTCCAACTCTTCTGGAGATCGGCTCTGGACTGCATACAGCAGCGATTACACTGATTCTTTTATCACAYTGCGAAGGACCAGGCTTGAATCAGATGGGAATTTGAGGTCCTATGGGTTAGTTAACAGATCTGGAAMATGGCAACTGGGATGGAGTGCAATAGAAGACCAATGTCAAGTGTATGGATGGTGTGGGAACTTTGGGGTGTGTGTTTACAATGACACAASCCCTTATTGCATATGCCCATCTGCAGATTTTGTTCYCATGGATCCCAATGATCCCACCCAAGGGTGCAGAAGACAGCAGGACCTTGTAGGTTGTATTAACCAGAGCATGGTTGTATTGAACCATACTCGATTCTTCTCTTATCCTCCAGAGTCGGACTCAAAGTCGGACATATACTACTTGGGCATTCACGATTGTGAGCAGAACTACTGCCTCAGGAATCCATTGTGTGTTGCATCTACACTGATGGCGGATGGTTCGAGCATTTGCCGTATAAAGAGTGAGAATTTCATAAGTGCCTATCAATCAGCAGCCCTTCCAAGCACTTCTTATGTAAAGGTATGTGGTCAAGGTCATCCTCTAGCACCGCCACCTCCTGCAATTAGGACTGTGGATTCATCGAAAGTATCTGCCATTGTAATCGCAACAGCAGTTGTAGTACCTATTATTGCCTTGATTACTATCCAGATATGCCTTTGGTGGATTTTATGTAGAAATAATACTAGGTTTAGATTTGGACAGCTACCAGCCCAATACACACTCCTGGAGTATGCCTCGGGGACCCCAGTTCAGTTTTCCTACAAGGAACTTCAGTACTCAACAAGGAAGTTTTCGGAAAAGCTGGGTTCGGGTGGGTTTGGAACAGTGTACAAGGGAGAACTGCCCAACAAGGCCATAGTTGCAGTCAAGCGGCTGGAAGGGATTGAACAAGGTGAGAGGCAATTTCACATGGAGGTGGCAACCATCAGCAGTACTCATCATTTGAACTTGGTTAGGTTAATTGGATTTTGCTCAGAGGGCCGCCATAGATTGCTGGTTTATGAATTCATGAAAAATTCTTCTTTGGACACATTTCTTTTTGCTTCTTCAGAGCAATCCAGGATGCTAGATTGGGATAAGCGCTTCGGAATAGCCCTTGGGACTGCAAGGGGCGTCACTTACTTGCACGAAGAGTGCAGAGATTGCATTGTTCATTGTGATATTAAACCTGAGAACATACTCCTAGATGATAATTTCAGTGCAAAGGTCTCCGACTTTGGGCTCTCCAAGCTCATCAATCACAAAGGTCATCACAAGCGCACATTGACTACTGTTCAGGGAACCAGAGGATACCTGGCTCCAGAATGGCTTGCCAATTTACCCATCTCAACCAAGTCCGATGTTTATAGTTATGGCATGGTTTTGCTGGAGATCATAAGCAGTAGAAGGAATTTCGATACTATGACCTCAAGGAGAAAGAAATTCTCAGTATGGGCATTTGAGGAATTTGAAAGRGGAAACATTCTAAATATTACAGRCSAGAAGCTTGGTAGAGATATTAATATTGATCAGGTRAAAAGAGCACTTCAAGTTAGTTTTTGGTGTATTCAGGAGCAACCCTCGCAGCGGCCAACTATGGGGAAAGTTGTCCAGATGCTGGAAGGRATTTTGCCTATTGACAAACCACCTGCGCCTAAATATTTGGAAAGCTTTGAAAGCAGTACCAGTGCCAGTGCTAGCGAACTAGCACTCTCAGTGTTTGCAACATCCAGTCATCCTGTTTCTTCTATGTCCTCTGTGATKACCACTCTGTCTTGAAATCTCTAAAAAGTATGAAAGAGAGACTCTCCAGCAGCAGGTAGCTATCTACTCATGGCCATTTAAGTCTGAAACTTATGACAAGACAAGTTCTTTTTGCTTTCCTGTTCAATCTGTTCAATGGAAGGATCACCATTACTTGGTTTCTAGTGTAAAATTCAGACAAAGGAATTATTTTGTCAGTTTTATTGTGCCATTGCAGGTTTCAAAGGCAACATATCAAGGACCCCTGTATCAAATCCACGCTTGCGTTGTTATTGTTCATAGCCTCTGAGATGGCGTGTGTATACCAAAAAAAACTGGATACTGTAATGCTAAAGAGGCAACTTTAATCTGTCCACTGCATTTCATTTCGGAATAGATCATTCAAGCTCAGGGCTGTAAGTTTTCAATCTCAAAAGTAAATTTTAACCAGAACAAGGAAATGACTTAGCTTTTTGGCATTAACCACTAACATGCCTTATCTCTGTTAGATAGCTGAAGTGTGAGATTCTGATTCTATCAAGATATCCCTATGACTACAAATTCTAGGAAAATGCTTATTTAATAATTTTGTTTCCTC
>JASDQU010736180.1:57602-77961 GCA_032191745.1 Picea mariana
TCTTTTACCCTTAATCCCTTTAACTTTCTTAATTCAACTTAAAAATATAACTTTAGCCTCCTTGACTTCCCCCTTCAGTGTAAGACTATCACCTAGTGGGGGTGCCCAGGCCACTGAGTCTCCACATCACCTCTCTAAGAGGTGGGGGACATTACAGTCTCCCCTGCTTGAAATTGCTTGTCCTCAAGCAATTACAAACCTGCTTCTCTTACCACATGTTCCTGCTCCCAAGTGGCATCCTCCATGGGTAAATCCTTCCACCTGATCATGTACTCCTTGATGCTTCGTTTTCTGAGCCTCTTCTCTCAGACTTCTAGTACCTCCTCTAGAATCAAAACTAGCTGTCCCTCCTCATCCATGGGGGGTAATACCTCAATAGGCCTGATGTGTTGACCGAGGGCTTTCTTTAGGCATGAGACATGAAAAACATTGTTAATTCTGCTACCCTTTGGAAGCTCCAGCTCGTAAGCTATGACCCATATCTTTCTGCTAACTCTGTAGGGTCCAAATAAACGTGGTCGTAGTTTCTTCGCTCAACTTATTTTAATGGAAGCCTACCTGTATGGTTGCAGCCTCAAGTAGACTAAATCACCAACCTCAAAAGTCTGGTCAACTCTGTGCTTGTCTTCTTGGACCTTCTGTTGGTTTTGTGCCCTCTGTAGATGATCCTTCAATTCCCTCAGAATGTCTTGGCTCTGTTGACCCAATCCTGCACCATGGGTGCCCTGCTATCCCCAAAGGCAATCTCCACAAAGGAAAGGGGATCATAGCTATATAAAGCCCTGAAGAGTGTCATGCCTATGGATACATGATGGGTGGTGTTGTAGCAATATTCTCCCAAGTGCAACCATCTGACCCATGCTTTCTGTGGTCCTGCTACGTAATTTCTGAGGTCGCCTTTCCACCCATTTGTTGACTATTTCAGTCTGACCATCCATTTGAGGATGATAAATAGTACTAGGAGTCAATGTTGTACCTACTAATCTGAACAACTCTTGCCAAAACGTACTCATGAATTTGTTGTCCCTATTACTAATAATGGTCTTGGGTAGGCCGTGTAGTCTGAACACCTCTCTGAAAAATAATTCAGCCACCTGTGTTGCGCTGAAGTCTGTGGCTATGGAAAAGAAGTGTGCAAACTTCGTCAACCTGTCTACCACCACGAAAATGCAATCCTTCCCCTGTGCTCAGGGAAAATCGGTGATGAAATCCATGGATATACTTTCCCACTTGTGTTCTGGAATGGGTAGGGGTTGTAACAGTCCTACAGGGTGCATGTGCTCATCCTTGTTTTCTTGGCATGTGGTGCACTCTTTGACGTAATTAATCACATCCTCCTTGAGTCCTTTCCATGCAAACCTCTCTCTCACCTGCCTGTATGTCTTACTGATGCCCTGATGTCCTACTACTAGTGATTTATGACACGCATGCAGGATCTTAGCTTTGAGAGCTGATCTAGGAACTAAGAAGATTCGACCTTTGTAATAAATGAGGTCCTTTCTGACCCTGAAGTTGTCATCTTGTATTTGTTCATCCAATAGTTGACAAGTGAACTAATCCTTTGCATATTCCACTATCAAGTGATCCTTCCAGTCAACTGACATACCAGACATGGCAAAAATGGATGGCCTCCTGGATAATGCACTGGCTACTATGTTGTTCTTCCCCTTGACAAATTCAATGTCGAAGTCATAGGCCTGTATTTTGCTTACCCATTTCTGTTGTCTTTCATTCAAATCCTTATACTCCAATAGACATTTAACACTGTTATGGTCTGATTTGACCACAAACCTTGCACCTACCAAATATTGCTTGAACTTGGTTAGTGCATGCATGATAGCCAACATTTCTTTGTCGTAAATGTTGTAAAGTAGTTCAAGACCCCTGAGTTTCCGACTTTCATAGGCAATGGGGTGCCTATTCTACATCAACAAGGCCCCTATACCTTCCCCCGATGCATCACACTCCAAGGTGAAGGGTATGTCGAAATCTAGGAGAGCTAGAACTGGATAGGTACTCATGACTTCTTTCATTTTCTCCATCGTGGCTTGGGCCTCGTCACTCCATTTGAAGGACTCCTTTCTGGTCAGGTCAGTCAAGGGTACACATAGTTGAGGGAACCCTTTAACAAATTTCCTGTAGTATGTGCATATGCCCAGGAATCCCCTCAGTTCTGTGAGTGTCTTCGGAGTAGGCCATTCCCTAATGGCTGTTATTTTCTCCTGGTGTACCTGTACTCCTTTTGCCCCTATGATGTGTCCCAAGTAGAGTACCTCTGTCATCCCAAACTCACACTTGGATTCCTTGGCGTATAGTGATTGTTCTTCCATGATTGACAGGATTTGGTCCACATGTCGAAGGTGTTCCTCCCAGGTTTTACTATAAATGAGTAAGTCATCAAAGAATACCAACAAGTGTTTCCTCAGCTATTTGTTGAACACATGGTTCATGCAGGACTGGAATGTGGCTGGGGCATTGGTTAACCCAAAGGGCATTACCAAAAACTCATAATGGTCATAGTGACACCTAAAGGCTATTTTTGAGATGTCCTCCTCCCTCATCTTGATTTGATGGTAGCCTGAACAGAGATCAACTTTTGTGAAATAGATAGCTCCATGCAGCTCAACCAACAACTCATCAATCCTAGGTATGGGGTACCTATTTTTTATCGTCTTTTTACTCAAAGCCCGAAAGTCAATGCACATTATCATCGTTTCGTCCTTTTTCTTAACCAAGACTACTCAAGAAGCGAATGGGCTTGAACTCGGCCTAATGTGTCCCATGTCTAGAAGCTCTTTGATGGCCTTCTCTATATCATCTTTATACTTCTTGGGATGCCTATAGGGTGTGGTGATAACTGGTTTAGCCCCTACTTCTAGCTCAATGATGTGCTCAAACCCCCTGTCTAGGGGCACACCTGGAGGAATCGGCCCAAACACCTTGTGGTGCCTGTCAAGGATATTTTTAATCTCTGGAGCATAATGCACCTTTCCCTTCTCATCCACCCATGTTGAGACTTTACATTCTGCTGCGTATACAATTTCTTCCCTTCTGAAGATGGCTTCCATCCTCTTGGCTGTGACCACTCTGGCGGAGTTACCTGTCATGCCTCTGAGCACAACCTTTCATCCTCCTTCCTCTACAAAAGACATTTCCATGGTCTTGTAATTGGTGGTGATGGGACCTAAAGTGATGAGCCACTGCACCCCTAGGATGATGTTGGTATCAGGAAGATCCATCACATACACATCCTGAACTAACTCATGCCTTCCTAAGGTGATTTTCATACCTGGTATGTATCTATCACAGGGCATAGTACTCCCACCTGCTACCTCTACTTTGAACCCTTCAAACTCTACTATAGGTATGTGCTTCCTCTTTATTAATGCCGCATCAATGAAATTGTGGGAAGCTCCTCCATCAATCAGAACCGAGACTCTCTGTCCCTGCAAGACCCCTCTCATCCTAAAGGTGTTGAACTTGGGTACCCCGCTGATAGATGTCGAGGTAGCCTTCTCTCCAGCCGTACAGTCAAGTTCTGGAACCTCCTCTTCTTCTGTCTCTGTATTTTCGGCCTCAATGTTTTGTATTTCACCATACTCTTCCTCCTCTTCATTGTCCGAGGTAACTTCTATATAGTGAACCTAGCCACGTCCCATGCACTTATGTGACGGATTCCAAGGTTCTTTGCAAGTGAAGCAGAGTTTCTTTCTCCTCAGTTCCCTTCTGGCATTATCATCGATCCTACCACGACCCCTGTCAAATCCCTTTGGGTCATGTCCCCCTTGATTCATTGGAGGTGTTTGACCCCTTCCTCTATTGTTAAGAGGTGGTCTATGTATGAATCTAGGCTTCACAACTGGCCCCAAATCCCTCTCCTTCTGAATGGCCTCCTGTAGGTTGTGGGGTTTAAAGGCCTTTACCCAACCCTTCAAGGGTTCCATCAACCCTTCTGTGAAAAGAATCATGAGCCTTGTTGGGGACGTATCCTGTACCATAACTGCCAATATCTGAAATTCATCTATATACACTTCAACCGTACTTGTTTGTTTGATTTGGGTAAGATCCTGGAAATGTAGCTCAGAATCTCCTTGGTCAAATCTATCAATGAGCCTCTGAGTGAACTCTATATAGGATACAATCTAATTGTGGCCGAGTATGGTGAGTCCATGATACCACCAATCATGATCCTTGCCATCCAGGTACATAGTGGCAAATTTGATGGCCTCCATCTCCCTCATGGGGTTGAGTTGCAAGTAAGTATCCAACTTTTGTACCCAAGATTGAGCTGTCATCTTGGCCGTACTATGAAAGTATGGAATTTCTGTTTTTCCCTCTCTTTGTTCAAACTCAAATCTTCCCTTATTGTTCATCCTGGGTTGATTTCTGAACTTGAGTTGACAATACTGGTATAGGGACATCTGTTTTTGGATCTTCATATCCAAACTATAGTATTCATTGGTACTCCTCGCCAATTGTCCCACAAAATATTCAACCAATTCATGTTGCCCTAGCTCATCTGTGAATGTGGGCATATATGGTCTCGGGTTGGCTCTGCCACTCATATTTCAACCAAGCTATTCATCTGTGAATGTGGGTATATATCTCCTCGAATTGATCCTGCTACCCATTTGACCCTGGAGCATGTCTCCTTCCAAACTCCCCTCGGATCTGGAAGCTTTCTCTGGATTGTGTCTGATCTCCTCATGGATCCCACCGGATCCACCAGCCTCCTTATGCCCATAAGTATCAGGTTCTTTCCCCTTATGTGCCATTTCCATTAGAAATGAAGTTAGCTTGAATTGGTTCATATTTCATTATCTGCAGGTTCTCGTCAACTTTCTTCAATGTTTCAGAAAGCTCAACCTGTCCCTTCCTGTTGGTTTCATGGTATTCATCCAAATATCGGACCAAGGTGCTTTCCGTGCGGTTGATGGATTGCTAGAACTTGTTAAATTCCGCTGCTACGAGAGTCAAGTCTACAGCTTCATGGTCATCTCCGGATCCTTCCATCTCGACCATTATTTCACTATTGGGTTTCTTCCTCCGTCCCATAAAGTTACCGCTGTACCTTTGCATGCGCCGATCCTTCCATAGGTTTGGAGGATCGAAGCTCTGATACCACTGTAATGATCCCAAGACAAATTCTTTCTTGGAATGACTAACTACTACTGATCTATTGATGTGCAGGTATTTATTGAGTTATTAAGTGCATACAAGATTCATCAACACATGAAGATCACAATATATTCAAGATGTAGAAGCACAAGAAAAGATCTGACCTTTTTATTATGAGTAATGTAAGATCAATACAATAGATGGCCGATCTGGCATAAACCTCAGATGGCCGTACAAGCAATAGATATGAGCTGCTACAGAATGCTCCCGAAAATACAAAATAAGCCTCCAAAGGATGGATATATAATGAAGATTGAATCAAGTAGATATGAGCCATACTAATGCTCAACCTCCAAGATGGAAAGTGCCACGCTCTGCTAGGATGCTGAAACCCTCAATAATTCAGCCCTGCTACCAAAAGTGTCCAATCATCCCAAGAAATATGCCAAATGATAGATCGAGCAACTATAAGGAAAACCCAAATATCCAAATTCCCAAATCCACTCTCAAATCTTGTAGATATGAATTCCTCCACTAAATGGTACGCCCCACTGGATGAATGAAACCCTAGCTGGTTCAGACCTGATGAAGGAGGCCTCCATATGCTATGAAACTCTCCAGGAATATAGATCAGGCTATGAGAATCCTATGGGAGAAGTTTCGGACTCAAATCTCAAGCAGATCTCCCTAGATCTGAGTTTTACTGAATCACAGGACGTCCCTTATGGCTCCAAGACATCCCAATTTGCAGAAAAATGTAGAATGATGATAACCCTCCAGAAAATACCTCAAACTGATGGTCCTGCCCCTGCAAACAAAACCCAACTGTCGAAATGGCCCCAGGCCCTCAAGATAAGATGGATCGAACCTCCCTCTAGATGATGGTGCACCCTTGCTGGAAACACAAGAATAGTACGACCTGGTACCTTCTAAAGTGCTAGATGGAGATGGGATGATACTAGAATGGTGTGGAGGAGTCTTTCATCCTCGAGACCAAGCTGCGGAATAAGGTGAGTGGATATTTCACCACTGAGTTGCTCACAAGGGTTTGTATAGCAAAACCCCCAAACTGAATGCTCAAGAGCAATAGAAAATGCTAATCCAAAACCAGAACGCTTGATAGGTGCGCCCCAGCCTCTTACTTATACTTTTTCCTTCTAATTCTCTGTTGAATTAGGTTAACTCCCAGGGTTAATCTTTTATTCTTTTGTTGAGTTATCTTTTACCCTTAATCCATTTTCCTTTCTGAAGTCAACCTAAAAATATAACTTTAGCCTCTTTGACTTCCCCCTTCAGTGTAAGACTATGACCTAGTGGGGGTGCCCAGGCCACCGAGTCTCCACATCACCTCTCTAAGAGGTGGGAGACATTACATTCTACTCCACTAAAGATCCAAAAATTGACCAGGGCCAAAATCGTTGAACTCCAACTCAAAGGCCTTTGTTATAATTATGATGACAAATATTTTCTGGGACACAAGTGTAAGGATCAAAATATTTTTATGTCCATATCAGAGGATGTTTCAGAAGAAGATGTTGAATATCCCCTTGTGTCTGTGTCACCTGAACCCACTGACATAACCCATCCCTCAAACCCTCCTGAAGTAGAACCGGTTATTTCCCTAAATGCTCTCACTGGCTTCTATGCTCCCCAAACCCTCAAGCTAATTGGCTTCATCAAGCATAGGAAGGTCATCATTCTTGTTGATAATGGAAGCACCCATAATTTTATTCATCACCACATTGCCCAAGAAACTCATTGCTATATCCATGCAGTCAACAATTTCCATATCATGATTTCCAATGGCGGGTCCATGAAATGTGGAGGGCGTTGTGAAAATGTGTGTCTCCAAATCGGTGACTACCACCTGAAATCTCATATGTTTTCTATCGACATGGGGGGTTGTGACATTGTTTTGGGTGTAGACTGGCTAAGGACTTTGGGTCCCATTCTCATGGATTTTAAGGAATTAACCATGCAATTTGACCAGGAGGGCCAAAAATATAAGTTCCAAGGCATCGCCGTCAGTTCCCCTGAGATCATTAGTTCCCATCACATGGAAAAGAGGATAAAAAAAGGTCATGTTGGAGTTATTTCCCAACTCCATGCCATACAAGCAACTGAGACACCCTCTGTGTCGGAGGACCTCCAATCCATCCTCTCTAAACATCAATTGTTTTTTTCCACTCCCTAGGGAATCCCTCCTTCCCGTGGTGTTCATGATCATTCCATTCCCCTTGTTCTAGGAAGCCTTCCTCCCAATATCTGTCCCTATTGTCACCCATTTTCCCAAAAAAATGAAATTGAGAAAATGGTTCAAGAAATGCTCAACGCAGGTGTTATCCACCCTAGTACGAGCCCCTACTATTCTCCTGTGGTCATAGTCCTTAAGAAAGAATCTTCTTGGTGCATGTGTACTGACATCCGCACCCTAAAAAAGCTCACCATTAAAGACAAATTTCCCATTCATGTCATTGATGACCTCTTAGATGAATTGAGTGGCGCCCAGTTCTGTACTAAACTTGATCTTCGTTCTGGATACCACTAGATCCATATGAAAGAGGTAGACATTCATAAGACTGCCTTTAGAATTCATGAGGGCCACTATGAGTTTTTGGTCATACCCTTTGGCTTGTGTAATGCTCTCTCCACTTTCCAAAGCCTCATGAATCATGTCTTCCATCCTTTTATTTGCAATTTTGTCTTAATTTTCTTTGATGATATCCTCATCTATAGAAAAACTTGGATAGAACATCTTGCTCATGTGGATCAAGTTCTCCATTTACTCTCTCAACACCAACATTTCCTGAAACAATCTAAATGCACTTTTGGTTCCTTTGAAGTCGAGTACTTCGGCCATCTCGTTGGAAAGGCCAGTGTCAGGGTGGATCCTAAAAATATTGAAGCGATGCAAGACTGGCCTCACCCAAAGACTCTCAAAATATTTCATGGACTTCTGGGCTTAATAGGTTATTATCGCAAGTTTGTTAAGAATTATGGAAAGATTGCGGCACCTCTCACTGCACTCCTTAAAAATAATTCTTTCACTTGGACTCCAATAGCTACTTAGGCTTTTCAAACCTTGAAGATGGCCATGTGCACCACTCCAGTCCTGGCCCTTCCTGATTTCACAAATTCCTTTTTCCTAGAATGTGATGCTTCATGGAAAGGAATTGGTGTTGCCCTTATGCAAGAGGGTCGGCCTTTGGCCTTTACCAGCAAACAACCATCTGAGTGAAATTTGGAAAAATTAATATATGAAAAGGAAATGTTGGCTATTGTGCATGTTGTTGATCATTGGTGCCCTTATCTATGGGGGCAACACTTCCAAATTAAGACCGATCATCAAAGCCTCAAGTATTTTCTGGAACAATGCATTTCCTCTCCAGAGCAACAAAAATGGGTGACTAATCTCTTTGGATATGATTATGAGATAATTTACAAGAAAGGAAAAGACAATGTGGTTTTCGATGTACGTTCCCAAAAATATGAAGATGAAGGGTCCCTTTTTTCTCTCTCCTTCATTGTACCAGATTGGCCCCAAGTTGTTCACCAAGAACAACTACAAGATCCCAAAAGTTTGCATCTGATACATCAATTGCAGTCCAATTCTCCAATTTCCCCAAGGTACTCTTGTCTCCATGATGAGATTTGATACAAAGGCCATTTGTATTTAAGTAAACAGTCAAAACTTAAAACCACGATACTTTCTAAACTTCATGCTACACCCACAGTTGGGCACTCCAGGTTTACCAAAACCTATGACAGAGTCAAATGTTCCTTTTTCTGGTATGGTATGAAACAAGATGTTCGTAATTTTGTGGTTGAATGTGACGTGTGTCAACACAACATGGGAGAAATAGTCAAATCTCCTGGCACACTACAACTGCTTCTGATTCCACCTGCTATTTGGAGGGATATCTCTATGGATTTTATTGCAGGCTTACCTAAATCAGGAAATAAATCAGTCATAATGGTGGTAGTTGATCGTCTTTCCAAGTATGCTCATTTCTGTTCTCTTCAACACCCATTTACAACATCCAATGTGGCTCAACTTTTCATGGATAAGGTCTTCAAGCTTCATGGCATGCTACATTCTATTGTTTTTTATCGTGACCCAACTTTCACTAGCAATTTTTGGAAAGAACTGTTCAAGCTACAAGGCACCCAATTGCATCTCAGAACAACTTATCATCCCCATACTGATGGTCAAACTGAAGTTATCAACAAATGTTTGGAAATATATTTGAGGTGTTTTGCCTCGGAAAAGAAAAATCAGTGGGCTCAATGGTTACCACTAGCTGAATGGTGGTACAACACTTCATACCATACAACTACCCGCATGATTCCTTTTGAAGTGCTATATGGAAAAAATCCACCTTCAATTATCTCATATTTTCTAGGTGTATCGAAGGTCTAGGCGGTTGACCAAACACTTACAATTCGAGAGGCTATTCTCTGTACCCTTAAAGAGAATTTTGTCATGGACCAGAATCGCATGAAGCAACAAGCATATCAAGGTCACTTTGAACGTCAATTTGCAGAAGAGGATCAGGTGTTTCTTCAACTGCAACCTTATAAGAAAAATTCCCTCAAGGATGATCATTGTTAGAAACTGGCACCAAAATTTTATGGTCCTTATATTGTTCTCAAGCATGTGGGATCGATGGCTTATCAGTTAGCTTTTCCCATTCATTCTAAGATCCATCCTTTTTTTTATGTTTCCTGATTAAACAAGGTGATTGGAACTAATTTCCAAACTCAAACCAACCTTCCCGAGTTGGATGAAGAAGGCTCCATTTGGCTACAACGAGAAGTAGTTTTGGACCAGCGTGAGCGTCCTCTGCATTAGTGAACCATCAAGGAAGTGTTAGTCCAGTGGAAATATATAACTCCAACAGATGCCACTTGGGAACCAACTACCATTCTGCAGCAATTTCCACATCTCAAGCCTTGAGGACAAGGTTGTTTTTAAGAGGGAAGACATGTTAGGGACCTAACCCCTCACATAGGTAGAATAATATATTTCGATGTAATAAAGGTCAATATTAATAAGGCCTAGCAATAAGGAAGAATAATTCCAATGTAAGAAGACCTAATAGGAGCTTCCGCTTCTATAAGGATCTTCCTCTAGATGGTTCTTTTGATAGACATATTTAGTATAAATAGGAGTCGAGGGTATTAGAATTTTTTTCTTGGATATTATTTTAATAGAGATCTGCTCAACTGGAGGTTTCCCCCTCGAAGAGGCACGTGAACATTGCTCTTAGTAATCAAATTTCTCTTCCTGGTGTTATTCTGGTCTCATTTTGGTGTTATTGTGGTGTTCTGGTTATATTGTTGTTCATCTGCCATTTCTAGCATTTTATTTTTGTTCTGCATATTTTTATATCAGCAATATTACATATTGCATAAACAAAGATGTGTGTACACATACAACTTCTTTTATTAGTGTAATATATAACAATACAGATATATGAAAAACACCTTTTATACAATACCCTAAAGGAATAACATGCAGATCATACAATTGAAAATGAGTTATAATATATTAAATATTTTGAAGCTCCAAAACAATTTAATTAATTTTCAACATGATGGTTATAAATGTTTGTTAACTTTTAATCTCGAACAACATAAAATGAAGAAGAAAAACATAATAGGCAAATTATAGATAACAATAATAAAATGACACATCCATAACATACATGTCCAAATAAAGCATGCACATATCACTCTTTGTTTCCATCGCCCTGATTATCTTCCTCACTTGGAATTATAACATTGTTGTTCTCAAAAAGATGTTTTGATCTTGGATTATATTTTAGCATCAACTACCAATCCATATCCAACAATTCCGAGTAAAAAACACTTGGTTGTGGTATTTTTGGAAAACAAAAGGATCCTTAGTTTCATCTAAAATATTTTTATATTTGATATGCATTAGTCCACTATCATATTCTTCCTTTAAATTACTCTAGTTGAAGGTATCCCACTACTTGCACCTACAAAAATACATTATAAAGATGATAATCCCAAGATGAGAGGTCCATTAGCATGATTTCTTGTATCTTTCTTGATGTTACCTAACTTACCCTCTATTAGTTTCTAATCATGGTGGCTAGCACAACTAGATTGGTTGAACTTTATATGATCCACTCCACAATCTAGTGTGACATCCATCAATGGCATTCTCAATGAGAAAATGATGTCCATATGACCACATAAATGGGAAAAAATGCATATGTAAAAATGAAAACAAAGTATAGTGTCATATGTCTAATAAACCGAGAGTTAACAAAAACATAATACATGTTATCATTCAAACATGCAATTATAAAGTGAATAATGCACACACAGAGATTATTATAGAGATGTTGCACCTCATCCCTATGTTTATTTCATTCTCTTTACCACACAAGTAACAATTGGATGTGTTGTATTTCTCTCTTATTTGGTCATCCACCCAACTCTTTGGAAAAATCATTGAAATATTTTCTTTTAAATGATTAATGTAATCCATGTTTCTACCATTTAACCATATGGATTTTTCTTGTCACGCATTTCCTTTATTCTCTTTATACAATGTGACCCATGGTTGCATTTCCTTTGCATTGTAAAGAATTTGTTTATTGATGAAGTCCATTTCTTAATTCACGAATGTATTAATGAAATTATAGCACCTAGTATGAGATCAGATATATATTATTAAGTTTAGTGTAGACATTTACTTTGTAGAAATTTAACAAAATATAAGTGACTAACTCTTTATCATGCATCATTTTTTGTTTGTTTGGAGTATACCCCTTTTGTTTTGTCCTCATCTTGTTGGTCATCCTAAATCTATGTGCCTAGTGTGTCATTGATTTGATTGATGTACTCATTCTTATAATAGAATTAATTGTATACCATCTGTGCCTCTACCATATCCTTGTCACATTTTCCCCTTTGTTTAATAAACCCCTTCGTTTTTGGTTGGTTGACGTGGTAGTTGACTGGGAAGGTTTACGTGGAAGTACTGATGCTGACATGGAATCTTACTGGGCACGCTAACGTGGAAGTATGAATGCTGACATGGAAGCTGACTAGGTATGATGACGTGGTGGGATAACGTGGTTTGGGCCAATCAGAGGATGTCATGTGGCAACCCGAATATGACCAATCTGAGCTAGGTCGAAATTTTAGGGCCTTGGTCACAAGGGGCACCATATGACCAGTAGCCCAGAATTTGGGGGTTGTGCCAGTTGTGCTAAATTTGGTGGATTTGGCTAAATTTGGAGGATTTTACCATATTTGGGCCTGATTTTAGTGGATTGTTGCCTAGAAAATGGGATCTGAGCCCAAAAAGAGCCCAGAAAGAGGGGGGAAGTTGGGATTTTGACCCCAAACTCGAATTTTATATAAAAAAATCATGTTTGAGTGTTTTAGGAGGGAAGATACAATAGAATGATGAACAATTTGTGAAGTTCAAGCCATTTTTATGCAGGGAAGCCATTGAGGAAGCAAGATTTGGAGGCCATTTCCAGGAGTTCTACTCCACCTTTTTTAGTTTCGTTTGTTGCATCAGGTGCCTGAGATAGATAAGAACAAAACAAATTCTATCAGAGACCAAATTGATGTAATTTTGATACATTTTTTAAGCATTTAATATTAATAAGAAGCCTCCCACTGAAGACAAAGGCCCAAAGATGGAGGAAAATTTGTGTCAAACTCCGTTATCAATCTTTGGTGTTATTGTTTGATTTTCTTATAGTCTATTTTATGTTTTGATTTCTTTATGATGGCTGAAACATTCTTTCATTAAATCTTCTTCTTCTCTTTAAATACTAAATGCTAAAATAACTCATGAATAAACTTAACCAAAGTCTTTAAAACATCATTTTTGGATCAAAGAGCATAGGAGAGAAATTTTATTCCCAAACCCAACCTTCTCAATGATCATCAATTATTGGAATTTAAGAGGCCTCAATGGCCTATGTAAACAAAAAATATTGAGGGCCTTAATCTCTGCTGAAAAATCATCCATTATGTTGATCCAAGAAACAAAATGCAATTTTGAAATCCTCAATAAAATTGCTTCTAAATATTGGAAAGGATTCCTCTCAACAGTGGTAGACACAGATTGAGCATCGAGTGGCCTTTTCATCCTTTGGAATCCTTCTGAAATCACCCTCTCTCACTTCTTCACCACTTCTCGCTCCATATCTGCCAAATTCCAATCTGTGGGCTCAGACCAAATCAGTTATATCACAAATGTTTATGGACCTCAAGTCACCCAAGAAAAACTATCCTTCCTCCAATCAGTGGCCCTCTTAATTCCTCTCTTTGATGACTAGCCCTAGATTCTAGGAAGAAACTTCAATATCATCTCCTCCCTCTTAGAAAAACAAGGAGGTATCAATCTCCTAGATCCTGATTCAACCCGCTTTAAAGAAACCATCAACAAACTAAGATTAGTGTATTGGGAAACCACTACTGACATCTTCACCTGGAACAACCACTTCAAAGGAGAAAATCAAATTTCCTCCCATCTGGATCGCTTACTTATCTTTTAATCACTTCTTCATAAAAACCTCACCATTGAAGCTTCTATCCTTCCCTTCCTGGTTTCGACCATTAGTCCATTTACCTCCACGTTCATATCCATGCGATTCCAAAAAATCATCCTTTCCACTTTGAATCATTTTGGATAAATCACCCCTCTTTCCTCTCGAATTTCCCTTCTTGGTGGAAATAAGCTACAATCACCTCAGGCCCCGCCATGTTTAGATTTGAGCAACACTTGAAGAACCTAAAACAATAATTGAGGGAATCGAATAAAAATAGAATTTGGAGATATTTTTATAGAAAAAAAATCAACTCCAAGAAATAATGAAGTAGATTCAACAACTTATGATTACAAATGGGTGGTCCCAAGAGATCGTCGATGAAGAATCATCTCTCACTACTCAAATTTCTATCAGGGGAATGCAAGAGGAAATCCTCTAGCGTCATAAATCTAGATTCCAATGGCTAAAGAAAGGGGAAAGGAATTCTAAATTTTTCCACAATTCAATGCTCCAATGATGACACTAGAACGAAATCACCTCTCTAAGAAACGCTCAGGGAAATAAAATCTGTAATCACCAAGAAATCCAATGAGATCTAATTCAATACTATATCTCCTTAATGAAAGAACCCCAACAAAAGAGACAAGAGGAAATAACAAAAATTACTCATCATATTCCAAAAATCCTCACAACAGGTCACAATGAAGCTTTATTGAGAGAAATCACCATGGAGGAGGTGGAACAAACTATCATGGAAATTCCCAACGGTAAATCACCAAGCCCATACAACTTCACTATTGAGTTTTACAATGCCTATTGTTCGGTGATTTAGAAAGATGTCCTGGAAGTTGTGAAAGACTCTTGTAGATTCAAAAAATTTCTCTCGACCTTCAATGCCACCTTTCTCACTCTTATCCCCAAAGAAGACAAAGTAGAAAACCCTATAAAATTATGACCTATAGCTCCATGAAATTCCATTTATTAGCTCATCTAAAAAATCATTACTAAAATACTTAAGCCCCTCCTTCCTTCCCTAATATCTCATGAGCAGTCAGGTTATGTTTAAGGAATACAAATCCTGGACAATATCATATTAACCCATGAACTCCTCCATTCCCTCCACACTTCCAAGAAACCAATCATGCTTATAAAACTTTACCTCTCCAAAGCATTTGACAGCCTTAGTTGGGACTACATCTATAACACTCCTTTTTCCTTTGGTTTATCTCATAATTGGATTCAATGGATAAATTCCTTGATTTATTCCTCCTTTTTCTCAATTTTGGTTAATGGCTCTCCCTCCCCCACCTTTTCCCCCTCTCACAACATTCTCCAAGGAGACCCTCTCTTGCCATTTCTCTTCATTCTCATGTCAGAAGGACTTGGTAGGGCCATCAAGGAAACAATTGAGCAAGAAAATTGGAAAGGAATACCTCTTCATGGGGAAGAAAAACCTACTACTCATCAACAATTTGTTGATGACGCAATGTTAATGGCCACTCCAATGGTCAAATAATCTCTCCACATAAAAAAAAATTCTGGGACTTTTCATAGGCCTCAGGAATGACCATCAATCATGATAAATCCCAACTTTTATTTTTCAATACCCCTTATCCAATACAACATCATCTAATCGAAATCCTCGGCTACCAACTAAGTAAGCTTCCTTCCAAATACCTAGGTGTTCCTCTGGTCGAAATCTCCCTAAAGAAAATGGCCTGGGAAGATCTCCTGGTGGGTATGGATAAAAACCCTACAATTTGTCCTTTTGTTCCCTCAACATAGCCAACAGATTCATAATCATCAAATCAATCCTCCAAGCTATGCCAATCTACCGCTTCTCTATGTTAGCTTCCCCCAAATTTATTATCAAATCCATTAGAAACATTCATCGCTCCTTCCTCTAGGGAAGCTCAAAGAAAAAAAATAAATGGGCTTCGGTCTCCTGGGAGATTGTCTACCTCCCAAAATCCAAAGGAGGGTTAGGGTTGCATGATCTAGAGATTCTAAGCCAAACCCTAGGATCCAGAATTTTGTGGCATTGGTTAACCAACTCACAAACTCAATGGGCCAGCCTCTAGAAAACAAAGTATCCAAAGAACCTTCAATAGAGACAGATCATTAGAATGAACAATTCTCCAATATGCTCCAACCTATGAAACATAGCATGGAACAAATGTCATCTGATTCAAGAAAACTTATTCTAGGAAATTAAAAATTTTCAGGAAGCCCTATTTTGGGAGGACGCTTTGAAACAAAATCCTTGATGGATAGACCAAGAATCCCTTCAAAGCATGAAAACATAAATAATCAGACAAACAAAAACTCTAGTCTCTCATTACTAGTCTAACGAATAAAACAAACATCAATGGCGTGGATGGCTCCCTAAACGTTATTGGGTAGGAGCCTTGGACCATACTACCCTATATGGTTTCTTGGAGGACCTTAAAAAATGAAAGATCATAATATATACCAAACCAGACTATCTTCACTGGGGAAACTCTACTTCAGAAGCCTTCTCAAAAAAATAAGCCTATTCTTTCGCAGCTAAGCACCACCTGCTCTTGAAATTAGTAATTTTGGAAAGACGATGCAATCAAAATCTTTGGCCGAAGGTTTCTACCTTCCTTTGGTTTCTCATCCTTAACAAAGTTCTCACTTGGGACCACCTTTGCAAAAGAGGTTTCTCAGGGACCTCTCGTTTCCCTCTTTACCTTTAGCACAAGGAATCATTGGAACACCTTTTCGACACCTACCTTTACACAAAGGAACTATGGAATTACTTTGATATTATCTTCATCCAATCAAGATTCTCAAGATAGTCCATCTAAGAAACTATCAAATTTTGGCCTGTTTCCATCATTCAAATTCCTATAGTGAACAGAGCCTCGAATATCCTCCCTGGTTTCCTTACCTATGAAGCCTAGAAAGAGAAAAACATATGGATCTTCAAGATACTTGATAACTCTCCCCCTCTAAAATTTGGAGTCAGATCTATAAATCCATCCAAGAAACAATAATTTCTCAATCTCGGCAAGAAGAGGATTGGATTGAAAACTCCCATGAGCACTCAATTTTGAAATCTCTTAATCTCAAAGCCAACCTAGCCACTATGTGCCACTCTCCTCCCCTTATCATATTTACCCCCCCTTTCAATTGGTCCCCTCCTCCTTTAGGTTTCATCAAACTCAACTTCAATGGGCCCTCGAAAGGGAACCTTGGCAAAGCAGGTTATGGAGGAGCTTTCAAAAATAGTCAAGGAAACACCATTCAAACTTATGGGGGAAATATAGGCATCACCATGAACAATGTTGTAGAACTCCATTCTCTCGGAGAAGGACTAAGAATAGGTTTAAAACATGGCTTCTCTAAGATCATAGTCAAGGGTGACTCAGAAATAATCATTAATATCCTCAAGTGCATTCAACAGGGCTCCCCAATTTCAAAAATATCCAAAAAATGGCATTTGGAAACTAGCTTGGAAATAATCCATCATACCATAAGCTCTGTCCTAGGGCTACTTCCAAGTCACATTCTCTAGTTTTCCAATAAAATTATTGAATGTATGGCCAATGAAAGCATATAGTGAACATAATGCTCTTGGGAAAGTCCTTGGATTCCTTATATGAAGGATAGCTTTCACACAAACTATACCAAAATAGCCTTGTTGGACCACCAATCCTTGTATGGGGTGTTTGGGATGCAAATCCCAGGGAGAACCATACCCGAGGATGGAAATAAATATAATAAAGAAGCGGCTCCCACCACCTCTACGCATGTACCCTTTAAGGCTCCTCTAGCCAAAACACAGCTCCAACATTTAAGGCATATCAACTCTAATGATACTAATGGAATGGTAATCCATATGGGATCCCACTAGTTTTTTAATACCTTGCATGGATTGGATCTTAGTCAACATAGCCACCTGAATGGTGAACTTCATGCCATTAATTGACCGTCCTCAAGCCTAGTCTCTACATTCTCCACACACGATTAACCCTCCTCATGTTGACCTCTGCATTGAAAACAATGGACTCAATCCCAAGTAAAGGTTCGTCACATCCTTTGCAAATTAAGAATCATGCTCTTGAAACCAACATCCTTCGTTCCATCGGTAGTGATTGGCACCCTACTCCTCTGCTCTTGTAGTTGTATCATCCCTCTCTCTATTCTTTAGTCTACACTATCATGTCTCCTCAACATGGATATCCTAGAGGCTATCATCGAGGCTCGGGGGCTCCAAAATATTCCTCCTCCCACCAACAAGAAGAATAAATACTATTCTCACAAGTGCATTAAGAGGAACAAAATGCAGCCTTGTTGGACCACCAATCCCTCTATGGGGTGTTCGAGATGGAAATCCTAGGGAGAACCATCCCCGAGGATGGAATTAACTGCAATAAAGAGGCGACTCCCACTAGCTCTACACTTTTACCCCTTAAGGATCCTACAGTCAGCACACAAATCCAACATTTAAGGCCTATCAGCTCTCCCGAGACTGATTGAATGGTAATCCATGTGGGCTCCCATGAATTTTATGATACCTTGTATGGCTTGGATCCCATTCAACATAGCCACCTAAAAGGGTAACTTAATGCCATTAACTTCACGTCCTTAATCCGAGTCTCGACATTCTCCACACATGATTATCCCTCCTCATATTGATTTCTACATTGAAAACAATGGACACAATCCAAATTAAAGGCTTGTCGCCTACTCTGTAAATTGAGAATCCTTCTCTTGAAACCAACATCCTTCGTTCCATTGATGGTGATTAACACCCTACTCCTCTGCTCTCGTAGTTGTATCATCCCTCTCTTCGTGATTTAGTCTGTGTTATCATAGCTTCTCGACATGGATATCCTAGAGGCTATCTTCGAGGCTCAGGGGATCCAAAAGCTTACTCCTCCCACCAACCAGAAGAAGAAACACCAATCTTGTGAGTGAAACAAGAGGAACACAATGCATCCATCAATTATTAAAGTAACACTCCCCATCTCTTTCAAAGGATTCTGGACAAAGTTGAAGTTGTGGTTAACCTATAAAAACACAAGACCAAAGACTCTGAAGTGGCTGAGACTACGATTCACTAGCTTATGGATGTACAACATACCAGAGCAAGGGAGACACATTACCGGAAGACAGTAGAATTATACTGGAATATCAAAACCTTCATGGGACAGATGCTCTTGAAAATGGAGGGATACCCAAAACAAAATTCAACTTCAGCTTGATGGTCTCCACCTGATCATCAGAGAGATTCTCTCTCATCTTCCTCCTGCTTATAACAATCAACCAGTGTTAGTTGCAGCTCGCAACCAACAATCTGGTAAAGGTAATGTTCATGGAAACAATGTCTAGGGAGCCTCAACCAGGACATCTACTCTCTGAAGCTTGGTACCTTTCAAGTCTTCTTTTAGACGAAATGTCAAACAAAAATATGAATACGCTTGTTAATTCTATCAAATTTCCTCATAGAATACTTTGTGTTTCTAGTTTTTTAAGTTTTTTGAACAAATTAAAAACAACATATTTCAACTGATGATATTCTCCTCTACTTTTGGTTTGGTTTCCCAAGTGGTAGGCTAGTAGAAAGGAACTTTTTCCTATATGATACTTTGAAAAAACAACAAAATTTTGCTCGTGAACTTACAAAAAAAAAACATATACGAATCAGCTCTTCAAATATAATAAAATCATAGGTTCTTTAAATGTAATAAAATCATTGATTCTTTGAAACAAAGAATGATGCTAACATCTCACCTCGAATATTCAAAATTTTAGTACCTTTTGGTGCATAGGGTAATACAAGCACCGACATGTATGGATTCTACAAGCATCGGGACAAACATTAAATAAAAGAACACCGATGTGTTTATAAACTTAGAAAACCTCAATGTTGGATACAAAAACAATGAAGAACTGGTGCGTAAAAATTATAAGAGCACTCGTGCTCCATACAACAAAATGGGAATCTGAGGCGTAATAAATATAAAAGCATTGGTGCCTTTTAATTTTATGTATGCATCAGTGCATTTTATGTATTGGCACACAGGTTCCTTTTAATTTTATGTATGCACCGGGGCATTTATGTGATGGTGCACTGATTCCTTTTGATTTTGTGTATGGACGGTGGAATTTTGTGTAATGGTGCACCGATACATTTTAATTTTATGTACGTATAGGGCCATTTTATGTAAGGGTGTATCGATGCATTTTCATTTTAAGTACGCACCGAGGCATTTTATGTAAGGATGCACCGGTGTGTTTTGAAAATAGAAGCACCGAAATAAAATCCTCTACTACAACCTCAGCTCACCCAATTTTTTTTAGTTGTATGTAACATCCATTAAAAACTCTGCTAAAACCTACATAACCAATAGAGGAGGTTGTAGTGGAGGTTTTTTTTTTCAAAATTTTTCGAATTTTGTAACACTAAAAGCCTCTGCAAAGACCTCTGCTAGAAGGGTTTCTCCTTGTAGTGTTCCTACCTTCAAGTTTTTCATCAAAATTTATCCTCTTTAGTGTGTTCCTCTCTTCTATGCATTTTCGAAAACCTTTTCTTTTTCTTAGGAATTGAACTTAGTAATTTCACTTCAACATTACTTTTCTTAGGACCTTTATTTATTAATTTCCTCCTTAAAATTATCTAAGCCAACACCTTCTCTTCATTGTCTTATTTTTACTCTTGC
>JASDQU010736180.1:88429-102216 GCA_032191745.1 Picea mariana
TGCCTGAGATCCTGAAGAAGAGTCATTATAAGCTCCTCTCAGTGCAACCACTCTTCTTCCTTGTAATTCATCTCGTTGATGATGCCCTTTATGTCCTCAATTCCTCGCTTGATGGCATCCAAAGACTCCTTGAGTACGTTCCTTCCAGTGCAGTGGGATAAAACAAAAGAATATAGAGGAGGTGGAGGTGCATTAGAGGAGGAGGTGGGGGAGTCAGAACAAGGAATGGGGGAGGACAAAGAAGAGAGAGGAGCCGAGGGAACGGAGGAGGTGAAGGTGACGAGAGGTGGAGGTGAAGGCTGGTAAGGGGGTGACAGGCTAAGCCTTGGGGCGAATCCGAGGGAGTTACCAAGACTGCGGAACCATTCAACTCATCAAGCATAGGGAGACGACAGTGGAGGTAGATCAGGAGTGGTGGCCTGAGGAGGCAAATCAGGTGTGAAGGAAGGAGTGGGATCGAAGAGAGGATCTGGGGTGGAGGAACACTTAGGGTCATGAGGAGAACTTAGAAGAGCCTACTCGCCACTCCCTCTCGTGCCCCTGCCTTTAGAAGCATACTAGGTCACACCCCTTTTCGACTTACCTCTAAGTCGAGGCATCGAGAAAGCCACCTGAAACCAGATGAGGAGGGGGTGAAAATTGTGAAAGTTGTTGCTCGAAGGACGCGAGACCAGCCAGACGCAGAAGCAGTGATTGACCAGAAGATAAGTGTTGGGCTCAGAGGGCCGGGTGCACCGCAAATGCTAGAGTTCGAGGAAAAAGACTGGATCAAATTCCAGAGGAGGCCAAGGGATCGAACGAGCCATGGAACTCTAGAACACATGCCTAAAACCGCCATGCTGGGGAGGGTGATGGGACTATGACTGCATCCATCCCATTACCATTAACATTCCCATGAATAGAGGCGCCAACCCATTAAACCAAACCATAATCGAATGAATAATGAGGAGCGATGACATTAACATGCCTGAGCTGGCTCAAGGTGGCGGGAGACTAGGAAATGTTTCCTCGCAGTTGGTTGTCCACCCGTCATGTCCTTAATCACCCCATCTGGAAGGGTGATCCCATAATGTTGACATCTAACTTAGTTAATCATTTTTATAGTAACTATGATTTCTCATTCGGGAGTTGGTTAGACATTATTCTTATTACTTAATAAGTCTAAAGCTCCATTCCTGTGTAGGACAATAGGGACACAGAGGTGGCCTTTCGAGGCCCATAAATCTATGTGGGTACTACAACTTTCACTCAGAATAACAATCATTTTACCTTCATCTTGTCAGCCTTGTAATCATTAGGTAGTCAGTGCTGAACTCATTGATTGACTCTCTCTTTGGAAATGTATTATTTTCATGATGTGTGGAACCCCATCATTGATGTGCACTCATGCATATATCTCTAAACACTAGTCTAGGTGATTAACTTTACCATGAGGCAGTAATTTGGCAATGCCAACCATATCTATTTTAATTGTACACTCATGCATATATCTCTAAACATTAGTCTAGTTGATCAACTTCCCCATGAGGAAATATTTTGGCAATGTCAACCATAGCTACTTTAATCGTAGGGTATGGTTTTTGGATTTAATCCATGCAAAATAATGAAAATTTCGTTTATAATGATCCTGGTTAGAATCATGCTTATTGTGGTTCCAAATAGGAAGTTGGGTCTATGCTATATGAAAAATGAGTATGAACCCAAAGGTAATCCTAGGAAGTCCTTTACAAAAATTAGTAGGTTTTACATAAAAGATGGAAAATGAATGTCTTTTAACTTACTATCATGGTTTACTCTATATGTGTTGTTTAACCTTGTTAATGACCAATTTAACTTTCATTCCCTAGAATTATAACTAAATCAACTTTCTAATGAAAACTAGAATTTATTCAATTTTGTTATGGATAAATTTGGCCTATGGATAAGCCAAATCTCCCTTGGATCTACCCTTGATTGAAGACAGACACCAAGGAAAGATTCCCAAACATTTTTCCTTAGTTCTAAACATATTTGTTTCCTGTTAACCAAGAAGGAGTGATAAACATACATTTTGAATCGACGGTTGTCCTCATATGTCCTGGCTAATGCATCTCTCGAGATCTAGCTCCAACTCCTACATTCTTCTTCTTTCACATAAGGAGACAAATAATCTATTGATCTACTAGTATTCCTTGAATGAATGAATGATGATGCATTCCTCCTAAAAATTATTTCTCTTGCTCCTTCTCAAGCCTCACTCAAGCAAGGAAAACTTGATTTGAAGGATGACCCAAATGAAGAAGATCCTCTAAAAAATCCTGCAACATGTACCTGTAAATGATTCTTCCTACCTTTTCCATGGAAACACCTTCCTTTTATATATTTGGGGAGAAGGATAGGAAATACTTCTATATCTCTAGAACTTATTGAACTCGACTAAATTGAGAGTTCCCAAGCTCCTTTCATGAGATCACTAACTCACACAAATTTGATCTCCTAAAAAATAACCAAATATATAATTCTATAGAGGCGATTGCGGGAAAACATTAATATATTTAGAGACCATTTGTAGGTTGTAAAGTTGTTCAACAATGACTAGTCACTCCCCATCAATGGTTTCAATAGTGACCATCCTCAAAATTAAGTAAAATCCATGGCATAAGATTGTGAAATGACTGGAACCAAGGTAGAGGATTGTGTCTCAACATAGCATCATCAATGTGTTCTTCCTGAGATCTTGGGGTGGAAAATACATTTGTAAGAGATTCCCCCTAATGTGTGATGTCATGAGAGGAATGAATGGATGGAACACAATGCAATAATAGTCACCAACTTGAGGTAGCATTAAGATGGAGAAAAGAGGTCAAGAATCCAAGGAGTACCTTCAATCAAACATCAAGTATGTATACAGATCATCCCATAGGTAGGAATACCCATTCTTAGAAGGGAAACAAAGCATGCCCACCATCACAATACACTGGGGATCCATGAAGTGAAATGAAACACTATGGACATGAAAAAGTACATAGTGGATCCATGTCATCAAATAGATCATAGCCACATGAAAATGTGGATCTATGTAACAATATACATCAAAAATACATTTAGCACCAACACGAGTGCTCCCGTAGTATTCAAAGTACTCGTACAGTAGTGATATACTCCATCGCAACATAGAAGAGGTGGATAAGAATGATGTGTGCCCAAACCCAAGGTCTTCATCCCAAACCTCAATGGTACGATTATACAACATGCAAATAGATGAGTTGATTTCTAGCATGGTATAAACCATCTCATTATTGGTCATTAGGGTATACCATTAATAAACGCAAGGGGACCCACCAATTATGGAAATAGGCCCCAAAGTACCTAGTACAATCCAGCGAGTGTGAATAGAGGATATGATGTTGAAAAATCATAAAATAAATCGATTATGAGTCAATGATGTAAACACACTATTGATCATGAGGAAGCCTACCATTGGGGATTTATAGCTCCAAGGTACCAACTAGTTTCTAGATCCCTCTCCTAGATAATGTTTTGAAGTTATCAGGAAGAGATCTGTCGAAGGAGGGACTTAATGTATCCCCCATCAATCGACATGAAACAAACACTGAGAGGTGATGTTAAGAGATAGAATAATCAAGAAAAACTGACATAGGGATGACTGACATGAATGGTCAACAAGACAATAGATGGCTGACTCAGGTTTCACTACCCTTGAACATATAACGTGATATAATGATGACTTGGAAACAAGACTCAAGAGCACCAATGATATAGTGCAACAAAGTAGGAGGCATATAATCACTCTCCATAATTACTAGAAGGGTAACCAGTCAGAGGAGTATATGTGACTCATATGAATGGTATACGACTCCTAGGCAAGCTATAACCCAACTATAAGATAGTGATGAAAACATGTGTCATGTTCAAGGGAGAAACGACTAATGTTGCCACTTTGTAAATATATATCACTGGTAAAAAAAAAACACTCTTTATTTTAGTGTTTCCTTCATGGTTTAACGAGTGCAGAAGAAGGATAAAAGTATGCTTGATGGTGTCTTTCTCATTTAGTTTTTATGAGCCCAAAAAGGAGTTAAAATTTGACTCAAAAGGTGTATTTTTTAGTATTCGTTTAGTCCAAAAACAAGTTAAAAGTATACATGGAATGGTGTCGTTTTCACGGCTAAAGCAACATGAAAAAAAGTTAAAAGTGAGCTCATTTAGGTGTCTTTTTCATGATTTAATGATCATGAAAAGAGGTAAAAGTAAGCTCGTCCAAAGAGAATGAGTGTGTTAACAACATGCTTCTAATTTAAGCTCATCCAAAGAGAATGAGTTGCTTAACAACATGCTTCTAAGTTCCAAGCACATGGAACCGACCTAAGCAACATGAATGGAAACAAGTATCGGTAAGTAAGGTCCACTCTTAGGATTTTTTCTTTCCATGGGTAGATGGTCACAAAATAGAGGTCAATTAATGAAAGAGGCGAGTGGCCAAGTGTTATTGCAATGGTGGTCAGCAAGATCAAGGAAAATAACAATGCATTAGAAGGTAGAATGACATAAGAAACAAATTCATATGTGACCATAAAGCAACATAAAAATACGGGAACCCCTTTAATTTATGGCCAAAACATAGATGAAGAGAGAAGAATGACACACAACTTCAAGTCATGGCGGGTCTATAGGAGGGCTCTTGGGCCGACAAGAAATTGTAGCATGTGAATCAAATGGTAACAAGGATGATAACTAGGGTTCCCATGAAGGGTAGGCACTACCATGAAAGTTACGACATGAAAAAATATAGTGTCTAATGTCACATCCTGACGAGACCAAACCTAAGGCATTGTGATGACATAACATACGGTTAATAATGAAAGATGATGTCATAGGGAAAAACATATCCCTATATTCTAGTTTGAGACATGTAACTTGGGTTCAGTGGATGTCTCCATAAAAATTCCAAACAAAATGTCATGGAGTCTTGTAAAACACATCCATAAATACTAGACTTGGGGTTAATATGCATAGTGAAATCTTAAAAAGATGTTTTTGTATTTTTTGAAAAAGATATATGAAAAAAAATAACATTCACACCACACACCTATGTACAAGGAACTACGCTACTTAATGATTTATATAATGTAGATCCCATTTCTAGGCTCAAGCCAAGGATCCCTATCATCACCAATGAACTCATGGGATGATGTAGACATCATATGGCACACCATGGTATGCCGTGAAACTTAGAAATGATTTTCTACAGTCGAGGATACTCATCATGAGTGGTTTCATGAACTATGGTAGCTTCTTTATGATTCTCATCAAGGCATGTAGGAGGTATGAAATGTGAATCATCGATGGAAGGAGAAGTAGATAATTCCATGGAAAGTTTCGAAAAAAGATAACCAAGGAGGAAAGGGGTCAATACTAGGAGGTATATTGAACGCCCAAACAAATTCCTATAGTCATGGATCAAGACTCATCATGCTAACTCTCATCGGTTCTGAATTAGGAAAATATGATTGATGCATCACCTCATCCTTTGTATCTATGGAATCCATGACATCCAATATGGCCATATCTGAAGGAAACTCGGTATCTATAGCCGAAATACATCATGGCTTTATTTTATATAATTGAGAGAGAGAGTCAAATTGAGGGGGACCCCGACTTGGAGAGAGAGAGGAATCCACCTGCATGAGAACAATGTTAGGTGAAATAAATCTATAATCTCTTCAATTTAGGTGATCATACCATGCACGTATAATGTTGAAGTCAAGTACAATATGGAACATGATACATATGAATCTAGATCATAATACATCTCGAAATTAATGTTTATTCCATTTCAAATACGTTATGAAAATAATGTTTCCTAGTGAGAATACATGAATGTTGTAAAGGAGGCCCATTTGGAGAGGACCCGAGACATGATAATAGCACACTGTTTATAAGAGAAAATTAAAGGCTCACATAAAATTAGAATGTATGTCAAGATTGGAATGCATGTAAAGGTACTATAATAAGTTGTTGAATCGGGCCAATAATTATGTGAAATTGGAGAGTAAACAACCCATGGGGGTGGAGTAGGCTGATCACAATCCATATTACGATGGATTTTATGACTAAAGTTAGTTTATGTTGACGAGACCACCAAGGATGAAATATCATTTTCTAAGAACGACATACTAGCTTCGAATGACTTAGATTCCTTAGGACAAGGAACCAACCAAGAATCAAAAGACTTGAGGGATCTATTAGTAAAATAAGAGATCATATTGATTGGAGTAACATTCGTAGAAGAAGGTGGTGGGGGAAGTGGGAATGTACCCATCAATGAAGAGTCTTTGAACATTCCCATACCAACACTCATGTAAGAACTTTGGGATTCACCAACAAAGGATATATTAGAACTCACATCGGTTCTAATTTATGGGGTACAATATGAAAGTTGATAAATTGTGACAATATTTCCTTGATGAGGAAAGAAAAGGACCATAAATACTGACCAGATGCCAATATTCATCTCACAGAACTAGGTGCACCTAAGTATCAAATTATACTCCAATGGAGTTTCGACCACCTCTACTTCAATGGAGATAGTCTTGTCACCTAAGTCAATGGGAAACATGGCGATAATACCATGAAACTTGAACATGCGTCCAGAAAAATCCTTCAACATCGTGTGAGACCAATCAAGCTTTGGAGAGTCAATGGATTTCCAACATGACATGGACATAATGAAAGTCAGGGCTCTGTCACCAGCCATTGTGTGGAAGATCTTTTTCCCATGTACTCTCACTTTAATATGAGAAGTGATTTGGTGGGAACGTTGATTATGAGCCTAGTTCATGTCAAATGAAATCAAACTTGATTATGAGGGATCAAATCTGCCTATGGCAAACAACAAATCTTTCCACTGTGTGGGGTAGCTTTGGAGGAATTCTAGAGAAGACATGGGACATATTGCTTGGGTGAAGTCTTCATCAATATTGTTGTTGTGGGTGGCCTATGTGTTTGGATTGTGTGTCGTGTGTCGAAGAAAACCCTTCGATAGGTGAATAAATGTGTTAAATGATGGATTTTATATATAGAGAGGGCCACCAAGATAGGAAGAGTAAGTTGGTTCCTGGTTTGCAGGACCTACCTCGGGTGTATCATAGTTACATGCTCGGGTCTGTAAGGAAACCATCTGATCACACATCATGATGTTGGAGGTTGAGGATGACCCATCAAACTGAGGGGTATCTTCCATTCCCCCTTGTGGAGGAGAAATATTCGATGTAACCATTTGATGAGGTTGGGGGGAAGGGATGAGCCAAAAATACAGGTTGGTTGGAGCCTTCTATTGGGAAAGGTACCGATGGATTTCATCCTTCCTGGGACATTAATGGGTAGAATGGTCCTCAGTACAAATAATGAAAGGGAACCGACTATTTTTATTCTCTCTCATGCCTTCCCCAGTATTGGTTTGGGATTGATGGTATCCAAATTCATTGTTAGCATTTTTCTTCTTATTCTTGTTCTTCTTCCCCCGAGGTTGCTGAAGACTGTTCGGTTGTGTGGATTGCACCGAATTCAACTTGGAGGGTTGAATGGGAGCATGGGTATTTTAAGTGGTGGCCTTAGAAGCTAGTGGGTTTGATGAGATGTTCATGTTATCCAATTGACCAACTTAGTAATTGGCCCACATATGCATTGGAAATAGTACCAACCACACCATCGACATGGGGTCCTAGGTTTGGTCTATATTTATTTGTCGATGACCTTGGAGCACATGAAATGATATCATATAGAGTTCCATACTGAGAATAAATGTTCTCTAAATTCTAGGCACACAAGTTATATTTCTCCTCGGAAACCTCCCCTTCCATAAAAATATCCCTGGAAATAGGTGGCAAGAGGGATTTGGTGAACCATTCCATAAGGAGTTGGTCAGGAATTTTGTCTTTGATAATTCTATGTTGTTGTCTCCACTCATGAATATGATAAGAAATATGAGTGGATGTCCTGAAGCATATATATAGATAGCGATATCCCAGTCTCATACCTAATTCCTAGTTGAAAATGTGTCAAAATTGCCATGAGAAATTTATTGAAGCTAGAGAAGGAAGCATCCTTACGTTCTATGCACCTCTCAACGACACCTCCAATCATTGATCGCTAGAAAATACATAGTCTAATACTGTCGTCCACTAAAGTGTTGGATGAATACCATAATTGATAAGTCATGACATGTGTATATGGGTCTTCTCCAGACTTACCATCAAACTTCGCTATGTTAGATGGTATCTTTGTAGGTATGGCCAGACATAATGGATCATGCATAATGGTGTCATTCATCAAATGCGAAAAATTAGGAAAGTATAATGTCACCAAGAAAGGAACTGATGTGTTGGCAAAGGAAGGCAGGGTAGATGATGAATAATTATGATCTCAGATGAGCCTTTAGGCCCCCCCATGTGAGTGTTTTCGAATGGAGAAGGAGTTCCAAAAGGGTGAGTTCCTCTAGGGATGTTAGTAATCCTAGGAGCATGATTTCTCTTGAGACCAAACATGCCCCCAACGAGATTAAATCCAGGGATAAAAGGACTAAACATGCCCCAAAAGGATTAACTCAAAGATAAGACATAGAAACTACAGGAAATATACTCCTCTAACCAAAAGTTTCCCCAAAAAAGTAACTTCCAGGACCAGACATATGGATGAAATGGTAGCCACCCCACTAAGAACAATTTCTCTTGTGAACAATGGTGTAACTAGAAGGCTCGCTATTCCCTAGACCAAATTTTTCCTGAGGGTGGCTTACTCTAGGGACATAGGGGATTAGTGTATGGATAGAGCTTCCAGGAATCAATGTACTATTCCATGAGATATTGAATACCCCCAAAAAATCATTTCTCCTAGATTGGATATGAAAAATACCAAACCCACTAGGCATGTTCCAACCAAATGGAAAACTCACATTTGGCATCACTGGGGCACCTATAGGAAAAATAAGGGTGGAAGAAGTTCCACTACTAACACTAAAGCCAAGGTTAGGCCTCTGATTGGATGGATATCCATATGTTGGCATGACATCATATGGGATGGGAGTTCCAAATCTAATCAGAGTCATGGAAGGAAAAGTAGACACAACTAGCATGCCCCAAATGGAGACACCTCACAAAACATGCATGGATGGTGTAGGTCCAATTACACAAAGGGACGGTAAGGTGAAAATTACTAGGATGCCACCTATAACACTATTCAATGAAATAAAACGATTAGGAACAATGGATGAAACAATTGGGATCGACATGATGTGAGGGTTACTAAATAAGGAAAAAGGATCACTAAAGAGCTCCCTAACCTGAAAAAGTACAAGGTCATGAGGACCAATCAAAGGAGGGTTAAAATGAATTTGTGGAGTCTAGTCAACCACTTCTACTTCAAATAACTCACTATCCCAAAACCGTGTTTCAGGCTCTTGAAATTCTCAGTTACTTATCTTGTGTCTCTTAATAAGTGGTTGTTCCTCTATAATAGGTGCAATCCCTCGTTGTTGAAAATACTAGCGATGTAGTTGTTCAACCATGTTGAATGATATGTGTTAAAAAAAATCAACCTAATATTGATGTGGACTTGGAAACAAAGAGCACACCCCTATCAAATCTAGGTGAACAATTAAGAAAATCAATGGATTAAGGGGCCCTCTAAGAACCAACCTTCTGGGGATACTAAGTGCCCAAAACATTGGCCAGCAAAGGTGTGAAGAACAATTACGATAACCTACACAAAGAATCCTTTACTGGTGTAAGTACCCTTTATTAAGGTGGTCAGCCTCCGAGGGAACTGAAACCATAATTCAATGTCTATCTTATGTACTAAAGGTATATCCCACTAAAAGTTACCTTTGCAACTACCTAGGAGTGGCCACTACAGTTAACACCTCACAATCAGTATCTGAGTGAAGATTCAAAGGTACAACCACACGTATGGAGAGGGAAACTAATCTCGTAGCCTCCATAAGCATTATGTCTCAGGGAGGTGTGGAAATTCTAATACTCTCATACACATAGTAGTTGAAGTAGTCTAGCAAATAGTAAGAAAAGAAGATAGGGGTAATAACCCTACTTTCCCCAATTTGACATCGTGATTTACTCCTGTGTCAGATGAGATTCCCAACACACTAATTGCGAAAATGGATTTAATCACTCTTTACTGATTTCTAGGTTTCATTTTTTGGCCTTGGAGAGTTAACTCTCCAATCCTACACGAAGGACCTAATCCCATATATGTTGGTGTTTCTAGCAAGAAAAAGAGTCTAATTATTTTTAGATTATGTATTCTTAATGGTTGTTTTTTAGTCAAGGTAAGACTTGTTCCAAATCCAAAGAAGAGGAAAATGCATGCAAAATGTGAAACTTCCATTTTCAATGAACTCTAGCTAAGGAAGGGAAGAGAAATTTTTTCCTTTCCAATTTTATAATGAATAATACAACCTCACAAAATACAACAAACATGCAAGACAAGACAAAGACACTAACAAGATCTTCAAATGCAATTTTTTGCAAAGTACCCAAAATTTGAACCCTAGAAAATTATGTTTTTGTTTATTTTTTTTCTTTTCTAAAATGTGAAGTTATTTAATATAAGAAACTAAAAATGCGGATAAAAAACAATGAACAAAAAAAAGGGATATAGGATATCGGTAGTGATGCACTAAATCACACTGCAAGGTCTCTACGATATCAAAATCCCAAACTTGGAAAATGACTTAGCAATGAATAACCTTTTGAACATCACCAAACCAAATGTAAAGGAGAAATAAACATAGTACTATACATGATGAGATCCATTGGAAAGGATGCCCATATCTACACTCACTGGGTAGCAAATTGAAACAAACAAGCAATGCCAATCAAAACACTCCAATCACCTCAAGCTCACTTGAATACAAGAAACAAGCACAAGGACCAAAAAAAGAGGATAAATATGCTCTCAGATCATACATATGCTCACAAGGCTCAATAAATATCATATACAAAGAGAAAAATGTAAAAAAAATTGAAAAACAATTAGCTACATGGGCGGTCACGGCCCATGAATTCTACATCTAGCGATCGTCTATAGGTCATCATGACCTAGCAAGTATGCAACCCACAACCAATCACTTTGGTTTGAACTAACGAAGTGTGACTTCTTATAGAAGTTTTGGAAAAAAAATCCAAAATCTGTACCAAATATGTCATATATGCAAGATCTTCTCTTCAATGGAGTGACAGGGAAGACTAAGGACTATAGAAAACTTATAGAAGACTAAAAAGAAAGAGGTAAATTGAACTAGAGAATAATCAAATATCCTTCCCTAGTGGATTCACGAGTTCTGTTGTGGATAAATCTATCCTATGGATAATCCATATCTCCCTTGGATCTTCCCTTGATCCAAGTTAGCTAGTGAGGCTAGATTCCTAAATAGTTTTCCCTGGATCTAAACAAATTTGTTTCCTTTTAACTAAGAAAGGGTGATAAACATACCTTTTCGAATGACTATTGTCCTCATATGTCCTGTATGATGCAACTCTCGAGATCCAGCTCCAACTCCCATGATTTGGTTCCTACACACAAGGAGACAAACAATCTACAGATCTACTATTCTTCCAGTGTTAGGAAAAACACATATTTGATTCGGATATAATCTCATCTATTGAAGGTAAGATTCGATCTATCTTATACAATTGAAAAAATCAATATGGATAGGGGAAATCTATATATCTATATATAAATGAATAGATAAGTACATCAAAAACTATTTCACCTTGAATGAATGATGCATTCCTCCTAAAAATTCTTGTTGTTGATCCTCCTCAACCCTCACTCAAGTAAGGAAAACCTAATTTGAACATTGATCTGAATGAAGACGCTCCTCTGAACAATCCTACAAATGATTCTTCCTACCTTTTCTAATGGAAACACCTTCCTTTTATAGATTGCTGGAGGAGGCTAGGTGAGGATTCTTTATCTATAGAACTTAGTGAACTCGGTTGAATTAAGAGTTCCCAAGCTCCTACCACAATATCACCAACTCACCCAACATTGATCTCCTTGGAAATCACCAAATCTAGAAGGCTACAAAGGTGGGCGTGGGCCAACAATAATGCACATAATAAATGGTCACAGGTTGTAAAGTTGTCCAGCAACGACTGATCACACCCCATCAATGGGTTCAATAGAAACCGTCCTCAAAATTAGGGAAAATCCATGGCAGAAGAGTGTGAAATGAATGGAACCATGGCATAAGAGTGTGTCTGAGCATAGTATCATCAATATGTTCTTCATGAGATGCTAGGGTAGCAAACATGATTCTAACAAATTTGCAACTTCAAAATGAAACTTTCAAACACTAAACACCTCTCTTCTATCCTATAAAATTAAGAACGTCATAAGCTACATTCAAACTCTATTTATTATTAAGACTCACCCTTACCCATCTCACAAAGCTTAATTTGGATCCCATGATAATAGGTGGAGTATCTACTTGAAATGTTGGAACATTTCTAAACTTCAATATAGTTTATATCGAAAAAAAATATTATAATCACTACAATCATTGAACTAACCATCTTTACATTTGATTAAAGAAACGAAAAATATTTATAAAACTTAAATTAAAAATTGATTTAAAATATATTACTTTGAAACATACCACATAAATTATTAATAACTTTTAAACTCCTTTTATAAAGTTATTAAAGCTTTCCTTATGGAATTATTACACCTCTAGGAGTATGGTATATAGTGTTCAATTCACCCGTCGAAGTGGTTAATACAAGCATTGGATGGTGACATGGACGTTCCATCGTTACCATCTTTCAAGGCCCTACCATTCTATGCATCATTAACAATTTAAGGGAGGTTAATGTGTTATGAGAAATATGGTGTGGAGAAGATGATGTTTGAAAACCTCCAACCACACCAAGTATTCTAACATATGGAAATTTTATATTTAAATCTCAATTCTTCTCTCGTTGATGCTCAAAATCCTCCAAAAACACCAAGTCTCCTAGTCCTACTTGGGTTTCTCGTTAGGAGTGAAGTGTAGTTCTGTTCTATTTTTTCAATATTCTAAAATCCAATTTTTAATGCGATGACAAATACTTGGTATTTCGATTAGACATTTGGGTTGGCACCATTCGTGGCTTTTCAACTCATGTTACTCTCTACATTCAATATCCTACAATCCAATCTTTTATGCGATTAGTTATATTTAGTTTTCTGATTTGAGATTATGGTGGCACCATTTTTGGCTTTTCGATTATGAGTATGTTATTGCTTGCATTTAATGGTTAATAGGTCTACTTATTCAACGATGGCTATTATTTTGTTTTATGTGAGTTGTTTTTAAGGGTGGTGCAGAGTTAGATCAAAACCATTTTTAATTACATAATCTATCAAAATTTCATCACTAAATAATTTATTGTCTATTTTATGGATTTTTTTGGTTTATAATTTATCAAAATTTAAGCATTAAATATTTTATTGACTATTTTATGGATTTTGTGAAGTTTATATTTTTATTGATATTAGTAAAATGAATTGAATTATAAAATATAAGATAAAGAAGAATCCTTTACAAAGATATGCAGTGAACATAAATTCAGAGGAGCTTTTCCATTCCAGTGTAATAATCCAAATTCTTAAAATATCACAATAGAACATAATGTGAGTGTGGATCACAACTCCAATATAGATTAGTTACACAATAACACCTTAAAGAATAGGGGAACCCCCTCCAAATAACCAAATACTTTTATACA
>JASDQU010736180.1:107567-118743 GCA_032191745.1 Picea mariana
CATAGATTCTTGAGTGAATATTTGCTATCCTTGTATGTGTGTGTAGAAAATAATTTGATATATTTAATGTTGTAGTGTTGTTTCTATCTTGCAAATCTAGGGATAATTAATATCTCCATCTTTCAAGATACATGAGCCTATAATGGAGTATCTCAACATACCTAGAGTTTCTTCCCGAATTAATTAGGTTACACCTTGCAAACACATGCACAATCAAGACCTCCATCTCTCACCCAACATGTGCCTAAAATGGAGTGTTTTCCTTCACATTTGATTTCCTCTAGCATGGATTGATGTTTTCCTTTGAGCACATGAAGAGTGTTAGCTATTATTAGTCTAGATATTGTAGGAACATATTCAAAGTTCATATTTCTACTTCATGAGCCTATAATGAACATACTAGTCACCTAAGCAAAAGTTTGAATCATATTTTTTATGAGCTTTGCTTTCCATGTTTTTAATTGTGTGAAGATTGTTATTTTTAAAAAGTGTGTGTTGGTTTCTAAATGGTTTTCTTATCTAATTTATACTAAACAAACATAGAAACCTATCTGTTATCGACACATATAGTGCATCAACTCTACTGATTACAAATCCCGGTTGATAATTTATGTTTGGTAATATATTATGCATATAATTGCACCAACATTTTGGCGCCGTTGTCGGGGAGTAGTAAAAAGTAATAGGTAGTATTTGAATCAAATTGCTTTAATGGTTTTGGATTGGTTTTATGGATGACCTAAGGGTGGAGAGAATACGGTAAGACATGAGGGAAGATCCCATGCATCCACTTTGGTGGGGTTGCTCCAAAGTTAGGTTGTCCTCTATTCTTTTAATGCAAGTGTGTTTTTCCTTATTTTATGCAAAATTGTGTTTTCATGATGGGATAACTTCTGTGAACTGATAACCTAGTGACAACAGGGTCCCAATAACGCAGGGAGTTCAAGTTTGGTGTGTTTTATTTTTGAAAATAGTTTTAAAAATTAGATCTTTGATGATAAATCATTTTGGGGGTGTTGTAAGAACCCTCGAGTACTAATTTGTGTTGCGAGACAGGGATTATCAACCATCTAGAGTAATTCAAGAATGATCAAGAGCTTGAATAATGTACCTCCAAGAACATTCTCACATTCTAGAAGTAACTAGGATATCCTCCTCTCAAGAATAGAATATCTTCACAACAATCAAGAATCTAGTTGGCTCTCCATAGGAAGATTTAGAAGTCCCGTCGGATTCCTCTTGTCAATTTGTTGAGGAGAATAAAGAATCATGGATAGAATTCAATGGAGAGCAACCAGTGGAACCTGATATTGAGGAGTCCTTAGCATGCCTCTCAGCAGATCCTGTATGTACTCCAAAGACCAATCATCTTGAAGAGGATAATCTGCATAGAATGGTAGGGGAAGACATTCAGTGTGACCTAAACAAAGAAGAGAAACAAGAATATAGTGATCTTATTGAAATATGGTTTCAATTAGTTATTAGGTCACACCACGCTTTTATTTTTCATTATTTATTGATCTCATCATCAAAGCATTTGGTCCTTCATACTCTGGTATGTAGCAAAATTTATCTTTTAAACCCGAGTATGGATATATTTCTAACCCGTTTATGCACATGAATTCATTGGAAGTATTCCTATACTTGAAAGACATTTTATTTTGTTCAATTAGAGTAGGATAGATAAATAAATAAATGTTGCACATAAGTGAAATACAACATATCTTTCATATTTTTCATAGACAAGAATGTCAAAAGCTAATAAAGCAGTCGGTTTAAGATCTTTCGTTCCTATAGTGGATTTCTTTCTAAAAGTTATGATAATTTTGTTTGGAATTTTATGACAAGGTAATCTCTTCATCCTATGAATGCACACATAATACTGGAAGGGCTTCAAAAGAGGAGAAGACGTCCTTGTCAATGAAAGATAACACGTAAGGGAGTGCTTCATGACCTATTCTTCAAAATTCTTCTTTTTCCTTAAGTTGTTAAAAATGATGCATTCATGCTTTATCATTACCTATCTATTTTAAGACCACTATTTCACAAGGATGATCAATTAAGTGATCTTTTTAATATAATTTGAAACTGAATGTTAATTCCAAACTATTTTATTCATAGCTAATAATTCAACTTTTGACATTTTCCCTAAATTTTCTATTTGTAAGCATGAATAAAAATCTAGTTTTAATTAGTTCTATTGGTTTGTTGTTAGCAGATGTTCGCAACCCTTTGAGAAGCCATTTTTTATCATCTCACATTGTTTGCATGAGGCCATGCAAAACCTCAAGCATGGGGGAGTGGTTGCTGAGATAGTAGTAGTTAGGCTTATTTTATAATAAAATGGAAGTGGAAACATCATCAATGTTTTTCCAGCATAATACTTCAACAGAAAAAAATCATATGTTTCTTCCTGCAACAATAGTGATTGCTAGCATCTTCTACATCTTGATACTCATAGTATGTCAGCCACAAGGGGAAGACTACAAAGTTCCAGTATATAGAGAACTACCACTAGGTACCTTGTCCAATTCCCCTTGAGTACTGGAATACCATTTTGTGATGATCTGGTGTTGGATAACATCTCTGCGTTCATATGGTAATGGGAAAAACTCCATGTTCATCTGGTACTATGCAAGATCTCTGTTCATCTAGGGCTGGGCAAAAATAAATCTGCATTCATCCGGTACTATGGGAGAATTTTTGCGTTCATCCAGTACTGGGCAAAAGTCTGCGTTCGTCCGGTACTATAGGAGAGGCTATGTTCTTATTTGTTACTAAAGGAGAAGGCCTGTGCTATTCTGGTACTGGGCAAAAATAAGTCTATGTTCATCTGGTACTAAGGTGATCCATGTCTCATAATGAGGTGTTGGTAGTCCTTATCCTATACTCAAAGTTTTTACTACTCGATATAAATGCTTCAAGTAATAGGAGGTATAAACTCAACATTTTTTCATTTTATTAAGGAATTAGACTAATTATGTATTAAACATGTGGTTACTCTCATACATCCTCATGTCCTCAATTATTGCATGCTCCCTTCCATGAAATTTTGTAGGCCCTCGTATACATCTCCTCATACATAAATCATTCATATACACCTGAAATGTTGAGAGTACGAGGTAATTATACCTCTAACAGGACCAATTTCACTCTTTCTGTTTATATGGTGAAGAAACATCATAATGCCATGATCCAACATTGTTCCATAAGCCTGTGGGGTTGGGTACTAAGCCCTTGGTTCAGTACTAGTGGTGGAATTTTGGTAAAATTGTTATGTGCTAAAATGTTTGGTTATTTTTATATACAGTTTCCATCTTAAGCCATCTATATCGCCATCATTATTCCTTTTAGAGCAACTTCCATGTGTATTCCACTCTTGTTTTCTAAGATTACCAATGCATCCATCCTATTATGATTGAATTCCTTTGTGAAGTGTTTGTCGAATGAGAAAACAATCATCCATCATGTCACTGTGTTTCTGCCCCCTGCTCTATTCTGGTACTGCAAAATTTTGTTTCGGTACTGCTATGTTTCGGTACTACAAAATTTTGTTTCGGTATCATCCTGTTCCAGTACTATCTATTCCGGTACTACAGAAACTTGCTCCATTACTTATCTAGTATTGATTCCAAGGTGATATGATCTTTGTCCTGTTCTTAACATTGGTTTTCACTTCAGGTAATTGGAGGTATGAGCTAATATTTTCATGTTATTTCTATCAAGGATCATTTAAGTCCTATGTTGAATTGTTCTTTACTCATGTACATATTCCTCCTACACTTCTACACTCACCCCTAAATCAATCATCCTTGCTATCCTTTAAGAAAATATTTTGACATTTATCTCTGTATGATAATGGGTGCACCTGCCTTATTACCTCATCATTTTGAAAAAGTGATTTCTCATTGAAATATCCATTGAAAAATGGTGGCACCATTGTGTCTAATACTAAGCTAGTTGATTCAACAAGTTCTTATCCAATTTTATCTTTACAAGTTTCTCTTGGGAGGTATTGATGAAAACCTCATGTGGTGGACCGCCCTTGAATAACCTCAATGAACTTCCATGATGACCATAATAGGATTAACTAGAAGGACCTCTTAGTCATTATCCGATATGTTCCATTATACATTGAATAGATGAGATTTAAGTCTAATGTGGATGATGTCACCCTTGGGATAATCGCAAGCAGTTAATTATGTGCCTAATAACTCTAAAACACTCTCGTACCACCTACATTCCTTATACTCTAAAGTTGTCAATGAAAAATATACATCATTATAAATATTTTGAGTAATATAATAAAAAGGAAGTATCAGGAAGTATAAGTAAACTCGTTGAGGTACTGAACAGGCCTGCTGGTAGCGGGGCCATGCTTGTATGGTACTAAGGTAAACCCACCAGGGTAATAAACAGGCTTTCTGGCAGTGGGGCTATGCTAAGTAAAGGGAGTTAAAAAACATAAAGTGGAACACCTAAAACTGAACAAAAACCCTTGGGTCGCATTCTGAAGCATTATCAAATCAAGACTAGGAGATGACCTTTATATCTCTCGAATAATGTTCTTAAGAACCTTCAAGTATCCACTTTAGAGTTCTATCTTTAAAATAAATAGGTTTTCATGAAAGTGGGACCCTCAATATATGTAATTCACCTTACCTACGCAAGAAGATCGTCATCTCTAAAAACTTGAATAAGAAACGAGTTAATCATCTTGGGATGTATTCTTTTATGTGTTCCTCTCTTCAAATGAGATCTAAACTATGCTTATATCACTTTTATTTTAAAAGTAATCTAGTGAGGGGGCCTATTAGTCAAAGTCATTATGAAAACTCTTGGACACTATCCTATAATCATGTTAGAGTCACATCCAGCCCTTTCTCCTAACTATGATCCACAACAGATTGGATAAGATTTAACGTCAAATCACTAACAAATCTAATCTATTACTCATGACTCCACTTTTCCGTCATAACTAATTTTACATGGGTAAGAAGTGTGAATCATAGGCCAGGAAGTTTATATTGTATAACAGGTTACTTCAAAGAGAAATTAAGGAGTTGAAGAAAGGTGGAACTTCAAGGAATGCTTGATCGAGTGAAGAGTATCATCAATTTTGAAATTTTGAAGATCATTGTTGCATGAGGACATGTAATGACTTAAGCATGGGGGAATGTTGAGTATCCATTTTGACACATTTATTACCCTATATTATACTCTATCTGAGTCAATTTTACCTCTCACATGTGCATATGTTGACCATTTCCTCCAAAAATCCACTTAGTGACCTTGTCCATGTGCATAGAGAGGTAACTTATGTTAAAACATGATTTGTTTGATTTTCTTGATTAAAATTGATTAAATGATTGATTATTTATGCTCCTAATTACTTTGAATATTATTTAGCAGCTTCATGACAAGGCATCTCCTTATCCGATACTTTAACTAGTCTGGTACTGCAACAACCAACTGATCCAGTACCAATACTCCTCCTAATCTGATACTGTGGAGTGATGCGATACTACCTCTGCGTTCATCTAGTACCAACTCTGCACCTCTTCCGATACTAGCTCCATCCGGTACTATCTTTTCACCTCTTCTAGTACCATCTCTATGTCCCTTCCGGTATCAGCTTCATCCGATACCAGCTATGCGCTTCATCCGGTACCAACTCTGTGCTTCATCCGGTACCATCTCTCCACCTCTTTCGGTACCAGCTCCATTCGGTACCATCTTTTCACCTCTTATGGTACCATCTTCGCACCTCTTTTGGTACCAGCTCTGCACTTCATCCGGTACTCGCTCTCCACCTCTTCCGGTACCAGCTTCATCCAGTACCAACTCTGCGCTTCTTCCGATACCAGCTCTTTGCCTCTTATGGTACCAGGTTCATCCGGTACCAGATTGCACCTATTTTGGTACTAGCTCCATCTGGTACTACCATCACGCTGGTCCGGTACCCATAGTCACGACTTTGTTCATCCGGTACTAAACCCCTGCCTACAGGATTCTAGTACTAACTGTTCTAGTCAAGTACCAACTGTGCTAGTTTGGTACTAGACATAATTCAGAATTTTTGAATGCTTCTAGAAGAAAATCGGGCACATGTGTTTTGTCCAGAACGATGTTTTCATGCGGAAACATGGGTCAAAATTCACCCATCTCTCATGTGTGGACATCCAGCTCAGGGGGGACAATTCTTCCAAAATTAGTAAAAATCGCAAACTGCCAACTTGCACCTCAATTTCCGTGCATACGGTATCAGATCTAGAAATTCAAAGATATGGGTTTTGTCTAGAATATGGAAAATTGAGTAAAACAGAAGAACTTTTTCAAAATTATATTTTTTTTGGAATATATGGGTGGAGCCCTAACTCGAATCTACCCAAATTGATGAAAAACACAGTTTTTTGAGATTTATCCTAAAATTGTAAAAATTGTGTTCTTACTTTGGGGATTCGGTTTCATCCATTGCTCCTTGGATTTTATGTATAAATAAGACCTCATAGGTCTGATAAAAATGAATTTCTATTATGTAAGATTGGTTCTTGAAGAAAGATGAATTGTTATGTTGTAGGGTTGATTCTTGAAGACTCTGAATTGTACCTCTGTTTTTCTCAAGTAATGATATAAATTGTAGTTCATGGAATTGATGTGTGTTATCAGACCTTTCGTTATATAAGTTTATTTTAAATCTACCTTGTTGGTACGCAAACGGCCCACTGACCCAATCGAGGTAAGCTTCTTTGTATTTATTGTATATATAATTCTAGTTTGTGCATGGATAAAATCATTTTTGTTTTGATCACAAAACATCTAACTTTATTTCTGTTTTTCTTCAGTAAACATTTGACAAAATACAATAAAGATGTGTGGTAATTCTAAGTGAGTGAGCAATCATTTCTAGAGTGTAATATCGATTTATGAGTGCAACATAGATTCTTGAGTGAATATTTGCTATCCTTGTATGTGTGTGTAGACAATCATTTGAGAGATTTAATGTTGTGGTGTTGTTTTTATCTTGCAAATCTAGGGATAATTAAGATCTCCATATTTCAACCTACATAAGCCTATAATGGAGTATCTCAACATACCTAGAGTTTCTTCCTGGATTAATTAGGTTACACCTTGCAAACACATGCATAATCAAGACCTCCATCTCTCACCCTACATGTGATTAAAATGGAGTGTCTTCCTTCACATGTGATTTCCTCTAGCATTGATTGGTGTTTTCCTTTGAGCATATGCAGAGTGTTAGTTGTTATTAGTCTAGATGTTACAGAAACAAAGTCAAAGTTCCTATTTCTACTTCATGAGAATATGATGAACAGACTAGTCACCTGAGGAAAAGTTTGAGTCATATTTTTTATGAGCTTTGCTTTCCATCTTTTGAATTTTGTGAAGATTGTTATTTTTAAAAAGTGTGTGTTGGTTTCTAAATGGTTTTCTTATCTAATCTATACTAAAAAGACATAGGAACCTATCTGTTATCAACACATATAGTGCATCAAATATATTGATTACGAATCCCGGTCAATAATTTATGTTTGGTAATATATTATGCATATAATTGCACCAACATTGTCACTACCACATCAACCTATCACTGTCCCTGTCATTGGACTGATATACCATCATTGTCACTGTCACCNCCTGTCACAGTCAGCCTGTTACAACAACCTATGATATTGTATCTAAACTGGTTTATTTGATCAGAGACTTGCATATTGTCCTCAACTTCAGCAACAAGAGAATAACATCTTCATCAAACTTTACCTCAGTCTCACGTGACTAGTTTTGGATTAGTCACAAACCCTAACTTTCAACAAGAATAACTCTATACTTGTAATGAATAAATGTATGACACATTTTGCCAAAGATTATTTAGTATTTATTCTAACATTCCTCCAATTTTCATTCCTTGAACCATTCCTTAAAAGGAGTTATAGAGAAAATGGAAGCCCTTGTTGAATTCTATCCTATTCTAGAGATCGAACTTGTACAACATGCCACATGCTTGATATTTGATATATTATTCTGATCTGGATTTAGGAGTGGAACAAAATAATTAACAAACTGAATACAATAAACACAGAGATAGGAAGAATAACAAAAATATCTAGTGAACAATATCTTCTATTAAATAATGAAATAGGTTGAAACTGTAAAACTGCAGAACCAAAACTTGCTCGAATAGTGGTAGCTATCTCTGAAAAGAGATGTGGATGCTATGCGCATTCATCTGAGAAAAATGGATTACAATGAGGCTCCAGAGGCCCTTTTCATATTACTCATGAATGAAAAAACCCTAGATAATCAAAAAACCTAACCCTGAAAGGTGAAATGCCAAAAGTCATGTGGGCCCTATGGGTAAGTTGGTGTAATTTGGTACCTCAACTTCCTAGGGTCATAAATTTTTTATACGACCTCTGTTTTAGGCGTGTGATAGCCTATTGGAAAGGTATTTCAGATATATACACATTAATCCATCAAAATCTAACTTCGTCTATGGTTTGATTGTGTCGATCCAAAAAAACAACATTTAGGGCCCCAAAACGGCCCCGGAAGTACAACAAGATGTGCTGACATGAAAAAATACAAAATAATCCAATTGGATTAGGCGAGAGGCCACCCGTATCCACATGGAAGAAGTGTGGGGATTCATAAAACCCCAAAAGTGTAGAACCCACAATTACAAAGCAGGACAGAAGAATGTGTTGAACAAAAACAAACACGAGGAGCCAGTTGGAATAGGTGGGTGGCCACCAATATCGACCTAGATCAATACTTCCCCATTAGGAAGCAATGGTATCTATTTCATTAAGTTCCCATATCATGTGATAAAACTTCTGCTGGATTTGGCCCCGGGTGAGCCACCTTCCTTGGTGTAGGAGTTTTCCAGCCTTGACAACTCGATAAAGATGGATCTTCTACTGGCGAGTGCCCTTGACCTGTGTGTCCACTATCTAAACAGTGGATGCTTGTTCCATGTAGTCAGGGTTGAGCTTTGTTGGTGTTAGTTGTTCTGTGATCTTAGAGGTGTCCAATAATGGTGGAAAATATGGCCGAAGGAGGTCCACATTGAATATTGGATGCAGACCAAGGAAGGGTAGAGTGTTAAGCTCAAAGCATTGCTACCCACAACCTTGGTGATAGTGTAAGGCCAATAACGAGTTGGGAAAAGATTCCTATGTGGTGAGGTGAGACGCTCCTTCTGCAAATGTAACCAGAATTTGTCTCCAACCTAAAAATGGTGTGCTACCCTGTGTTGATCATGGTGCTTCTTGTACTTAGCATTGTATTTATGAGAAATATCCTGGACCTATTGGCAGGATGTGCATAATCATTTGATTGCCAACCTTTGTTTGGCCATCGATTTGGGGGTGGAAAGAAGTGGATTTTGTGAGCTTGGTGTCCAACTAAGACCAGAGACTCGACCAAAAGGTGTTGAGGAACCTGTTGTCTCGGTCAGAGATGATGGTCTGTGTTATCCCAAAGTGGATCCAAACTCATTCGAAGAAGAGATTGGCAGTATTTGTCGTTGTGACATTCTTCTTATAGGCTGTGAGGATGGCCATCTTTGGAAACCGATCAATGACCACAAACACATAGTCATTTTCGTGTTTGGTGGACAGAAAACCAGACATGTATTCCATTGAGATGGATTCCCACGTGTTCTGGGGAATATGAAGATGGGTATATAATCCTTACTTCTTGATTATTGGCTTGTAAATGGCATAGATAGTGCAATATATGATATACTTGTTGACGTATTGTCAAAGTTTTGGCCAATAAAATGTTTCTGAAGAACGACCACAATTTTCTCTACACCAAAATGTCCTGCCACCCGACTGTATTGGGATTCCCAAATCAACTTTGCATGCTTGCTTGTAGGAACACATAGATGACCCAGGTGGCATAAGAGTCTATCCTGAATGTGAAAATTAGTGACAGTGGTACCTGCACCCAAGATATTATGTGTGGTGTGGAAGTCTGGATCTTGCTGATAACGTTGGGGCCACTTCGATGATTCATGTCCATGGGAATGGAGCACAATGGTGAGTGCAGCCACAAGAGGCTGACTGAGGAATTTAACAACACTATTGGAGATACATGTCTTATACATGATGTTGATATGGAATTGATGTAGGTAGGTGTACCACTTCTGATGGTGGTCGTTCTGCAATTTCCGTTGTGTCTATATGAACTGCAGAGGCTTGTGATTAGTTTGTATGATCGTCTCTTTCCCTAGAATGTAATTTTTCCATTGACGATAGGATTGTACAATGGAATACATTTCCTTGTCATGGGTGAGATATATCTGAAAAGTATCGGAGAGTGTCTCACTATTGTATGCCACAGGATGCTCGTGTTGAATGAGAACTGCGCCCACAACATAGTCAAATGCATTGGTCTCAATCTCGAATGGCTGTTGTAGAGTAGGAAAGGAGAGTACTGGAGATGAGCACAAGCGATGTTTTAGATCATTTAATTCTCGTTGCTTCTCCTTCCCCCACATGAACTTGGCCCTACAACCTCCCTTGGGCCCATGCAATATCGGAGAATCCCAACACGAACTATTGGTAGAAATTGGCTAGTCCCACAAAGCTCTGAAGCTTGGTTAGTGTGGTCGGGGCTGGCCAGTCATGGATGACTTGGATATTAGCTAGATCAACATGTACCCCATGCTCATCAACAAAGTATCCCAGGTATTGGAACCTGTTCATGCCAAAAGATCATTTTTCTAAGTTGGCATAAAGCTTGTGCTATCATAGAGTGCGCAAAACCTGTTGAACATGCCACATGTGATCCTCCCATGTTCTGCTAAAGATGAAGATGTCATCCAAATATACTACCACAAAGGAGTTGGTGAAGGGTCTTGATACATCATCCATCAACCTCATGAAAGTGGTTGGTGCATTTGTTAAGCCAAAGGGCATGAATATCCATCCATAGAGACCTTGTTTATACTTGAAGGTTGTCTTCCAGACATCAGTTGGTTCAATAGGAACCTGGTGGTAGCCAGACTTTAGGTCAATCTTACTGAAGAAATTTACCTACTTTAGTTGGTCAAGAAGGTCATCAATCCTGGGAATTGGGTAGCAGTTCATGATTGTGATTTTGTTTAAGGTTCTGTAATCAATGCAGAGTCGCCAAGTCCTATCCTTCTTCT
>JASDQU010736180.1:118843-134581 GCA_032191745.1 Picea mariana
CTGAAGGTCTCTAGAGAAAATATGTATCTTAAAATATACACAACCAAAAATTTATAAAAATATGTGTGCACTACGTGGATGTTTTCTTAAGTCAAAAGGGTAAAGAGGAAAAAAACATTTGTTGGGAACACAAAGGTGTGTAAATACAATTCAATTATTAATTTGTAGACTCTTTTTTTGTAAGTAAATTGTCTATAAAGATCTTGTAAATAAAAACGATTACAAAATATCAAATGTTTGTTGGAGCTAGAGTCGTCATGTCTAGAAACCGACTCTGCTCCAATTTAGTGTTCAAAACTAGATAGCTTAGTACTTTAGAATATGTACATAGCCTGGTAACCTTAATGACATAGGAACTATGTGTGAAAACGAGGCATGGAATAGCTACATGAAGCCAAAATATACAAAGAAAACCAATAACAAATAAAGAGAACTCGATGTCCCTCTTGTGCAGCATAAGTCTGGAACCGGAGGTGGGAGGGAGAATATAATTGTTCCAGTTTTGGCATGTGACTACTCCACCTCTCGAGCTTGATGCCGTTCCTCTTCCCTGGCCATACGTTGGTCCATAATTTCAAGACGAAATTTTGCATCATTGATGTAACTTCACAACTCTAAAATCAGTTGTTGGAGCATGGAGAGGGCCACAAAAATACACTTTGAGTCAACTTCCCTAGTTGGATTTGAATCTCTCGTGGAGGTCACATTCACTGGAATCGTAGGTGGGTGGTCGGAATATTGGGAATTATGTTTGTGACTAAATGGTCTAATTGAGGCACCTGAAGGTGGGATTTTGGAGGATGTCCATCCCGGGAAGGAGGTTGGGGCATAGCCAAGGGAACACCTGCACCGATCAAACCATTCAACTCTGCACCCCTATCCATACGGAGTGTGTCCACTATCTAGATTATTCATGTCTTCCTGATGGAGTGGGGGAGACTAGGGCCATTTTCCATGACTTCTCGAGATTTCCATGTTGACTACCTCTGAAACAAGATGATTGAATAGAATGTGTGTGCCCCACCCATGCTTTAGGAACCCTTATTGCTTCGACATGCCTGCCACAGAGATGATGGTCACCCGGGTAAGAAATATTCCAACATAGAGCTTCTTTCGATGTGCACATCGCACTAGATAGAGAGCCAAGGAAAAATTATGTTGTTTCCCACCACAAAACCCCCTTATGATTTTCTTCCATGCCTGTGTCATGGTCATTAAATGACCACTGAATTCCTAGAACCAAAATTGATAGTAACCAACCTCCACCTTGCAACCATCCATCCTCTTCCTGGTATGAACTCGCTTGAGGGTGTTAATTCCTTGTCCGATTTGATATTTCATCCGCGAGAGCTTTCCACATCTATTCCATGTGCGAGGATCAAGGGCCCAGGTGGCAGGTTAATTTAACTCTGAATGTGGTGCCATACGCACTATGTGTTGTGTATCACCCCATTCGAGGATGAATTTTTAGACTTTCAAAAATAACAATAATACAAATTTTCAAAGTAAATAAATTAAAATAACATTACTACATTCTACTTAGATCATGCTCATATATTTCTTTTTTGAAAATTATACATTGAACACAAAATTATGTGTTGGGAAAAAAAGTCACTTCAAAACGTTTCTTGCAAGGATGGGAATCTAATTAAATTCATATTCAACACATTAAATCACATTAATATTCTTTTAAAATAATATTGTTAAAAATACAACATAATTCTTTACAAATTGTTTATACTTCATGTCGAAATTCACAACATGTAAATGAGTTTCAAGTATTTCAATTTAAAAAATATGTAAAATGACAAATTTTCATCTCTACTATTCACTAAAAAGTGGGACACATATTCATGGATTTACCTCTATGCATGCAAACAAATCAATTACATAATGTCATCAAACAATAACAGGGAACACTAGCCTTAGAACATCAACCTTGCAGATTTGACCATAACCACTCGAATAGTTGAATATCTTCAATGTTAATGATATTTTTAATAGCATGTCTCATATAAGTATTAATTTCACATCCATAATTCTTCTCACTATAATAGAAATGTATTTTTAATCATTGTTATGTGCAAACAAAGGAGGGAGACTTAAAACAATTTTTTAGTTTTTAGTTTTTTTAAGATAATAATAGGTGAGAATTTGAATCCCTAATAAACTTGCCCATATTTTATTAGGTTCTAATCAGATTTTCATTTAGATCATATATCTATCTAGGAATTAATCACTGGTTGATTATTGTTCATTTCCAAATAAATAGAGGTCTTAAAAAATATTGTTACTTGATGTACAAGGTTACACTGGTTTGATTAATCACATGTACTTTTTCATTTACATGTTTAGAATAAGGAAATAGGGGATAATAAACCAAAAATGAATATTTGAATTGTTTCTCCTACTTTTACCCATATCAACTAGAGAATTAATTTCTGTAGGGGTGCTCCCATAACGTTTTTTTTTTAAAGTTAGGAATTGGATTAAAACCTGCTAAGCAGAAAAATTACATCTGTCATGCTATCATAGGAGGTTGTGATAGCATTGCCTTGGTGGGAAACCAATGCTACCACATGGCCGTAAAATTCATAATGTCGATGCAAAACTTGCAGAGTTGTAAGAAACATAGAACGAAAGGATCTAGATCTAGGGTGCCACGCAAGGTGAAAGTTCTGTTGGGTAGACTATATAGACCAAAACCAAAAATATGGACTATGCTAAGACTGAAAATTCCTAAATCTAAGGAGCCACGAAGGGCAAGGAGATTTTAAAATATACTAGCTGAAAACAAAAAAACATAGCAAACTTGAGCCAGAAGGAGCTAGCCAGCGCTGGGGTTGAGCCTCTACTAATTTTGTCGATCCTGCTAGGTGTCTCTGCCTAGCTTGCCTCTATCCAAGATAAAATGACTGAGATCTTGAAGAAGAGTCATTAGAAGCTCCTCTCGGTGTAGCCACTATTCTTCCTTGTGCTTCATCTCATTGATGACGCCTTTGATGTCCTCGATTCCTCGCTTGTTGGCATCCAAAGACTCCTTGAGTACATTCCTTCCAGTGTAGTGGGATAAAACAAAAGAGGTCAGAGGAGGTGGAGGTTCATCAGAGGAGGAGGTGGGGGAGTCAGAACAAGGAATGGGGGAGGACAAAGAAGAGAGAGGAGTTGAGGGAATGGGGGAGGTGAAGGTGACGAGAGGTGGAGGTGGAGGCTGGCAAGGGGGTGACAGGATGAGCCTTGGGGCTAAGCCGAGGGAGTTACCAAGAATTTTGAACCATTCGACTCATCAAGCATAGGGAGACAATAGTGCAGGTAGATCAGGAGTGGTGGCCCGAGGAGGAAAATCAGGTGTGAAGGAAGGAGTGGGAGCGAAGAGAGGATCTCGGGTGGAGGCACACTGAGGGTCATGAGGATAACTTAGAAGATCCTTCTTGCCACTCCCTCTTGTGCCCTTTCCTTTAGCAGCATACTAGGTCGCACCCCTTTTCAACTTACCTCTAAGTCGAGGAATCGAGAAAGCAACCTAAAACCAGATGAGGAGCACATGAAAATTGTGTAATTTGTTGTTCGAAGGACGCGAGACCAGCCAGACGCAGAAGCAATGACTGACCAGAGGATAAGTGTTGGGCTCAGAGGGCAGGGTGTAGCGCAAATGCTAGAGCTCGAGGAAGAAGACTAGATCAAATTCCAGAGGAGGCCAAGGGCTCGAATGAGCCATGGCACTCCAGAACACAGGCCTAAAACCACCATGCTAGGGAGGGCGATGGGACTATGACTACGTCCATCCCATTACCATTAACATTCCCATGAACAGAGGCACCAACCCATTAAACCAAACCATAATCGAATGAATAATGAGGAGCGACGTTTGAGTCTTTAAATGCATGAGTTAATGGTGGAGGTTGAGTGTGCCTGAGTTGGCTCGAGGTGGTAGGAGACTAGGCCATATTTCCTCCCAGTTGGTTGTCCACCCATCATGTCCATAATCACCCCATCCGGGAGGGTGCTCCCATAACGTTGACATCTAACTTAGTTAATCATTTTTATAGTAACTGTGATTTCTCATTTGGGAGTTGGTTAGGCATTATTCTTGTTACTTAATAAGTCTAAAGCTCCATCCCCGTGTAGGAAAATAGGGACATAGAGGTGGCCTTTTGAGGCCCATAAATCTATGTGGGTACTACAAATTTCACTCAGAATAACAATCATTTTTCCTTCATCTTGTGAGCTTTGTAATCATTAGGTAGTCGGTGTTGAACTCATTGATTGACTCTCTCTTTCGAAATATATTATTTTCATGATGTGTGGAACCCCATCATTGATGTGCCCTCATCCATATATCGCTAAACACTAGTATAGGTGATTAACTTTACCATGAGGCAGTAATTTGGCAATTCCAACCATATCTATTTTAATTGTACACTCATGCATATATCTCTAAACACTAGTCTAGTTGATCAACTTCCCCATGAGGAAATATTTTGGCAATGTCGACCGTAGCTACTTTAATCATAGGGTACGGTGTTTGGATTTACTCCATGCAAAATAATGCAAATTTCCTTTATAATGATGCTAGTTATAATCATGCTTATTGTGGTTCCAAATAGGAAGTTGGGTCTATGCTATATGAAAAATGAGTATGAATCCAAAGGTAATCCTAGGAAGTCCTTTACGAAAATTAGTAGGTTTTACGTAAAAGATGGAAAATGAATGTATTTTAACTTACTATAATGGTTTAATCTATATGTGTTGTTTAACCTTGTTAATGACCAATTTAACTTTCATTCCCTAGAATTATAACTAAATAAACTTTCTAATTAAAACTAGAATTTATTCAATTTTGTTATGGATAAATTTGGCCTATGGATAAGCCAAATATCCCTTGGATCTACCCTTGATTGAAGACAGACACCAAGGAAAGATTCCTAAATATTTTTCCCTAGTTCTAAACATATTTGTTTCCTTTTCACCAAGAAGGGGTGATAAACACACATTTTGAATCGATGGTTGTCCTCATATGTCCTGGCTAATGCATTTCTTGAGATCTAGCTCCAACTCCTACATTCTTCTTCTTTCACATAAGGAGATAAATAATCTACTGATCTAATAGTATTCCTTGAATGAATGGATGAATGAATGATGATGCATTCCTCCTAAAAATTCTTTCTCTTGCTCCTTCTCAAACCTCACTGAAGCAAGGAAAACTTGATTTGAACAATGACCCAAATGAAGAAGACCCTCTAAACAATCTCGTAACATGTACCTGTAAATGATTATTTCTACCTTTTCCATGGAAACACCTTCCTTTTATATATTTGGGGAGAAGGATAGGAAAGGCTTCTATATCTCTAGAACTTATTGAACTCGACTGAATTGAGAGTTCCCAAGCTCCTTTCATGAGATCACTAACTCACACAACGTTGATCTCCCAAAAAATAACCAAATATATAAGTCTATAGAGGCAATTGCGGGAAAACATTAATATAGTTAGAGACCATTTGTAGGTTGTAAAGTTGTTCAACAATGACTAGTCACTCCCCATCAATGGTTTCAATAGTGACCGTCCTCAAAATTAAGTAAAATCCATAGCATAAGATTGTGAAATGATTGGAACCAAGGTAGAGGATTGTGTCTCAACATAGCATGATCAATGTGTCCTTTCTGAGACCCTGGGGTGGAAAATACATTTGTAAGAGATGCCCCCTAATGTGTGATGTCACGAGAGGAATGAATGGCCAAAACACATTGCAATAATAGTCACCACCGTGAGGTAGCATTAATATGGATAAAAGAGGTCATGAATCCAAGGAGTACCTTCAATCAAACATCAAGTATGTATACAGATCATCCCATAGGTAGGGATACCCATTCTTAGAAGGGAAACAAGGCATGCCCCCCATCAGAATACACTGCGGATCCATGAAGTGAAATGCAATACTATGGACATGAAAATGTACATAGTGGATCCATGTCATCAAATAGATCATAGACACATGAAAATACTATGTGGATCTATGTAACAATATACATCAAAAATACATTTAGCACCAACGACAGTGCTCCCATAGTATTCAAAGTACTCATAAAATAGTGATATACTCCATCACAACATAGGAGAGGTGGATAAGAATGATGTGTGCCCAAACCCAAGGTCTTCATCCAAAACCTCAATGGTACGATTATACAACATGTGAATAGATGAGTTGATTTCTAGCATGGTATAAACCATCTCATTATTGGTCATTAGGGTATACCATTAATAAACGCAAGGGGACCCACCAATTATGGAAATAGGCTCCAAAGTACCTAGTACAATCTAGTGAGTGTCAATAGAGGATATGATGTTGAAAACTCATAAAATAAATTGATTAGGAGTCAATGATGTAAACACACTATTGATCGTGAGGAATCCTAACATTGGGGATTTCTAGCTCCAAGGTACTAACTAGTTTCTAGATCCCTCTCCTAGATAATGTTCTGAAGTTGTCAGGAAGAGATCCGTCGAAGGAGGGACTTAATGTATCCCCCATCAATCGACATGAAACAAACACTGATAGGTGATGTGATGAGATACAATAACCAAGAACAACTGACATAGGGATGACTGACATGAATGGTCAACAAGACAATAGATGGCCGACTCAGGTTTCACTACCCTTGAACATATAACGTGATATAATGATTACTTGGAAAAAAGACTCAAGAGCACCAATGATATAGTGAAACAAAGCAGGAGGCATATAATCACTCTCCATAATTACTAGAAGGGTAACCAGTCAGAGGAGTATATGTGGCTCATGTGAATGGTAAATGGCTCCTAGGCAAGCTATAACCCAACTATAAGATAGTGATGAAAACATGTGTCATGTTCAAGGGAGAAACGACTAATATTTCCACTTTGTAAATATATATCACTGGTAAAAAAAACCCACTCTTTTTTTTAGTGTTTCCTTCATGGTTTAATGAGTGTGGAAGAAAGATAAAAGTATGCTTGATGGTGTCTTTCTCATTTAGTTTTTATGAGACCAAAAAGGAGTTAAAATTTGACTCGAAAGGTGTAATTTTTAGTATTCTTTTATGAGTCCAAAAACGAGTTAAAAGTATACATGCAATGGTGTCATTTTCATGGCTAAAACAACATGAAAAAGAGTTAAAAATGAGCTCATTTAGGTGTCTTTTTCATGATTTAATGATCATGAAAAAGAGGTAAAAATAAGCTCGTCCAAAGAGAATGAGTTTCTTAACAACATGCTTCTAAGTTAAGCTCATCCAAAGAGAATGAGTTGCTTAACAACATGCTTCTAAGTTCCAAGCACATGGAACCAACCTAAGCAATATGAATGAAAACAAGTATCGGTAAGTAAGGACCACTCTTAGGAGTTTTTCTTTCCATGGGTAGATGGTCACAAAATAGAGGCCAATTAATGAAAGAGGTGAGTAGCCAAGTGTTATTTCAATGGTTGTCAGCGAGATCAACGAAAATAAAAATGCATTAGAAGGTAGAATGACATAAGAAACAAATTCATATGCGACCATAAAGAAACATAAAAATATGGGAACCCCCTTAAGATATGGCCAAAACATAGATGAAGAGAGAAGAATGACACACAACTTCAAGTCATGGCGGGTCTATAGGAGGGCTCTTGGGACTACAAGAAATTGTAGCATGTGAATCAAATGGTAACAAGGATGATAACTAGGGTTCCCATGAAGGGTAGGCACTACCGTGCAAGTTGCGACGTGAAAAAATATAGTGTCTAATGTCACATCCTAATGAGACCGAACCTAAGGCATTGTGATGACATAACATATGATTAATAATGAAAGATGATGTCATAGGGAAAAAAATATCCTTATATTCTAGTTTGAGACATGTAACTTGAGTTCAGTGGATGTCTCCATAAAAATTCCAAAAAAAAATGTCATGGAGTCTTGTAAAACACATCCATAAATACTAGACTTGGGGTTAATATGCATAGTGAAATATTTTAAAAAAATAGATGTTTTTGTAATTTTTGAAAAGGATATATGAAAAAAAAAGACACTCACACCACACACCTATGTACAAGGCACTACACTACTTAATGATTTATGTAATGTAGATCCCATTTATAGGCTCAAGCCAAGGATCCCTATCATCACCAATGAACTCATGGGATGATGTAGACATCATATGGCACACCATGGTAGGTCGTGAAACTTAGAAATGATTTTTTATAGTCGAGGATACTCATCATGAGTGGTTTCATGAACTATGGTATCTCCTTGATGATTCTCATCAAGGCGTGTAGGAGGTATGAAACATGAATCATAGATGGAAGGAGAAGTAGATAATTCCATGCAAAGTTTCAAAAGAGATAACCAAGGAGGAAAGGGGTCAAGACTAGGAGGTATACTGAATGCCCAAACAAATTCCTACAGTCTTGGATCGAGACTCATCATGCTAACTCTCATTGGTTCTGAATTAGGAAAATATGATTGATGCATCACCTCATCCTTTGTATTATCCATGGAATCCATGACATCCAATATGGCCATATCTGAAGGAAACTCGGTATCTATAGACGAACTACATCATGGATTTATTTTATATAATTGAGAGAGAGAGTCAAATTGAGGGGTACCCTGACTTGGAGAGAGAGAGGAATCCACCTGCATGAGAACAATGTTAGGTGAAATAAATCTATAATCTCTTCAATCGAGGTGATCATACCATGCACGTGTAATGTTGAAGTCAACTACAATATGGAACATGATACATATGAATCTAGATCATAATACATCTCGAAATTAATGTTTATTCCATTTCAAATATGTTATGAAAATAATGTTTCCTAGTGAGAATACATGAATGTTGTAAAGGAGGCCCATTTAGAGAGGACCTGAGACATGATAATAGCTCATTGTTTATAAGAGAAAATTAAAGGTTCACATAAAATTAGAATGTATGTCAAGATTGGAATGCAAGCAAAGGTACTATAATCAGTTGTTGAATCAGGCCAATAATTATGTGAAATTGGAGAGTAAACAACCCATGGGGGCGGAGTAGGGTGATCACACTCCATATTACGATGGATTTTCTAACTAAAGTTAGTTTATGTTGGCGAGACCACCAAGGAGGCAATATCATTTTCTATGAATGACATACTAGCTTCAAATGACTCAGATTCCTCAGGACGAGGAACCAACCAAGAATCAAAAGACTCGAGGGATCTATTGGTAAAATAAGAGATCATATTGATTGGAGTAACATTCATAGAAGAAGGTGGTGGGGGAAGTGGGAATGTACCCATCAATGAAGAGTCTTTGAACATTCCCGTACCAACACTCATGTAAGAACTTTGGGATTCACCAACAAAGGATATATTAGAACTCACATTAGTTCTAATTTATGGGGTACAATATGCAAGTTGATAAATTGTGACAATATTTCCTTGATGAAGAAATAAAAGGACCATAAATACTGATGAGATGCCAATATTCATCTCATAGAACTAGGTGCACCTAATTATCAAATTATACTCCAAAGGAGTTTCGACCACCTCTACTTCAATGGAGATAGTCTTGCTAGCTAACTTAACAGGAAACATGGCGATAATACCATGAAACTTGAATATGTGTCCATAAAAATCCTTCAACATTGTGTGATACCAATCAAGCTTTGGAGAGTCAATGGATTTCCAACATGACATGGACATAATGAAAGTTGGGGCTCTGTCACCAGCCCTTGTGTGGAAGATGTTTTTCCCATGTAATCTCACTTTAATATGAGAAGTGATTTGGTGGGAAAGTTGATTATGAGCCTAGTTCATGTCAAATGAAATCAAAATTGATTATGAGGGATCAACTCTGCCTATGGAAGACAACAAATCTTTCCACTATGTGGGGTAGCTTTGGGGGAATTCTAGAGAAGACATGGGACATATTGCTTGGGTGAAGTCTTCATCAATATTGTTGTTGTGGGTGGCCCGTGTGTTTGGATTTTGTGTCGTGTGTCGAAGAACACCCTTCGATGGGTGAATAAATGTGTTAAATGATGAATTTTAAATATAGAGAGGGCCACCAGGATAGGAAGAGTAAGTTGGCTCCTGGTTTGCAGCACCTACCTCTGGTGTATCATAGTTACATGCTCGGGTCTGTAAGGAAACCATCTGATCACACATCATGATGTTGTAGGTTGAGGATGACCCACCAAACTGAGGGGTATCTTCCATGCCCCCTTGCGGAGGATAAATATTCGATGAAACCATTTGATGAGGTTGGGGGGGGGAAGGGATGAGCCAAAACTACAGGTTGGTTGGAGCCTTCGATTGGGAAAGGTACCGATGGATTTCATCCTTCCGGGGACATTAATGGGTAGAATGGTCCTAAGTACAAATAATGCAAGGGAATCGACTATTTTTATTCTCTCTCATGCCTTCCCTGGTATTGTTTTGGGATTGATGGTATCCAGATTCATTGTTAGCATTTTTCTTCTTATTCTTGTTCTTCTTCCCCCGAGGTTACTGAAGATTGTTCGGTTGTGTGGATTGCACCGAATTCAACTTGGAGGGTTGAATGGGAGCATGGGTATTTTAGGTGGTGGGCTTAGAAGCTAGTAGGTTTGATGAGATCCAACTGACCAACTTAGTAATTGGCCCACATATGCACTGGAAATAGTACCAACCACACCATCGACATGGGGTCCTGGGTTTGGTCTATATGGATTTGTCGACGACCTTGGAGCACATGAAATGATATCATATAAAGTCCCATACTGAGAATAAATGTTCTCTAAATTCTAGGCACGAAAGATATATTTCTCCCCAAAAGCCTCCCTTTCCATAAAAATATCCCCGGAAGTAGGTGGCAAGAGGGATTTGGTGAACCATTCCATAAGGAGTTGGTCAGAAATTTTGTCTTTGATAATTCTATGTCGTTGTCTCCACTCATGAATATGATAAGAAATATGAATGGATGTCTTGAAGCATATGTGTAAACAACAATATCCCAATCTCATACCTAATTCCTAGTTGAAAATGTGTTAAAATTGTCATGAGAAATTTATTGAAGCTAGAGAAGGAACCACCCTTACATTCTATGTACCTCTCAATGACACCTCCAATCATTGATCACTAGAAAATACATAGTCTAATACTGTCGTCCACTAAAGTGTTGGATGAATAACATAATTTATAATTCATGACATGGGTATATGGGTCTTCTCCAGACTTACCATCAAACTTCACTATGTTAGATGGTATCTTTGTAGGTATGGCGAGACATAATGCATCATGCAGAATGGGGTCATTAATCAAATGCGACAAATTAGGAAAGTATAATGTCGCCAAGAAAGGAACTGGTGTGTTGGCAAAGGAAGGCAAGGTGGATGATGAATAATTATGAGCCCAGATGAGCCTTTAGGCCCCCCCATGTGAATGTTTTTGAATGAAGAAGGAGTTCCAAAAGGGTGAGTTCCTCTAGGGATGTTAGTAATCCTAGGAGAGTGATTGCTCTTGAGACCAAACAGGCCCCCAACGGGATTAATTCAAAATGACTAAACATGCCCCCAAAAGGATTAACTCCAATAGAAGACATATAAACTATAGGAAATATACTCCTCTAACCAAAAATTTCCCCAAAAAAGCAACTTCTAGGATCAGACATATGGATGAAATGGTAGCCACCCCACTAAGAACAATTTCTCTTGTGAACAATGGTGTAACTAGAAGTTTCTCTATTCCCTAGACCAAATTTTACCTGAGGGTGGCTTACTCTAGGGACATAGGGGATTAGTGTATGGATAGAGCTTCCAAGAATCAGTGTACTACCCCATGAGATATTAAATACCCCCAAAACATCATTTCTCCTAGATTGGCTATGAAAAATACCAAATTCACTAGGCATGTTCCAACCAAATGGAAAACTCACATTTGGCATCACTGGGTCACCTATAGAAAAAATAAGGGTGGAAGAAGTTCCACTCCTAACATTGAAGCCAAGGTTAGGCCCCCAATTGGATGGATATCCATATGTTGGCATGACATCAGATGGGATGGGAGTTCCAATTCTAATCAGAGTCATGGAAGGAAAAGTAGACACAACCAGCATGCCCCAAATGGAGACACCTCACAAAACAGACATGGATGGTGTAGGTCCATTGACACTAAGGGACGGTAAGGTGAAAATTACTAGGATGCCACCTATAACACTATTCGATGAAATAAAATGATTAGGAACAATGGATGAAACACTTGGGATTGACATGATGTGAGGGTTACTAAATAAGGAAAAAGGATCACTAAAGAGCTCCCTAACCTGAAAAAGTACAAGGTCATGAGGACCAATCAAAGGGGGGTTAAAATGAGTTGGTGGAGTCTAGTCAACCACTTCTACTTCAAATAAATCACTATCCCGAAATTGTGTTTGAGGCTCTTGAAATTCTCAGTTACTTATCTTGTGTTGCTTAAGAAGTGGTTGTTCCTCTATAATAGGTGAAATCCCTCGTTGTTGAAAATACTAGCGATGTAGTTGTTCAACCATGTTGAATGATATGTGCTAAAAAAAAATCAACTTAATATTGATGTAGACTTGGAAACAAAGAGCACAACCCTATCAAATCTAGGTGGACAATTAAGAAAATCAATGGATTAGGGAGCCTTCTAAGAACCAGCCCTCTGGGGATACTAAGTGCCCAAAATATTGGCCAACAAAGGTGTGACGAGAAATTACGATAACCTACACAAAGAATCCTTTACTGGTGTAAGTACCCTTTATTAAGGTGGTCACCTTCGAGGGAACTGAAACCATAATTGAATGTCTATCTTATGTACTAAAGGTATATCCCACTAACAGTTACCTTTGTTACTACCTAGGAGTGGCCACTACAGTTAACACCTCACAATTAGTATCTGGGTGAAGATTCAAAGGTACAACCACACGTATGGAGAGGGAAACTAAGCATGTAGCCTCAATAAGCATTACATCTCAAGGAGGTGTGGAACTTCTAATACTCTCATACACATAGTAGTCGAAGTAGTCTAGCAAACAATAAGACAAGAAGATAGGGGTAATAACCCTACTTTCCCCAATGCGATGTCGTGATTTACTCCTATGTCAGATGAGATTCCCAACACACTAGTTGCAAAAATGGATTTAATCACTCTTTAATGACTTCTAGGTTTCTTTTTTTGGCCTTGGAGAGTTAACTCTCCAATCCTACACAAAGGCCCTAATCCTATATATGTTGGTGTTTCTAGCAAGAAAAAGAGTCTAATTATTTTTAGATTATGTATTCTTAATGGTTGTTTTTTAGTCAAGGTAAGACTCGTTCCAAATCCAAAGAAGAGGAAAATGCATGCAAAATGTGAAACTTCCACTTTCAATGAACTCTAGCTAAGGAAGGGAAGAGAAAATTTTTCCTTTCCAATTTTATAATGAATAATACAACCTCACAAAATACAACAAACATGCAAGACAAGCCAAAGACACTAACAAGATCTTCAAATGCAACTTTTTGCAAAGTACCCAAAATCTCAACCCTAGAAAATTATGTTTTTGTTTATTTTTTTGCTTTTCTAAAATGTGAAGTTCTTTAATATAAGAAACTAAAAATGCAGATAAAAAACAACGAACAAAAAAAGGGATATAGGATATCGGTAGTGATGCACTAAATCACACTCCAAGGTCTCTATGAGATCAAAAGCCCAGACTTGGAAAACAACTTAGCAATGAATAACCTTTTGAACATCACCAAACCAAATGTAAAGGAGAAAGAAACATAGTACTATATATGATGAGATCCATTAGGAAGGATGCTCATATCTACACTCACTGGGTAGCAAACTGAAACAAACAAGCAATGCCACTCAAAACACTCCAATCACCTCAAACTCACTTGAACACAAGAAACAAGCACGAGGACCAAAAAAAGAGGATAAATATACTCTCAGATCATACATATGCTCACAAGGATCAATAAATATCATATCCAAAGAGAAAAATGTAAAAACAATTGAAAACCAATTAGCTACATGGGTGGACACGGCCCAAGAATTCTACATCTAGCGATCGTCTATAGGTCGTCATGACCTAGCAAGTATGTAACCCACGACCAATCACTTTGGTTTGAACTAACCAAGTGTGACTGCCTGTAGAAGTTTTGGAAAAAAAATCCCAAATATGTACCAAATATGTTATATATGCAAGATCTTCTCTTCAATGGACTATAGAAAACTTATAGAAGACTAAAAAGAAAGAGGGAAATTGAACTAGAGAATAATCAGATATCCTTCCCTAGTGGATTCACCAGTTCTGTTGTGGATAAATCTATCCTATGGATAATCCATATCTCCCTTGGATCTTCCCTTGATCCAAGTTAGCTAGTGAGGCTAGATTCCTAAATAGTTTTCCCTGGATCTAAACAAATTTGTTTCCTTTTAACCAAGAAAGGGTGATAAACATACCTTTTCGAATGACGATTGTCCTCATATGTCCTAGATGATGTAACTCTCGATATCCAACTCCAACTCCCATGATTTGGTTCCTACACACAAGGAGACAAACAATCTACCGATCTATTATTCTTCTAGTGTTAGGAAAAACACATATTTTATTCGGATATAATCTCATCTACTGAAGGTAAGATTCGATCTATCTTATACAATTGAAAAAATCAATATGGATAGGGGAAATCTATAGATCTATATATAAATGAATAGATAAGTACATCAAAACTATTTCACCTTGAATGAATGATGCATTCCTCCTGAAAATCCGTGTTGTTGATCCTCCTCAACCCTCACTCAAGTAAGGAAAACCTAATTTGAACGTTGATCTGAATGAAGAAGCTCCTCTAAACAATCCTACAACATGTACCTACAAATGATTCTTCCTACCTTTTCCAATGGAAACACCTTCCTTTTATAGATTGGTGGAGGAGGCTAGGAGAGGATTATATATCTATATAACTTAGTGAACTCGGTTGAATTGAGAGTTCCCAAGCTCCTACCACAATATCACCAACTTACCCAACATTGATCTCCTTAGAAATCACCAGATCTAGAAGGCTACAAAGGTGGGTGTGGGCCAACAATAATGCACATAATAAATGGTCATGGGTTGTAAAGTTGTCCAACAACGACTGGTCGCACCCCATCAGTGGGTTCAATAGCAACTGTCCTCAAAATTAGGGAAAATCCATGGCAGAAGAGTGTGAAATGAATGGAACCATGGCATAAGAGTGTGTCGAAGCATAATATCATCAATATGTCCTTCATGAGACGCTAGGGTAGGAAACATGATTCTAACAAATTTGCAACTTCAAAATAAAACTTTCAAACATTAAACACCTCTCTTCTATCCTATGAAATTGAGAATGTCATAAGCTCCATTCAAACTCTATTTATTATTAAGCCTCACCCTTACCCATCTCACAAAGCTTAATTTGGATCCCATGATAATAGGTGGAGTATCTACTTGAAATGAAATGTTGAAACATTTCTAAACTTGAATACAATTTATATCGAAAAAAATTATTATAATCACTACAATCATTGAACTAACCGTCTTTACATTTGATTAAAGACATGAAAAATATTTATAAAACTTAAATTAAAAATTGATTTAAAATTTATTACTTTGAAACATACCACATAAATTATTAATAAATTTTAAACTCCTTTTATAAAGTTATTAAAGCTTTCCTTATGGAATTATTACACCTCTAGGAGTATGGTATATAGTGTTCAATTCACCCGT
>JASDQU010736180.1:155848-168104 GCA_032191745.1 Picea mariana
TTATATATAGATGTTCGACAATTGTATATATATAAGCAAGCCTCCCAACAAAAAGTTATTGGGTGAGAGACGAGAAGTATTATTGTAATTCTGCATCATCTTTGCCCTTAATAGAAAAATTGTAAGGGCTGCCCATGGTACTCTTTATACATTGATGTTTGCATTCTATCAAGTTGTGGCTTAGTGGTTGAGATAGGGTGCCACTATGCGAACAGCTTATGTTCAACTCCCCAACAGATGTAGAGCCCCCTGTGTATGTATGAGGGAAGGTGTTTGACCTTCTAGAATTGGTTTCCCTCCATCATCAAAAATACTTAACACATATTCAATAAAACAAACTGGTTTAAGTGGACCTTAATAGAGTACTTTATCTTTTATTATCATTGTTGTGTTTAAACCACAACTACAACTGATGATTTTTATTCACTTATAAACACTGTTAACTGCTATGCTCTGGCTAATGGCAACTGATATCCTCTTGTAGCATGTCCCTATGATGGGATTTCGTTCCACAGTAATACTCGCCCCGTCCTATCTGTTTAATGAAAACTGTCTAAGTTTTGGTTAGGATAATTTAGTAAAAAACAAATGAAAACTGTCTAAGTTTTGGTTAGGATAATTTAGTAAAAAACAACTATATGATCTGATTACGATACAAACAGTGTGACCAGTGACAACAAACTTAACTTCTAATGGTACATGAAAGGCAGTAGTTGCAATTTGAAAGTACAAGAAGACATTACGAAAAGCTTTCTTAACAGAAACAGGTCTTGCCTAAGAGATTGGACAACTGGCAATTTTACCAACAATTCAGAAAAACTAAAAGCTGGAAACCTTCTTGTACTCATTCGTCAAAAGCCACTGTTGGAAACAGATGGAATCAAATCAGAAGAGATTCTCTCTTTCACTAAATATAGAACAAGGACGGCCAAGGGAAATATGGCAAGCTAATCTGCCTAGGTGAATTAAGAATTTAAGCCCCATGTACCAAAGTGCACTCAGGATTGGTATTGAAACCTGTGTTCCAAGGGCACTTGAAGAGGACATCTAACTAATTGAATCCCCCTCGGAGATCAAAACCCCATGCACGAAGATCCCGCGTGCACTGTCTTTGAACCTTTCCTGCAAGGGCACTTGATCACCGCCATCAATTGAGCAAGTGATGACTGTTTGTGAGTAACTAACCATTGAATCATGCCCACTGTATGTGGTTGTACAGTATATAATGCAGTTAACCTAATATGAACACTAMCAATGCTTCCATCTACTTGGAAGACCGAAAAGATCAGATGRGCATACAAWTTCACTATCATGTGTCCTATATGCTCAAAGCCCATGACCCATTTGTCACAAGCCGCCTAGACTTCGAATCTTATGCCMGTCAATWAAAAGAGTTGAAACCATGGGARGACACACTGGACCTAGAAGCTAATTAGGGAGGTTTGCAGAGTTCTTTCTYWTTTYGCCAAGATGCTTCCTATTATCACTGTGGGTAAACATACCCTGCCCCATTTTGCAACTATTACAATGGAATGTAGAGAATGTACAACGTTATACAAAGATCCTTCGGCTAGGAAGCTATAAGTGCGCCAAACTTACCTAGTAGGGTATCTATTATGCCAAACTTACCTAGTAGGGTATCTATTATGCCAAACTTACCTAGGACTTGCACCTAGTCCCAGCCGYATAAAACAGCCAACTTGCACAGGCGACACTGCCCACAAAAGGAACATGTCTATAGAGGATTTGAATCTAAGGAACATGTCTATAGAGGATTTGAATCTTCGTAAGGTGTGAAAAAACCCGCTTTACCAACTAACCAAGAACTGGTTGCGTATTGTAACAGGGTATTTATTATTTTAGGRGAAAGAAAATTATATTTAGGGGAGAGGATTTGAATCTTCGTAAGGTGTGAAAAACCCGSTTAACCAACTAACCAAGAACTGGTTGCCTATTATAACAGGGTATTTATTATTTTAGGGGAAAGAAAATTATATTTAGGGGAGAATGAGAATGAATACCAACCAAAACAGCCCTGTGGGCCTTGATCTTCGAGCCATCGGACAGTTGAAGACTGACATCGGTGTAGTCATCGAGCATGGCCTCTGATGCCCACATCTTGAGGAATGCAATTCTGGATTTGAGCTCCTCAATTTCCTTCTTGAGTTCCTCCTCTGTCTCGCTCGCCTCCTCGTAGCACTCTCTGCAGGTGCCAGCAGAACTTGTGGTATACTCGTCTTTGCATGAAATGCATGTCATGTTTACCATTCTCATAGTTTCTCCCCATTCTTCACCGTAATCTCTCGCCATGATTTTCAGTTTTGAAGGCACAGAGAGCTCTCAACATTCAACATGCAATTTACCCAAATACTTCTTATGGATTCCACCCACTGCACTCGGATGGATGAGTTTCGGGAAGGCAGCAGCCCACTTGGGGAATCTGCGATGATGAATCAAGTTTCTATTTTTCTTTGTTAGGTATACACGCTGTGCCTAGATCTCCTCCCAAATTAATCGGTTAGCGGAGTTTCAAGCCCACGCATGGGCAAATTTAATCACAGCTTACTCGACGACAATGAACATGTGACATACGATTTGAATTTATCATCGGGAGAGCCCCAAGTGGGCCATTGGGATTTGGTAACAAGATCCAAAGTGGGAAAAACTTGAGATCGACTTCGACCAGGTATTTTACCACGGAACGAGTGAATGTGATGAGATGTAATTTGTGCATCTCGTCTCAAAAAAAAAACAAGCGTAATCCGAATCCCAAAACGTTCCATGTAAAGTATATGACTGCAAACTTGATACATTTTTCATTCATTTTATGAGGTTTGAAGTTGTATTAGTGGATAAGGTTATGTTTTTACCTTTAACGATACAATGTTAAGATGATGAGTGTTGTGAGACCTATTTTTATTTTCAAATTAAAAATGTATAATTTTATAGGTGATGAATGGTTAAAAACCAATTTTACATTGAAAATAATAAAAATGAAATGTATCGTTGGGTATAGATGGACCAAAGTCATGGCAGGGCTATGATTTCACAAGAGAGAGGGCTAAAATGGGGGTTTTAAGGAATTTCATATGCATAGAGTCATATACCACATTCATAAATCTTTTTGCTATTAAATATTTACCCCATTTGACTTATTAAAGCTAATCATTGAATGCATGTAAGGTGTTGGGTAGGAGTGTCCACTCACCTAGTTATGACAGCATGGGTTGAGTACACTCATGATGAGAATTATGTCATTATATGCATGTAAGAGATTGAGTGAGAGACAACATGGGCACAGTACAATCATTTTGAAAAAAGTGTGAGTCAAACAATCATTGGAGAAGAGAGCATATTTCTAAATAGTAAGAGTGAGGAAAAACAAAAGTTTAGTGCTCGGAAAGAGTAGGCATTCATAGTGGGTATTGAAGACATCTTGTTGAAGCTAGGAATGAGGTTGTCATGCTTGTAAATAAATTTCTGCTAAAAAATAACCCAAGAGCCTGTGTAATGGTTGGTGTGAGCACTTTTGTCGCAGTTGGATTTCCTAGATCCCCCAACTGAGGGATTCCTGGTCAGTCTGTGTTGGAGCCTTAGATATGATGAAGATTTTTTGAGGGGATGCAATGCAGAGAATGAAATCTCATCCCTTGGGTTGTGCAGACTGATGGAGAAGAGAGTTGGACGATCAGAATCGTTGTAGGAATTGTATCAGTATTAATTTACTGGGTAAATGGGCTATTAGAGTGGACATTAGCCAGCCATAGGACCATGTCGTCCTTGTGGACACATAGCCCCAACTCAATGACAACCTATTGTTGAGAGAACTGGAGCAACCGAGTCTATGGTTGGGTGGAACGTCCAACGTCTATAGTCGATTGTGTAAACATTTATAATATAAGTGTTTTGATCATTGTTTATTTACAGTTTTAATGTTATAATTGAATGTTGTGTTTATTCTGTGTCTTATGTGTTTGAATGTCATTATGTGTGTTTAAACAGTTTGCATTCATGAATTTTAAATTATCAATGGTTGCATGAACGTTTTATTATGTTGCATGCATGCATTCATATTAAAATAGTATAAGAGTAGTATTAAGTCGATTTTGTTACTAATGTGGCCCAACATGAGAGTTTGATGCATTACAAATTGGTGTCATAGCGAAGGTTTCAACACTAAATCCATCTAAGCCAAAGACCACCACGAATTTGGCAAATTCATTGTAGTAGAGTTTCACTCTACGCTGAAATTGGGGAAGACTATGAAATCGGAGTGAAATCCCCAATTTTTGGGCAAATTATATGCATAATTCAGTAAATGGATGTCGAGTTAATAGGCACATGGTCAAATTCGACCATGGGAAGCTAAATCCAAAGCTTCCATGGCAATAAAAGAAAAGAAACTTTTTGGCCGAAAAATACAATTTTGGGAAAAATTATAAATTTTTGGTAAATTTTAAATTTATTGAAAAAATTTCGTACAGGTGATGACATGGAGTGGCAAGGCCATGGTGGCAGAAGGAAAGGGTCACGGCATGAAGTTTGGTGTTTTCATGGTGGCTATCAAGCTTAGTGAATTCTATGGCCCATATCACATTTGATCTTGAGATCAACAGTACAGATTCACCCTAGAGATGGACAAAATTTCAATTTTGTCGATGGAGAAGAAATTTTGAAATTCCTTGATGGACAAAATTTGAATTTCACCAATGGAGGAAGTTCATTGATGGACAAAATTTGAATTTCACCAATGGAGGAGAAATTTTGAAGTTTGCCAATGGAAAAAATTTGGATTTTGTCGATGGAGAAGAAATTTTGAAGTTTGTCAATGGACAAAATTTGAAGTTCACCGAGGAAGGATGAATTTTGAAGTTCACCAATGGATAGAATTTGAAGTTTGTCGACAAAGGAGAAATTTTGAAGTTTTTCGATGGAAAAAATTTGAATTTCATTGATGGAGTAGAAATTTTGAAGTTTGCCAATGGACAAATTTGGTGATCGTAGATGGAAGAAGAATTTTGGGGATCGTCGATGGAAGAAGAATTCTGCAAATTGCATACGGAAGAAGAATTTTGGGGATCGTCGATAGAATAATTGCTCAGCTCATTGAAGAGGGTGGTGCCATGGCCATGTCAGGCGCTGACAAGTGCACCTCAAAGCCATATCAACAACCACATTCCATGCCACATCAACTAGTTGCCACATCGGTATATGATCGCCCGTGTTTAAAAAAAAAACAAAGTTTGCAGCCAAAATATTATTTTGGCCATATCATGAGCATATTAACCCAAAATAAGATGGAATTTTGTGGGTATGTCCACAGTAAAGAGGGATACAGAAGTGGCAATGGGGGCCACTAGCCAGTTCTTCTTCAAATTTCTAGAAAATGTGAATTAGTAGTTTTTAAAGAACAGGGTAGTACTCCTTGACAAAGACCCTATTATTGATGAAATTTTTACAGTGAGTCTTAGAAGCAGACCTGAAAACACCCAGTGAAGCATTTGGCCATATTCCGACGAATTTGGAATGGAGATGCTAAAACATGTCAAAATCTGTTATTTTAGACCACTTTTTGGAGATTTTCAAAGGAGGAAAAGGGACCCCAAATCATAAATCTAGAAAATTTTATTTAATCGACATTTTACCTCCTCAACAAGATGAACAACTTTGTCTTATCGAAGTTCTCTCAGTTTTTCTCTCTTTGGGAGATAGTAGTTTTTGCTAAAAATTCTATGTTTGGAGAAAATATAAAAAGGACAAGGTTGTCAATTTCATATTAATACCGAATTTGACTGGAGCATTAAATTAGTTATTGTGTGCTTAGAATCAAGAATAATATATGTGCCTAATATAAAAGTTTTCCTGATTCTTGATAGATTTTCTTCAACATGTGGAAGAAGATGGCCTCTCAGCCAAATTCCACCGGTGAGAAAAGGGCATAATTGAGTAGAAATGACAACTTCGAAATGCCATAACTTCCTCCTCGAAGCTTAGAATTGAGCAGGAAAATAGTCATTGGAAAGCTTTTGAGGAGAAGAATCCATTTGTGAATCCAAAAGTGGAATGTGAATAGCAAAATTCTCAATACATAAATAAATAAATGTTTTACGGTGGCATAAAAGAGACAAAGATTAAGCATAATGTTTTCAAAATTGTAGAGTATAATAAAGTTGCTTATAATTTTATCTAGCAACAATTATTGCTTGCACATTTTTGCAGAATTAGGGGTACAAGCATAACAGGTCAAGTGCAATATGAAGACAAGAGAGATAGATGATGCACAAGGTTCTTACATCCATAGGGATGAAATCAAAGGATTAAATATCACTTTGGGAAATGCAAAAACAAGATCCAATGGACATCAAAACAAGGAGGAGCATGTAGAGTTGATGAAGATATTGCAAAGAGAAGTCTAGAGCTATAGAGCAGATAATGAAAGGTTGGTCATATATTAAGAAGAGCAAAACCAAATTAATTCTCATCTGCTACATAGTCTAAATAACCTACAAAAACAAATCAACAAGGAGTCCAACATAAAAACATGCGACCAGTGCAGGGCATGCATAAAAGCACATATCTCATGACATAAGGGATGACTACAGAGGGCTTAGACACTCAATAAGTGTTAGCAGGTATTACCATTCACCTAGACATTTAACTAGAAGAGCTACTACATTGTCATAATCAGAGACCAATCCATGTAGGTCCCTTGTCAAACATCAGAGAAGAAGGCCTGAGTTACATAGTTTGTAATAAAAGCTCAAGAGGCTCAAGCCACTAACATCTGATGGAGAGCATAAGAAGGGTGAAGAAGTTGAAGCCCGATTGTTGGGCATGAGAAAATACTAACAACTACACAATTATTCATCAAATATGGAAGCAAGGATTGTCATATATCATCTTCAAAGGAAAGCTTTGATGTGGTAGGACCAGTTGAAGCAAGTCATGCATATTGAAGAGAAGAGAATTTCTTGGAAGCATTTCAAGAAATATTACTAGCAGCAATACTTGTTAGAGCATCATTATGATAAGAAAATGAAAAAAATATTTGAGCTTAAATTAGGAAGCATTGATCCAGGTGGATATTGGTGGCCACCCACCCATTCTAAATTCCAACTAGCTCATCTTTACCATTTTCAGTTCAACACGTTTATCTGTAATGGGGACACTTCTTTGTAATTATGGGTTCTGCACTTTTGAGGTTGTCTTGAATCCCTACACAGCATCCAGGTGGATATTGGTGGCCACCCATCTAGTCCAACTGGCCTATTTTGGCAGTTTTCATTTCAGTACATCTTTTTGTACTTTCGGGGTCGTTTTGAGGCCCTAAACAATGTTTTTTTGGCTTGCCACGGTCAAAATCTACACGAAGCTAGAGTTTGACGGCATAATGTGTAGTTCTTGAAAAAACCTTACCAACGGGTTATCACATGCCTAAAACGGAGATCATATGCAAAAGTTACGACCCCAGGAAGTTGATGTACTAACTTACCCCAACGGGGCCCACATGACTTTTGGCGCTCCATCTCCTAGGGTTAAGTTTTTGGATGTCTAGGGTTTTGGCATTCATTTTTATTGTAAAAATGTATTCAGAGCCTCATTGTACTCATCTTCTTACGAATGAGAGTAGTTGTCACATCTCTTCTCGGAGATAAAGCTCCCACCAATCTAGCGAGTCTTGCACTCTGTATTTTTACAGTCTTTGTACCTTTCTTTCATAAATAGAAACCATGTATTGTTGTATTTCTTTGTTTCTGGAAATATTTATGTGTATTTCATTGTAATATCTTTGCTTTCATTTTGTTCCGAAAATAATCTGGATCAGTGGTATCAGAGCAGGCTGCTCTTGATCGTTTTTTAGTACATGTCCCTGACGAGGTCTGAGTATAGCAAGTTGGGTCTCGAGCTTGCCTCTCTTGAGGAAAATCGCTCTCACATGCCCAAGAAACCCTCCATGGCAAAAGAAAAGAAAAATGGTAGAGCAGAAGATTCTATTAACATGTTGCTTGAGCAAGCTCTCACGCGACAGAGGGATGAAATGATGGAGAATTTTGCCCACATCCTTCAATGCCTTCCGATAACAATAGGTGCATATTCATCAAGCGACCACTTTGGAGGAACTTCTCCCTTCAAGGTACAAGTTAAATTTGATATTCTTGTATTTGAAGATTAGATAGAAGTGAATGTCGTAGAAAAATGGTTAAATCTGCTAGAAGGTTATTTCTTTGTTCACAATTTTTCCAACAGGGAAAAGATCACCTTCACACTCCTCAAGGCTCTCCCCCATGTCAAACATTGGTGGGAAACTTACTGGGAGCAAAGTTACATAGAGGAATCTGGAATATATGGGGTCGATCCCACTTGGGATTTTTTGTGGATGTGGTCAAGGAACAATATTACCTTGTTGATAACTATGAAGACCAGTATATGAGATAGACCACACTGTGACAAGAGAAGGGCCAAACAGTGTCAGAGTTCACAAATACTTTCCATACCTTACATACCAAGTTGGGTATCAAAGACTCCGAGCGACATCTGGTTTTGAAATATTGTGGGGCTCTGCATAGGTACATCCAAACTGAAATGGATTTCTTAAACATCTCATCACTAGGAGTTGCATATCGATATGTTGTCAAAATCGAGCAGAAATTTGGGCACTAGAACAAACGGAAGTTCGGGTCTGTAAATCTGCAACAACCAAAGCACGATAAAGACGACCCTAACCAACAACCTCCTGACAACCAGCCCAAGACACTTGAAAAGAAGGGTAAGGGAAAGATGAAGAATGACACTGGGAAGTGGTGCGACTTCCACAAAATCCCCTGGCACAACACCAATGAATGTCGCTCAAAACAGTCATTGGTGGCCAAGATCAAAGACAAGGAGCCGAACCCTAATTTGAAATCTGATCCAGAAAATAATGAAAAAAGACAGATCATCAACGCAGACCCCACTGCTACTGTCGCGATCACAACAATTCAACCAACATATCCTGAAAAGGGGGAGCGCCTCTTCCATTCACAGATGTGGGTGAAGGGGACCTCATTGCATTTCATTGTTGATAGCAAAAGCCAGAAGAACCTCATCTCAGCTGAGGTCGTCAAACAGTTGGGGTTGTTGACAACACCACACCCACAACCATACAACATCGAGTGGCTTCGCCAGGGATGAGATCTTCGTGTTAGCCAACAGTGTCGCATGTTATATGGCATCCAACCCTTCAAGAATGAGGTAGAATGTGATGTTGCCCCTCTTGATGTCTGTGTTGTTTTTTTGGGCCAACCATATATGTGGAAGTGTCATGTTGTTTATGAGTCTCGACCTCGTAGTGTCATTATCACTCTATGGGGTCAGCTCTACAAGATACCAGAGGTAGTTCCAACTATTGTTCCACAAAAATTGTGCCGCGAGGTGATCTCTCATACTGAAAAATTCAACCTCTTCAAAATTTGTTCAAAGGATGCACAGAAGGCCACTGCAACCATTGCAGCCTCAACACCTTCTATCTAGCAAAAGCAGATTGTAGAAGAGAAAGAAGATATTGTTTATTCACCTATGATGGTGCCTACACAATGCCCCGTCAAGCCCATAGACAACATGTTGGTGGAACAGATTCAACCCCGCCAGCAACAAGTTCGTGACAGCTTGCCACAGACCAAGCAGCGCAACTTTTCCAGCAAGGCACGCAACTCACCAAGATTCAGATTCAGCAAACGCTTTCCCCTCTTCCTCGGGCACTTAACGCAATGGAGGTCATTGCTTCCTAAGGGGGGAGGACTGATCCAGGTGGATATTGGTGGTCACCCACCTGTTCCAAATTCCAATTGGCTCATCTTGACAGTTTTTGGTTCAACATGTTTCTCTGTAATGGGGACACTTCTTTGTAATTATGGGTTCTGCACTTCTGAGGCTGTCTTGAATCCCTACACAACATCCAGGTGAATATTGGTGGCCGCCCATCTAGTCCAACTAGCCTATTTTGGCAGTTTTCATTTCAGTACATCTTTATGTACTTTCGAGGTCGTTTTGAGGCCCTAAACAATGTCTTTTTGGCTTGCCACAGTCAAATTGTAGATAGAGTCAAAGTTTGATGGCATAGTGTGTAGTTCTCGAAAATACCTTTCCAACAGGCTATTACACGCCTAAAACAGAGATCGTATGCAAAAGTTACAACCCCAGAAAGTTGATGTACTAACTTACCCCAATGGGGCCCACGTGACTTTTGGCGCTTCATATCCCAGGGTTAGGTTTTTGGATGTCTATGGTTTTGACATTCATGTTTATTGTAAAAAGGCCTTCAGAGCCTCATTGTACTCATCTTCTTGTGAATGAGTGTAGTCATCACATCTCTTCTCGGAGATAAAGCTACCCCTATTCTAGCAAGTCTTACACTCTGTATTTTTATAGTCTTTGTACCTTTATTTCATTAATAGAAATCATGTATTGTTGTATTTCTTTATTTATGGAATATTTATGTGTATTTCATTGTAATATCTCTGCTTTCATTTCGTTTCGAAAATAATCCGGATCAAGCATGGCCATGGAGAAATATGAAAAAAAAAAATTATGGAGCTTTTGAAGTAAATGGGTTTCATCAAATATGAGAAGGTTAAAATTCAAAGATTTTTTAGTGCACTGCCACTATTATACAAGAATAAAATTCAGTTTGATGAGCCCAAGACTTCAGAGGAAGCCATAAGGAAAGCTAAGTATTTATATGAGTAGAATAAGTGAAGGCCATCTTTTCAAAAAATTTGGGGTGACAAAAAGAAAGGAAATATGGATCATAGGAGGAAAGGATTCAAGCCACCTTTCTTCAAGAACAACTCAGAGTCATATTAGGAAGCGAAGAAAGAACAAAGTGAGCCTAATATGACAAATTCCTTGGGGAAAAGGCCAAGACAACAGCCTATCAAGTGTTGGGGATGTGAGGGATATTGATATTATTGTAGTTGCGGGAGGTATTAACATCCATGTGTAACCTTTGGCTAGAATAGAATATTCCATAAGTAAGAAAAACCCTAAACAGATGTATAGAAACCCTAGAAGACAAGTCGACTCAATAAAAGAATTAATATTAAAGTATTATATTCTAAAAGGACAAGTCGTCCCAGACAAGTGACAAGAGCCACTATAAATAAGAGATGATCTAGCTCATTTGTACTCACTCACTCTCTCAAGTGTAGCGCAAGTTTGGAGCTGCAGCTGCAAGGAAGGAAAGGGACATCTTTTGGGGTAATTCTTGATCTCTCTCTCTAGCATTATCTAGCCTAAGATATGCGCCCTACTTCTAGTATGTCTTGGTGGTATTCTCGGTGATATTCTTGGTGATATTCTTGGTGGTATTCTTCGTAACTGCAACTGCAACTACAACTGTTGTACTTGAGTATTGTTCTTGTTCTGTGGCTTTGGGACTTTTTATCTGGTGAGCTATCTTTGGAGAAAGATGCACTTTCTTGGTTATCTGTTGGTTATAGTGTTGCTTTTGGAATCATTCTATCTAGAAAAGGTTATGGTGCTCGAGGGTGGTTGTGTGCCTATGGTTGGGTGATAATAGTGATATTGTCTATGGTAAAACAAGCACATCGAAATATTCTATTAGGTTATGGGCCCACACCACCTTCAAGACAGTCTAACTGTTGGAAGGTAGAGTGGCAGTTCCTTATTAAGCTTGTTGTGGCAGCAGTTGCATTTGTTGCTAGGGTTTCTGATTTTACAGCTCCAACAAATTCTAATCCAACTCTTTGGGCACCTTAAGTGAAGTGTTGGACCTAATTCTTGGACATTCTAGTGCACCTTAGCCTAGCGCACCTCTTGGCACCTTCAACTAGCAAAAATGTCAAGTTTGAGTTTTTGGTCAAAGTAAAAGTCAAAAGTTGACCGGTCAAAGCCAAAGTCAAAGGTTGACTTTTGGTCAAAATTGATTTTCTGGTCAAAGTTGAAATTTCAGGATTTCTAACTTGTTCTAATCATTGAACCTTTTTTATTCAATTTCTAACCTCTTCTTATCAAGATGGTGTCTAGTTTCATACTAGAAGACAAGTTCACGATGCTGCAAATTTCAAAGGTATGCACTTGTATATGCTTTTCATGTTATATCATCCAAAATAAAGCATGAGTGTGTTTTGCAAGGAATGTACAAAAGACCTTGTCCAAGCAATGATCTTGGATTCAGTACATTCAAAGGAACAAACAGTTGAGACTCCACGTTCCAGGTTTGATTGATCAAATTGTTAATTTGCACATATCAAGTTTG
>JASDQU010736180.1:168658-179998 GCA_032191745.1 Picea mariana
AAGGAGGAAAAGGGACCCCAAATCATAAATCTAGAAAATTTTATTTAATCGACATTTTACCTCCTCAACAAGATGAACAACTTTGTCTTATCGAAGTTCTCTCAGTTTTTCTCTCTTTGGGAGATAGTAGTTTTTGCTAAAAATTCTATGTTTGGAGAAAATATAAAAAGGACAAAGTTGTCAATTTCATATTAATACCAAATTTGACTAGAGCATTAAATTAGTTGTTGTGTGCTTAGAATCAAGAATAATATATGTGCCTAATATAAAAGTTTTCTTGATTCTTGATAGATTTTCTTCAACATGTAGAATAAGATGGCCTCTCAGCCAAATTCCACCGGTGAGAAAAGGGCATAATTGAGTAGAAATGACAACTTCGAAATGCCATAACTTCCTCCTCAAAGCTTAGAATTGAGCAGGAAAATAGTCATTGGAAAGCTTTTGAGGAGAAGAATCCATTTGTGAATCCAAAAGTGGAATGTGAATAGCAAAATTCTCAATACATAAATAAATAAATGTTTTATGGTGGCATAAAAGAGACAAAGATTAAGCATAATGTTTTCAAAATTGTAGAGTATAATAAAGTTGCTTATAATTTTATCTAGCAACAATTATTGCTTGCACATTTTTGCAGAATTAGGGGTACAAGCATAACAGGTCAAGTGCAATATGAAGACAAGAGAGATAGATGATGCACAAGGTTCTTACAGCCATAGGGATGAAATCAAAGGATTAAATATCACTTTGGGAAATGCAAAAACAAGATCCAATGGACATCGAAACAAGGAGGAGCATGTAGAGTTGATGAAGATATTGCAAAGAGAAGTCTAGAGCTATAGAGCAGATAATGAAAGGTTGGTCATATATTAAGAAGAGAAAAACCAAATTAATTCTCATCTGCTACATAGTCTAAATAACCTACAAAAACAAATCAACAAGGAGTCCAACATAAAACATGCGACCAGTGCAGGGCATGCATAAAAGCACATATCTCATGATATAAGGGATGACTACAGAGGGCTTAGACACTCAAGAAGTGTTAGCAGGCATCACCATTCACCTAGACATTTAACTAGAAGAGCTACTACATTGTCATAATCAGAGACCAATCCATGTAGGTCCCTTGTCAAACATCAGAGAAGAAGGCCTGAGTTACATAGTTTGTAATAAAAGCTCAAGAGGCTCAAGCCACTAACATCTGATGGAGATCATAGGAAGGGTGAAGAAGTTGAAGCCCGATTGTTGGGCATGAGAAAATACTAACAACTACACAATTATTCATCAAATATGAAAGCAAGGATTGTCATATATCATCTTCAAAGGAAAGCTTTGATGTGGTGGGACCAGTTGAAGCAAGTCATGCATATTGATGAGAAGAGAATTTCTTGGAAGCATTTCAAGAAATACTACCAGCAGCAATACTTGTTAGAGCATCATTATGATAAGAAAATGAAAAAATTATTTGAGCTTAAATTAGGAAGCATTGATCCAGGTGGATATTGGTGGCCACCCACCCGTTCTAAATTCCAACTAGCTCATCTTTACCATTTTCAGTTCAGCACGTTTATCTATAATGGGGACACTTCTTTGTAATTATGGGTTCTGCACTTTTGAGGTTGTCTTGAATCCCTACACAACATCTAGGTGGATATTGGTGGCCACCCATCTAGTCCAACTGGCCTATTTTGGCAGTTTTCATTTCAGTACATCTTTTTGTACTTTCGGGGTCGTTTTGAGGCCCTAAACAATGTTTTTTTGGCTTGCCACGGTCAAAATCTACACGAAGCTAGAGTTTGACGGCATAATGTGTAGTTCTCGAAAAAACCTTACCAACGGGTTATCACATGCCTAAAACGGAGATCGTATGCAAAAGTTATGACCCCAGGAAGTTGATGTACTAACTTACCCCAACGAGGCCCACATGACTTTTGGGCTCCATCTCCTAGGGTTAGGTTTTTGGATGTCTAGGTTTTGGCATTCATTTTTATTGGAAAAATGCATTCAGAGCCTCATTGTACTCATCTTCTTACAAATGAGAGTAGTTGTCACATCTCTTCTCGGAGATAAAGCTCCCACCAGTCTAGCGAGTCTTGCACTCTGTATTTTTACAGTCTTTGTACCTTTCTTTCACAAATAGAAACCATGTATTATTGTATTTCTTTGTTTCTGGAAATATTTATGTGTATTTCATTGTAATATCTTTGCTTTCATTTTGTTCCGAAAATAATCTGGATCAATGGTATCAGAGCAGGCTGCTCTTGATCGTTTTTTAGTGCATGTCCCCGATGAGGTCTGAGTATAGCAAGTTGGGTATCGAGCGTGTCTCTCTTGAGGAAAATCGCTCTCACATGCCCAAGAAACCCTCCATGGCAAAAGAAAAGAAAAATGGCGGAGCAGAAGATTCTATTAACATGTTGCTTGAGCAAGCTCTCACGCAACAGAGGGATGAAATGATGGAGAATTTTGCCCACATCCTTCAACGCCTTCCGATAACAATAGGTGCATATTCATCAAGCGACCACTTTGGAGGAACTTCTCCCTTCAAGGTACAAGTTAAATTTGATATTCTCGTATTTGAAGATCAGATAGATGTGGATGTCGTAGAAAAATGGTTAAATCTGCTAGAAGGTTATTTCTTTGTTCACAATTTTTCCAACAGGGAAAAGATCACCTTCGCACTCCTCAAGGCTCTCCCCCATGTCAAACATTGGTGGGAAACTTACTGGGAGCAAAGTTACATAGAGGAATCTGGAATATATGGGGTCGATCCCACTTGGGATTTTTTGTGGATGTGGTCAAGGAATAATATTACCTTGTTGATAACTATGAAGACCAGTATATGAGATGGACCACACTGCGACAAGAGAAGGGCCAAACAGTGTTGGAGTTCACAAATACTTTCCATACCTTGCATACCAAGTTGGGTATCAAAGACTCCGAGCGACATCTGGTTTTGAAATATTGTGGGGCTCTGCATAGGTACATCCAAACTGAAATGGATTTCTTAAAAATCTCATCACTGGGAGTTACATATCAATATGTTGTCAAAATCGAGCAGAAATTTGGGCACTAGAACAAATGGGAGTTCAGGTCTGTAAATCTGCAACAACCAAAGCACGATAAAGACGGCCTTAACCAACAACCTCCTAACAACCAGCCCCAGACACTTGAAAAGAAGGGTAAGGGAAAAATGGAGAATGACACTGGGAAGTGGTGCAACTTCCACAAAATCCCCTGGCACAACACTGATGAATGTCGCTCAAAACAGCCATTGGTGGCCAAGATCAAAGACAAGGAGCCGAACCCTAATTCGAAATCTGATCCAGAAAATAATGAAAAAAGACAGATCATCAATGTAGACCCCACTGCTACTGTCGCGACCGCAACAATTCAACCAACAGATCCTGAAAAGGGGGAGCGCCTCTTCCATTCACAGATGTGGGTGAAGGGGACCTCATTGCATTTCATTGTTGATAGCAGAAGCCAGAAGAACCGCATCTCAGTTAAGGTCGTCAAACAGTTGGGGTTGTCGACAACACCACACCCACAGCCATACAACATCGGGTGGCTTCGCCAGGGATGAGATCTTCGTGTTATCCAACAGTGTCGCATGTCCTATGGCATCAAACCCTTCAAGAATGAGGTAGAATGTGATGTTGCCCCTCTTGATGTCTGTGTTGTTTTTTTGGGCCAACCATATATGTGGAAGCGTCATGTTGTTTATGAGTCTCAACCTCGTAGTGTCATTATCACTCTATGGGGTCAGCTCTACAAGATACCAGAGGTAGTTCCGACTATTGTTCCACAAAAATAGTGCCGCGAGGTGATCTCTCATACTGCAAAATTTAGCCTCTTCAGAATCTGTTCAAAGGATGCACAGAAGGCCACTGCAACCATTGCAGCCTCAACACCTTCTATCTAGCAAAAGTAGATTGTAGAAGAGAAAGAAGACATTGTTTATTCACCTATGATGGTGCCTACACAATGCCCCGTCAAGCCCATAGACAACATGTTGGTGGAACAGATTCAACCCCGCCAGCAACAAATTCATGACAGCTTGCCACAGACCAAGCAGCGCAACTTTTCCAGCAAGGCACGCAACTCACCAAGATTCAGATTCAGCAAACGCTTTCCCCTCTTCCTCGGGCACTCAACGCAATGGAGGCCATTGCTTCCTAAGGGGGGAGGACTGATCCAGGGGGATATTGGTGGTCACCCACCAGTTCCAAATTCCAACTAGCTCATCTTGACAGTTTTTGGTTCAACATGTTTCTCTGTAATGGGGACACTTCTTTGTAATTATGGGTTATGCACTTCTGAGGCTGTCTTGAAGCCCTACACAGCATCCAGGTGAATATTGGTGGCCGCCCATCTAGTCCAACTAGCCTATTTTGGCAGTTTTCATTTCAGTACATCTTTATGTACTTTCGAGGCCGTTTTGAGGCCCTAAACAATGTATTTTTGGCTTGCCACAGTAAAATTGTAGATAGAGTCAAATTTTGATGGCATAATGTGTAGTTCTCAAAAATACCTTTCCAACGGGCTATCACACGCCTAAAACAGAGATCGTATGCAAAAGTTACAACCCCGGGAAGTTGATGTACTAACTTACCCCAATGGGGCCCACGTGACTTTTGACGCTTCATCTCCTAGGGTTAGGTTTTTGGATGTCTATGGTTTTGACATTCATGTTTATTGTAAAAAGGCCTTCAGAGCCTCATTGTACTCATCTTCTTGTGAATGAGTGTAGTCGTCACATCTCTTCTCGGAGATAAAGCTGCCCCTATTCTAGCAAGTCTTACACTCTGTATTTTTACAGTCTTTGTACCTTTATTTCATTAATAGAAATCATGTATTGTTGTATTTCTTTATTTCTGGAATATTTATGTGTATTTCATTGTAATATCTCTGCTTTCATTTCGTTTTGAAAATAATCCGGATCAAGCATGGCCATGGAGAAATATGAAAAAAAAAAAATCTGGAGCTTTTGAAGTAAATGGGTTTCATCAAATATGAGAAGGTTAAAATTCAAAGATTTTTTAGTGCACTGCCACTATTGTACAAGAATAAAATTCAGTTTGATGAGCCTAAGACTTCGGAGGAAGCCATAAGGAAAGCTAAGTATTTAAATGAGTAGAATAAGTGAAGGCCATCTTTTCAAAAAATTTGGGGTGACAAAAAGAAAGGAAATATGGATCATAGGAGGAAAGGATTCAAGCCACCTTTCTTCAAGAACAACTCAGAGTCATATTAGGAAGCGAAGAAAGCACAAAGTGAGCCTAATATGACAAATTCCTTGGGGAAAAGGCCAAGACAACAGCCTATCAAGTGTCGGGGATGTGAGGGATGTTGATATTATTGTAGTTGCAGGAGGTATTAACATCCATGTGTAACCTTTGGCTAGAATAGAATATTCCATAAGCAAGAAAAACCCTAAACAGATGTATAGAAACCCTAGAAGACAAGTCGACTCAGTAAAAGAATTAATATTAAAGTATTATATTCTAAAAGGACAAGTCATCCCAGACAAGTGACAAGAACCACTATAAATAAGAGATGATCTAGCTCATTTGTACTCACTCACTCTCTCAAGTGTAGCGCAAGTTTGGAGCTGCAGCTGCAAGGAAGGAAGGGGACATCTTTTGGGGTAATTCTTGATCTCTCTCTCTAGCATTATCTAGCCTAAGATATGCGGGCTACTTCTAGTATCTCTTGGTGGTATTCTTGGTGATATTCTTGGTGGTATTCTTCGTAAGTGCAACTGCAACTGCAACTATTGTAGTTGAGTATCGTTCTTGTTTTGTGGCTTTGGGACTTTTTATCTGGTGAGCTATCTTTGGAGAAAGATGCACTTTCTTTGTTATTTGTTGGTTATAGTGTTGCTTCCGGAATCATTCTATCTAGAAAAGGTTATGGTGCTCGAGGGTGGTTGTGTGCCTATGGTTGGGTGATAATAGTGATATTGTCTATGGTAAAACAAGCACATCGAAATATTCTAGTAGGTTATGGGCCCACACCACCTTCAAGACAGTCTAACTGTTGGAAGGTAGAGTGGCAGTTCCTTATTAAGCTTGTTGTGGCAGCAGTTGCATTTGTTGCTAGGGTTTCTGATTTTGCAGCTCCAACAAATCCTAATTCAACTCTTTGGGCACCTTAAGTGAAGCGTTGGACCTAATTCTTGGACATTCTAGTGCACCTTAGCCTAGCGCACCTCTTGGCACCTTCAACTAGCAAAAATGTCAAGTTTGAGTTTTTGGTCAAAGTAAAAGTCAAAAGTTGACCGGTCAAAGCCAAAGTCAAAGGTTGACTTTTGGTCAAAATCGATTTTGTGGTCAAAGTTGAAATTTCAGGATTTCTAACTTGTTCTAATCATTGAACCTTTTTTATTCAATTTCTAATCTCTTCTTATCAAGATGGTGTCTAGTTTCATATTAGAAGACAAGTTGACGATGCTGCAAATTTCAAAGGTATGCACTTGTATATGCTTTTCATGTTATATCATCCAATAAAGCATGAGTGTGTTTTGCAAGGAATGTACAAGAGACCTTGTCCAAGCAATGATCTTGGATTCAGTACATTCAAAGGAACAAACAGTTGAGACTCCACATTCCAGGTTTGATTGATCAAATTGTTAATTTGCACATATCAAGTTTGATAGTTGTGACAACAATCTTTGAAAGGTTATATTACTGCTAGGTATACTTGGTTGCATTGATATAGATGATTATTGCACTTGTTTGCAAATGAACTAACATCTCCTATAGGAGACATTTCTTGTTCCTGGGCAGGTCACCTTGGTAATTCTGTGATCCTTGTTACCATATATATGTTCTTATGAAAATGTCATTGGAAATACTTTTTCTCTTGTTGTTCTTGTTCTAGGCAGGTCACAGGCGATAGCTCTGAGAAGGAGCTAGAATGACAGTTGCAAACACGGAGCAGATGACCCCATCAAGTGATGAGGCAGGTGATCTCACCAAGTACCAATTCTAAAGGAAACGTGGTAAGCAAAATAAGTTTTGGACATCGTTCACTCAGATGTGTGTGGACCAATGTCAACCCCCTCACCAAGCGAGAGTACACCTCAGATGATTTCAAGACATTCTACAGAGAGGTCAGGATTAGGAGGGAGCTTACTACTCCCTACAATCCTCAACAGAATAGAGTAGCAGAAAGAAAGAACCGATCCATTGAAGAATCTATCAAGGTAATGATGAATGACCAGAATCTATCCATGTTTCTATGGGGAGAAGCATCTATGACAGTCATATATGGTCAGAATAGAAGTCTTCATCATATATTGAAGAACATGACTCCAAAAGAAGCTTTCTTCGGAAGGAAGCCAAGTGTTGAACACTTGAGGTTCTTTGGTTGTCATGTCTATATTCATGTTCCCAAGGACAAAAGAAATAAGTTGGAACCTTCAGGAAAGAAGGGCATATTCGTTGGATATCGTGAGTCATCAAAAGCTTGCAGAATCTATGTCCCAAGTCAACAGAAGGTTGAAATAAAAAAAGATGTGACTTTTGATGAAAATATCGGCTTCAGGAAATGTATAGAAGATTCTATGGATCCCAACGATCAAGAAGAACATGAAGGTCCCAAGGAAGAAACTACATGTTCTCCAAAACATCTCAATGCAGAAACTTCCACCTTTGAAGAAGCATTCAAGAAGAAAGAATGGAAGGAAGCTATGATGGAAGAATATCAATCCATCATGATGTATGGGAAATCGTACCTAGACCTTAAGGAAAGTATGTAGTCGCTTCAAAATGGGTTTACAAGATAAAGCATGCAGTAGACGGGAGTATCGATAAATACAAGGCAAGATTCATGGCTAGAGGGTTCTCCTAGCAGGAGGGAGAAGACTATGATGAGACGATTGCTCCAGTTGCGAGATACAACTCTATTAGAGCCATCACATCTCTTGCAGCATCCATGGGTTGGATTTTATATCATATGGATGTAAACACCACTTTGTTCAATGGAGTAATTGAGGAAGAAGTATACATAGAGCAACCTCAAGGTTTTGAGGTACACCCAAGAGAAACCCATGTATGAAGAATGGTTTGTATGGACTCAAGAAAGCTCCAAGAGCTTGGTATGCACAAATTGACAGTTACTCGACGAGACTTGGATTTTCCAAGAGCTATGTTGATCCATATCCTTCTTACAAGGTTGTGAATGATGCACATGTGATTCGGCTACTATATGTTGATGATTTGTTTTTGGCAGGTGCAGAGCCTCTCATTATTCAGTGTAAGAGGGAGTTAACCTCTGAATTTGATATGAAGGATCTTGGTCTCATGCATTATTATTTGGGACTAGAAGTATAGTAGAAGTGTGGTGAAATATTTCTGTGGCAAGGGAAGTATTTTGCAAATATCCTTCAGAAGTTTGGGATGATGGATTGCAAATCCATGACAACTCCCATGGTGACAGATTTGAAGAAGCCGAGAGACTTTGATCTAGTAGACTCGTCCCTGTACCAACAATTGATTGGCTCATTGATGTATTTGGTGAATACCCGACCATACATTTGCTTTGTCTTGAACATGTTGAGCCAGTTCCAGGTGAAACCTAGACATGAGCATTGGATAGATGCAAAGCACATTTTGAGATATCTTCATGGGACGTTAAATTATGGTTTGAGATATGCCTCAAACAGTGATGTACAACTACATGGATTTACTGATTCATATTGGGCAGGGAGTGCAAATGATATAAATAGTACTTCTGGTATATGTTTCAGTTTGGGTTCTGCTATGATATCATGGGCTAGTAGGAAACATAAGTTTGTTGCACTCAGCACTGTAGAAGCAGAGTATATTGCAGCTTGTGACACTTGTACGGAAGCGGTGTGGATCGATAAGCTGGTTTCTGGACTATTTGATCAGGTGCTAGATTCAACTGTGATACATTGTGATAATCAGAGTTGTCTGAAGCTTTCAGAGAACCCCATATTCCATGACAGGTCGAAGAACATTGAGATAAATAACTATTTTCTCTGTGATAAATTCCAAAAGGGATAAGTGATTCTCCAATACATCTCCATCGATGAGCAGAGAACTGATATTTTGACGAAACCTTTGTCCAAGATAAAGTTTGCATACTTGAGGGACAAGTTGGGACTCGTGGAGATTGCTCCCTTGGTTGAAAGGGAGGAGATGACTTCCTCAGTTGGGAGGGAGTGTTGATATATGGCATCATGGATAGTCAGTGTGTTGGTGGACATACATTCTCCCTGTGGAGAATGGTCCAGGTTGACAGATTGTTGGTCTGTATCATGCTAGTATGACTTAGATATGATGCTTCAGTATCATGCTAGTACAACTTAGAAACGATACAGATGTCTTGAGACACATCCTGTTAGTACAACTTAGATATGATGCATTAGCATCATGCTAGTACAACTTAGAGACGATGAGTATGCCTGAGTCACATCATGCTAGATATGATCATGCTAGTACAACTTAGATATGATCATACAACTTAGAGATGATGCAGATGACTCACATCATGCTAGATATGATCATGCTAGTACAACTCAGATACAATGCATAACATCATGCTAGTACAACTTGGATATGATCATACAGCTTAGATATGATGCAGATGACTTGCATCATGCTAGATATGATCATGCTAGTACAACTTAGATATGATGCAGAGCATAATGCCAATACATCTTAGATATGATCATACAACATAAAGATGATTCAGAGACATTGATCTACATCATGCCGATACAAATTAGATATGATGCATTCGCATCATGTTAGTACGACTGAGAGATGATGTAGATGGTACTCCACATCATGCCAGTACAACTTAGATACGATGCATTCACATCATGTTAGTACGACTTAGAGATTATACATTGGAGAGATTCAACATTTGTTGGGACAACTATTCTTCTAGGACGTATGTTCGGATTAGCAGAATGGTCCTTGTAACACTCTGTTGAGTGAGTGACTTATGCGAGACACTTTGTTGAGTGTGCTAAGTCTAGCACATGACTTATTCAACATCATGCCTAATTACCCAGATGGAGTATGGCCTCGAGAGATGATGTAGACGATGATATGATTTGATGCCAAGAGATTGTTGTACTGCATGGTGATAGCTTGTGTAGCTATTAGTTGATTACAGTGGAGACTGTGTGTCTCTGGACAATAGTTATGTACTACGGTGGTGGATGTGTTCCACTGGTAGTGGTTGTATGTCACTAGTTAGTAGTTGTGTGCTATTAGGAGTGGTTTTGTACCACTGGATAGTAGTTGTGTACTACTATGGATCGACACTGTTGTGATCTATTGGATGGCATTGTAGCAACTGTGTACTACTACTAGATTTCCATGGAGATTATCAGTAGTGTTGAAGGTGTTTTCTAGGCTAGTGTGCCAACCAGTAGTGTTAGAGGTGATTCTCAGCTAGATGGATAGTGATGATGATGCTCGTGACTTGATCTGCATGATTATGAGATAGCTTGTGTGGCTATGATGATGCTACCTGTGGGATGGTCTGCTAGAGTATGTAAGCCTTATCCATACCATGTGAAATGGATGGATCTGTTTGAGACCATTACAGTTAATACCTCCCTAGATAGGAGGGAGTGTTAATATTAAGGTAGTTGTAGGAGGTATTAACCTACATGTGTAACCTTTGGCTAGAATAGAATATTCTGAAAGAAAGAGAAAACCTAAACAGATGTATAGAAACCTTAGAAGACGAGTCAGGTTAGTAAAATAATTAATATTAAAGTATTAGATTCTAAAAGGACAAGTCGGCCCAAACAAGTGATAAGAACCAATATAAATAAGAGATTATCTAGCTCATTTGTACTCACTCACCTCACTCACTCTCTCAAGTGTAGCACGAGTTTGGATTGCAACTGGATGGAAGGAAAGTGACATCTTTTGGGGTGATTATTGGTCTCTCTCTCTCTAGTGCTATCTAACCTAAGATATGCTCCCTACTTCTAGTATCTCTTGGTAGTATTCTTGGTGATATTCTTTGTGAGTGCAACTGCAATTGCAGCAGCTAAGTATTGTTCTTACATTGTAGCTTTGGGACTTTCTGTTTGGTGAGCTATATTTGGAGAAAGATGCACTCTCTTGGTTATCTGTTGGTTCTATTGTTGCTTCCAGAATCATTCTATCTAGAAAAGGTTATGGTGCTCGGGGATGGTTGTGTGCCTATGGTTGGGTGACAATAATGATATTGTCTATGGTAAAACGAGCACATTGAAATACTCTAACAAGGGAGACCACATGTATAAAGATTGTCCTCACAACAGAGATAGGACGAGGATTATGCATAGCATTCAGGAAGTTGATA
>JASDQU010736180.1:188671-199720 GCA_032191745.1 Picea mariana
AAGGCAAGGAGAACAAGGTAGTTTATGTACTCAGTAGAAGGTTGCATGAGATGCATCTTACAACCATTCGCATGTACATATTTAATTTGAAAGACATAATTTTGGAAGCTGCAAAATCAGATCAACATTATAGGGAGACAAAGGAAAAATTACAGCAAGGTAATTTGCAACGAAAGATTGAAGATTATGAGGTAAGAGAGGATGGAATCCTCATGTACGGGGGTGGGATTTATGTGCCTAATTATTAGGAGATGAAAAATATGGTGTTGAGAGAAATGCATAATGTACCTTATGTTGGGCACTCTAGTTACCAGAAAACAATTGCAGTTGTCAAGAGCCAATATTTCTGGCCATGTATGAAGAAAGAAGTGGTTGATTATATAGCCAGATGTCTAGAATGTTAGAAGGTCAAGATTGAGCACAGACATCTAACTGGTTTAATTTGTTACAACCATTTCTCATTCCTGAGTGGAAATGGGGAGTGGTGATAATTGATTTTATCACCAAACTGCCCAAAATAGCGAAGCAACACGAATCCATCATGGTGGTGGTGGAAAAACTCACTGAAGTTGCTCAATTTATTCCAGTGAAGCTAACTCACAAGGCAACTAACGTTGCAGATATTTATATGAAGGAAATTGCCATGGTTCATGGTGTGCCTAAGGCAATTTTTTTTGACAGAGATCCCAAGTTAACATCAAAATTTTGGAAGGGCTTATTCAAATTATTTGGGACAAATATGAATTTTAGCACAACATATCATCCAGAGTCATATGGGAAAGCAAAGAGGGTCAATGAAGTGATTGAGGATATGTTGAGGATGTATGTGATGGATAAACCAATAAAATGGGAAGATTACTTACACTTAGTTGAATTTTCCTATAATAATGGGTATCGATCCTCCTTAAATATGAGCCCATTTGAGGCATTATATGACAGAAAGTGCAATACGCCAGTGAGTTGGGAAAACCCACCAGACAAAGCAGTGGGACAAAGCAGTGGTTGGGCCAGATTTGCTCAGGAAAATGGAAGAAGAGATGGTGAGGATAAAGCAAAATTTAAAGGTTACCCAAGACAGGCAAGAAAGCTATGCAAATAGGAGTCAAACTCATAGAGAGTTTAAAGACGGAGACCATGTGTTCTTAAAAGTGAAGGCCAAGAGAAGTTCCCTGAAGCTAGGGAACTATTCAAAACTAGCAGCAAGACATTGTGGACCCTTTGAAATCTTGGAGAGGAATGGCCGTGTTGCATATATCCTTGCACTACCTACATCCATGTGCATTCATAATATATTCCATCTATATTTGCTTAAAAAGTAGGTGCCTGACGCTATTCTTGTAATTGATTGTATTATCACTCCAGAAAACTCTCTTAGGCTGTAAGTCAGAGATGCTTGGTGACTTAATCTTTTTAGAAACTATTTTCTCAATAATAGGTGTGGGTTTGGATCAAGATGAATACCTTAACCTATGGATTGTATTCTCAAGACAGTCTTAGCTATATTCATGCAACACAAGGCCGTCAAGAGCTATTGTCAGATAAGTTTGTATAACAAATGGACAAGAAAACTAATCAGTTAACCAAAACATGCATAAACCATATATATGATGGGTCAACAAACTAGCAAAAGATGCTTGTGATTCTTGCTTAATAATCAAAAGTAAGATGATAGTTACCATAGGATCATTAAACAGAGACAAAAGAACTAATTCCACTCATAAGCATAGACAAAGATGAAAGAAGGTCTGACAGTAACAAATGAAAGAAGCTTGCAGGCTAATATATTAAAGAAAGTGTCTTTCATACAAAACAGTAGCATATAGAACTCAAAATTGAACCTTCTATTCATCTTCAGTTTTCAGTTTATAGCCTTTACAACACAATATCTAGATCCTGAAATAATGGATCAGATATGCCAAAAATAGAAAGTCAAAACTAACTTGCAAAAGATAAGGAATGATCCTCAAAATAGGTCAATCCCACATTTCATGGTCTTCATATCTTGTAGAGTCCTTGTGCAGTGCAGAATAGCCTTCCAAGGTTGAGTGATGACTCTTCCAAGAGATACAATTTGAATTTGTTGAGGTGTGCAAAAACCCTGATTTTCTGCCTTTGAAAAAGGTACCAAAAATGATTGAAACACCTCTTCGTTCCCTTATCCATCAAAAATAACTATTGGATATGACTTGATAATTCGACAAATATCCATTTGAAGAGGTTTCAAACCATTCCAACTCAAAAAATCCCGATCTGGGCAAAAATTCTGTCATTTTGGCAGTGACAGGCTTTCGGTGGTTAACACTGGCAAAATTGGGTGCTTTAACTACCGAAAGCTCTGCTTTTGATGGTTAATGAAGGCGAAATTCAGGGCTAGTTAACCACCGAAAGTGCAGGTTTTCCAGAAATAAACTGCCTTGGGAAAAATCAATTTTCCCAGCCATGGAAAGTCCGTTTCACATGCTTGAATAGTCGATCGACATCTAGAATCCTAAGCTTTCCATTGGTGCTTTCAAATCTGCATTTGGAGCTCGGGAAGGTAATCAAAAGTTCCCAGCAAGATTAGGCATCATTCTTCAAAAAATTGCCAGTGCATTTTTGATTGCTAAAAGATTGGAATGTGATTCAGGTGGAGCAAGAAGGAGACTTTTGAGTTCAATGGGTGTGCATATTGGATCAGAAACTCAAGCTACTATGGAATCGAGCAATAGGGTTGGTAAAGGTCCAGTGGACCTGTTATGGTCCTGAAGATGCAACCTGGAAGCATGAAGATGCCATGCAAGAAGAGTACCCACATCTTTTTAAATATTTTTGAATTGTACATGTGCATATAATGTATAGAGGATAGTGCATAAATAAGGGGGAGGGGAATGTAATACCTCTAGGCCGAGCGCCAATTGTAAATGTACATATAGGTTGGTGAACCAAGACATTTTGGGCCAAAGTGCCTTTGTTTTCAAGCTAGATTGCCCGTGTGGTTATTAGGCTGGAGAGCCCATATGCTAAAAGGCCAACAAGCCTATAATTGTAATATGTAATCACACTCGGATTATTAATAAAAATACATCATTGTTATAGACCAACTAGACAAAGGAGTATGGGGGGCTAGAACTCCACTAGAAGGGAAAGCGGGGCTAAGAGTCTAGGAAGAGGAGCTAAGCCAATGGGGGATTAAGCCCAAAGGAGTATTATATTAATATTTCCTAATGTCTAATTTACATGATATTTTTTCCTAAGTCTCGAGGATGGGAAACATATCATCCAAGTGGGGAAAAGGTAGTTCCGAACATGACAAGTGTCGAGTTGGGAACATGCATACATAAAGTTGGGAAATAGTCTATTTTCCATGACTCCCCATCATTCTTACCATCATTATCACCTTGACTCTTGCCATCCATACTCTCCCTACCATCCATCATGGGTACTATACTTGGGAAGCTTTGGAGCCGATTGTAACCAATAAACCTGGGTGGTTTGAGTTGAGGAAACAGGTTTTCAAGCTTGTGTGCATGCGAAAGAAGCGGGTTGTTAGGCTCATGAGCATTCTCTCTCAGTGAGAGAACTACTGGGAATTGTTTTCCTTGTGCATTGGGAAATAACTACGAAGCTCTGAGACTTTTTGTCTGGTCTATTGCTGAAGCCCCAGAAGGGAAGTGGGACAGTTGAAGGACTATTGAGCATAGAAATGGTACACTTTATGGGGTGGGATAGGATGTGGGGAAATGAGAGGTTGTAAGCTAGTTGTAGCAATTGGCACCTTGACCTGAGTTTTATTGTGTTGGATAGACCTTAGTCTGGCTTAGGAAGTCTTCCCTAGTGGAGTTCTAGCCTCAACTTGTGGGTGACCTGCTGCTCAGAGTTTATGAGCAACAAAGTCTATGGTTTGGAGGAACGTCTGAGGTCTACTCGCAGTTGCTAAATTATTCAAAAGATAAGTGTTAATTTACCTGTGTTTTTATGTTAGTTTACGGTGTGAATGCTTATATAAATTATGTATGTTTTATTATCCATGTTTATGCATAAATTGTTTGTTGTTTGCATTGCATAATTGTTGCGTATGTAGAGCATGTCATTAATTAAATGGTATTAGAGGTGGAATTTTGTGTGGCATGGCCCATCTTGGGGGTTGGGGATGCTACAACCCTAAAAATTGAGCTGAGACACATACAAGAAGTTTTATTCCAAAAGTATCTGTGTTGGTGAAGCGAGTGGGCTATAAGTCCCTTGTTTATGGATCAGATGGTATCAAGGCAGTTTCATCCTTGACCGTGACATAGCTGCCGAAAATTTGAAGATAACATTGCAGACCTCGGTATGAGTAAGGAAAGTAGAGAAAAGTTGGGAGAATGAAGGGCCAATAATGCTCAGCTTCATGAAGAGAATGAGAACGTGAAAGAGTGGGTCTATATGTTCAACAAGAGAATGGAAGAGATGAAGAAGTACCTTGAGACCTTTGCCAAATTGTTGTCATTTCTCAAGAAGAAGTTTGAAGAATGCCAAGTCTCCCTCAACAAGAGATGGCACAAGTAAAACAATAGTTGGCAGAGAAGGAGGAGGCCTTAGCAAGGTTCCAAGTAGTTGTCTAAGAGCACTAGGAAGTAGGGCCATTGTACATTGCCATTGCAGATCCCAACACCATGACCAAGGCCACCTTGATAAACTCACCTTTTGTAGACAATTCTTTAGAGAAAATTGGTGACTTTGAAAAGCATACTAGAGGCATTGGCTCCAAATTGTTAAGGTAAATCAAGTATGATGGAAAAGGTCCAGGCAAGAGGAGAGAAGGCATCTTGAGCCCCAATGTAGCCACACCATGGCTCAAGCATGAAGGCCTAGTATTTGATGGTGGAATGGAAAATCCCATGCCCATGAAGACCATTTTTGTGAAGGCTAAAGACATGTTAGAGTTGGCTTGCTCATTGAGAGAAAGAACAACAATAAGTCAAGGTGGCATCCCACTACCACCTTAGCTTTCTTGTGGCAGATTGAAGGAGGGAAGCGACAAGGAGAGCTCACATACTCAACCTACACATGCACTCAAAGAAATCAACAAGAATATCATCCAAGGAAATAAGAAGAAGAATACTAGGAAGTCTACCTCAAGCAAGGCATTCATTGTTTTTCATTGCTACAAGAAGAGAGGCTATAATGCTACTAGTTGTTGCTATGCAGAGGCATGCTCATGCTGTGGAAAAAAAGGCCATCATGAGGCAACCTATCGGGAGAAGCAAGCCATATTCCACAGGCCTAATTGTTTTCAAATTCAGAATCACAAGAAGAAAAGGACTATCTCAAGCAATCCATAACATAGCAGCAAGAAATTTTTCCACCAGTGCAACTTGAGTGGACATTGGGAAGAAAATTGTTGGTGGCTTCATTCGAAACTTCACCCTAGAAATTGCACATTCAAGGGAAGAGTGTGGATAGTGAAGATTGTGAAAGATGAAGAGTTTCGTCCATCTCCAGTCCAAGGGGCATAAGTTGTCCAAGGAAAGATATAAGCACGGGAGGTCTGCATCACCAACAAGATGAACAACAGATTGATGACAAAGGCAAACACATTCCAATTGTTGTTTTGGATCTTTCATCAAAAGAATACTCTCTTGAAGATGTGCCAGAGATTGGTGCACAAAGGTTAATGATCTTTGGAGGAGTTATTGAGAACTCCACGATGTGCTTGCAAACATGTGCAGATACCGAAGAATTGTTTCCATGCCGGGAAACAATCGATCCTAGTTGAAGAAGGAAGCCTCACTTCCTCTTCAGAAGTTGCTATGTGATGTATCATGTTGGGGTCACACTAAACATGAAGACCAACATTCAATTTGGCTTAATGACTACTAAGATGGACCCTCTCCAAGACTGAGAGGGATATGGGAATGGATGTTGAGTCCAGAGTTTAGAGCCATATATTTCTTAGAGCTAAGAGATGCTTAGAGTTGAGAGTCAGTGAGTAGACATCTACATTGTGGGAACAAGCGAGCCAACAACCAGATCCAAATCCATAGTCGAGGATTGGAGCCACGAGCCATAGTCAAAGCCATATTTAGAGTTGTAGCCAGGAGCTAGCGTCAGAGCCATGTTACAGAGAAGTAGACGAAAGTACATTGATCCAGATTGGTTTCCTTGAGCTTTTGGAGACCAAACAACCTCTTAATGGGGAGGTGTGATCCGAAATGGATCCAAACCAAATGAATGGGTGAGACTCAATACATAAGACAATTCAAAAACTTATGAATGTTATCCAAACTATGTAAAAGATAACCAAATGTAAAGTAAAAAAAGATAAAAATGAAAATGTGAGGAAAAATAGTGAATTGAAAATTTAATGAAATGAAAAAAAAATTATAGAGGAGAAGGCCAAGGAATGGGAAGTGAAGGGCCATGGCTGTCAGCCTTCCCTTACCCCCCAACTCTCCCTCTTTCCTCATGTAATTTCACTCCCAATGGGTCTTTTGGCCAAGGAGAGGATAATGGATAATGATCCAAGAAAACATAGTAACAAGAGATTGTTGAAATAATAGACTAAGCCTCCCATTCAAAGTTGGTTTTTGTGTGTGTGAATATCTATGTGTTGTGTAGCAATTCCTTTTGTGAAATGTTTCTTTATCTTTGTTAACAATTTACGATAGTGAATGCATTCTTTGACATGTTAGATTTTATGTTAATACTGTGTGGGTTAAATCAATGGGACACTGAATTATAAAGAGGAACAATGGAGCCCTTTAAGCAATCGAGTTGTTAGTATAGAAGTTATGGTTTATGAATCCACCTCATTAATGAAATGAAACAACTAGTATAATCTGACCGTCCATCTGATCTCTTAAAGTGGACGAGTGGTTGTAGAACAAAGGTGTTTCATTATTGTAGAGGGTTGCTAATTTTTTTCTTCCAACTTACTAATTGTTGAAGAAGACCCAATGTTCTCTCGACTTGCCCATGGAGGCCACATTCCATTTTTCCTTTTTCTGGTTACTCCAACTCATTTGCTTGGCTGACTGAGCTCCCACCTGGTTGATTGAGCTCACCTGGGCGATTCTTACCCACTCAAACATTTGTTGTTTATCACGTGTCGTACATGGCCGTATAAGCTTTACGTAGCTCTGTTGGGTGCCTTCATTCCTGATAGGTTGAATTACCTCATTTGTTGTTCGATTTCTCATTTCCCGGGTCAACTTAGAGGGTCATACATCGTAATTTTGTGGCTGGATGAGCTATCTCACTTATTTGTGGGTCATACATCCTTCCCACACGTAGTATGATCTCTTTGGATGAAAGTCACTTGTATGACCTGATATGAAAACTTCCAAAATAAGCCAGTTGGAATAGGTGGGTGGCCTCCAATATCCACTTGGATGCTATGTAGGGCTTCAGGACATCCCTGTAAGTGCAGAACCCAGAATTACAAAGAAATGTCCTCATTATAGAGAAACGTGTTGAACTGAAAAGTGTCAGGATGAGCCAGTTGGAATTTGGAACAGTTGGATGGCCACCAATATCCACCTGGATCAATATTGTTGCTCTTGGAGTGAAGCATTTAGAGTCTATTTACAAGGAGCATGAACATGTTAATATGGGTGAAGTGCTTTAATTGATTTCATATTTTCCATTTCTTGTGGATGATGAAGGGAACTCAGATTTGTATTGTGAGATCAAAAAGTTGGAACTTGTTGACAGGCCAACATGATCCGTTCAATTAGATGAAGGAAAACGCCCGATGGCAGGTCCCAATCAGACCTCCTCTCATTTGGTGTAGTGTTTCCCGCGAGTTTATGGTCCTCACTCCCGCTCAAAATTAAAAGAATAAAAAGGGGAAAGACAATGAACTGCCCCCCAAAGAGTTCTAACTAATTCTAAGGCTGAACTAACTAAAGGAAACTAATCTAATCTAACTAATACAAACCTATCCCAAGAGAAAAAACTAGAAGAATGAGTACAATGAGAGATAATGCCATTAGAATCAGAAAAAAATCATGTATGCTAATGATATGTGATAACAACAATGCTGCAAATACACATACAATTAGTTGTACAATGCATCTATAGCATCATTTTTGTATCCACAAGGAAACCAGTGATAGCATAAGCAGATAAAACATATTGTAGAAATAGTTCGTACGACACAATCCTATCTACTCAAATAGAAGAAAAATGCACAAAGAATAGTCTCATGTACATCCACCAAAGCCACAAATTTTCGAAATGCCTCCTGCTCTTTATTCCTCAGAAGTATTAAAACCATCTTTTGTTACAAAGGGAAAAAGTCCCAATCTCTATGCCATGAGTTCTCTTTTATAAGGCAAGAGAGAGACTCTTCAGCTCTCATCATTGTTCGTTTCCTTTTCCTTCCCTTTCTCTTCTCTCATTTGAAAATGGACACATGTAAGCATTACACAAAACTGAACAGATTCACGAGTCATTATTTTCATCCTCGGACAATTTATAAATGATATCTATTTAAAAACACTCATTGCCTTTGTCTATTTGCGTTATCTCTTGTTTTTCGGAGGTTTCTGGGAATTTTTGGCTTCGAGCTATAGAAAGCGATCATTAGGGATTATTCTCCTCTGTCTTAATTTTCTGTTGAGATATTGTTGGCTCCATTTTGTTGATTGCGGCTCAAGATATGACGATTTGAAGTCAGCATACCCAATTTTTCATTCGAATTCGGGTTCCATCTTTGTTTTGCGTTTTCTGGCCATTTCTGCTTTCAATTTGCTAGCGATTTACCTCCCATCATGTTTTTCTCTCCTATATATTTCCATCGAGTCCTTCTGGGAATTATTTCTTTGCTCATAGCTCCAGATGCGACTTCTTGAAGTTGGTACGACAAATTTTCCTTCCAAATTTGTGGTCTACTAATTTTTTTTAAATGTCTTTTGTCATTGTTTTAACCTAGATAACTATACCATTGCATCCCTTTGCTCGATAAATTTCCAACGAGGTATCACAAGCTCAATTTTGACACATGTAGCTAAAGACATGCCCATTTAAAAATAGGTGCTCAACAATCGTTGATCAAGCCCATGGGTTAATCTGGACCATTGATTCTTGAACCAGATCAATGGTTCTTGTCGATAGTCTATCAGACCCAAAAAAGAGCAGAGTGTGTGTGTTCATGAGTGATATCTTATTGTTCACCAGTGTAAATGTATCGAAGAAAAGAATTGAAGAATATGCCTTCTTCAATTCCTGTGCTGAAGGTAGAAGCCCGAAAACAAGTGATGATGTGTATTCAGAACTGATTATTCGGCGTCCAGAAAATTTGTGAAGTTTCATGGTATCGACAAGAGGTATCTAAGAATATTCCCCCACAGATTTGTTTTACATATGAAATATCTGGATCATCTTTTCAGTGACGATCAACGGTCACAATTTAAAAGTATTTCGGAGTTTGAAGGAGACCGTTCACAGTGTTAACTCTGACCATCCAAAGTTGTAACTTGAATACCATTGTACGAAAAAAATCCTATTGTTCACTTAGGGAAAAGATCAACGGTTCGGGAGAAGTCCGCTTTGGCAATCTGCTCGAGGTTTAAGCTCGTGAAACTTTTCAAAGTAATAAGCACGTGGTTCCGATGTTGGTTACTTGGAAGGAAAAGGGGCTTAGCTTCAAAGTAGCATGCGTAATTCTCCAAAGAATTCAATTGCGAACAACACTCTTATGTGAAATAAGAAGACAATTAGGATTTGATCCGAGGCAACGAAGGAACATTCGCTAACTCATAAACATAAATAAATCTCTGTACTGTGGGTATTGTAGCCATAAGGCCATCAACTCCAAGAATGAATGAAGGTCGTCAATTGAATAGCGAGTGAAATGCAATCCCAACCATTCATCGGGGGAGGGTTGTCAGAATGAGTTGTGATAGTAGGAGTAGATGTACTTTGATGGCGAAGAACTTCGCCAATGAAGAGTGTGAATGTCAGGGACGATGAAGCTCCAACATCGTTATCGGAGTATGTGAATTGAAGTCTGGGAGGACATGAAGCAGGTAGATCCCGATGGAGGAGAGGTAATGGGTGCCACATCATCACCACATCGATACCACGCGAGATGACACAAGTGAGAGGGAACCACGTGGATGCCACATGGCAGTGAGGTGGAAAAGGTGAGTGAAGACTTAGGAAACTTTGAGATGCCATACCTTTCAATTYAKAACTCAKATTTRAGTATGGTTATATTCATTGGATAGSTCTCGATGGGAAGAATACAACTATGATATGTGGWTAGAAGAAATAATAGAGGAAAAGAAGGAGAAAACCCAATAGGCCTTGGTATTGGGTTTCGGGAAGGAGGGAAGGCCAAAAGAAGAATCCGATAGAGATCAATCCAAAGAGGCTTGGGGATGGGTATGTAGGAAAGGTGGATCATATGGCCTTGGAAGCTCAAGACCTCAGAGAAATAGAAAAAGGGGAGGCTTGGTAACGATCAAAGTCAAGGTTCTAGAAAAGGATCAACAAATTCCTCCACATGCCTCTCAAAGTTGGAGTGGTCATGTGATCAAAGTGGCTTTGCAAATCTACTCCTATAAAACAAAAGAACGAGATCAACCATGCAATCAAAATAAGACTAGCCAATACAATAAATAATATATTCCCTTCCTTTAAACCAACTTATAAGAGAATATTAGGTTTATTGAACAATAATATGGTGACTGTAGATGAGTTCCCTAAGACTACATAAGCTAATTCGAAGCATAAGAGTAGAATCCATATGCGAGAGCATAAGTATGAAGCCATGAAGCCATGAAGCATAACATGTCAGCAAAAGGATGCAAAATTTGAATTAGTTAATCAACAAATAATTTCTACAACCTCATCGAGGAGATGCAATAGAACATCAAATATTGCAGCCACATAGTATCATCAAACACTTAAGAATCAACAAATAGTTGAAACAAATCTTAATGAAACATCATATGTCAATTAGCATCACGAAGACAGTTGAAATCATCCGATCGAAATGAAAAATCAGCACACATAAAAAACAATCATCCAACAAGATAAAACCTCCAACTCCCTCAAAGTAGGCAAAGACATAACATTAGG
>JASDQU010736180.1:224950-239341 GCA_032191745.1 Picea mariana
CACGACCGATGTCACCATGCCACGTATCACCCTCTGGTGGTGCCACATTGCACCCCTATTTTTCCTGGTTTGAGCAAACTTTGACTACCCATAACTTTTGCATATGAGCTTTGTTTGACGCTATTAGAAATCTAATGACGAGCTCTATGCAATGATGTCGTTTTTGAGACGATTTGAGATACTTGAATTTTGAGCATTTATGGATCCCCTGGGACCTCTGTGAGCGTTCCAGATCCTTTTGGACCTCTATGAGTGTTCTAGATCCTCCTGGATCACACCTTCCCACTCAAGAACTTTTGGACCTCAAAAATTATTATTATTCAACAACTTAGTGATGATAACTCTAACTCACTTCCATCTCACTAAAATGCTCTAATCAATAACTTAGTGATGAAGTTTCTTCACTCTTCCATCTTGCTTCTTCTTTTGGAATGAGTCTTCAATTTGGGTCTTCAATCTTAGTTACTAGATCAATGCACTTTTGTCTACTTCTATGAAATATACCTTTGGCTCTATAGCTAATATGATATATCTAGCTTCGGTTCGGTCTTACTCTAGAATATAGCTTTGACTTTGGCCTCTGGCAATGTAGCCAATATGATATATATAGCTCTGTTTCTGGCATATAGATTCCCTGACAACAAAAGTCATGTTCATAGAATCTTTGTTATACCTGTATCTGTATTTTCAACATCCACTCCCATATCCTTCTATGGAAGATAGTCTATCTCGACAAATTTGAAACCAAGTCGAATGTTGATCTATGCCTCGCACATTTGGACTCTCTATTCCACTTGATGTATATGTGGAAGTCCCTGAATGAATACTCTATCCATTGTCGATCCTGCCTTGAAGAACAATTTTGCTTGTACTATTATCACTTGTACTTGTCTTGATTGCTTTTGTTTAAGGTATACATCATACGAACATGACATAGTATTTAAAGATGCTTATAACATGCAACTTTATGTGCCTCTTCTTTCTGAAGAGGATTATGTCTCCTTTACCAACTCTAGAAAGTTTGCATTTCTTTGATTCTCTTTCCGATTCTAAACTACATTATCCAACTGCCTGCATCCTTCTAGTCCTTCGCTTTTAGTTCTTCATAATCAAGAATGTTGACTAAGACAATTCGATCCATATGTAGCCCCTTAGCTGATTACAAGACAATACAATTGTCCATATTGTTGTCTATAGGCTTTAGAAATCTTCACAACGAGATTCCTCTCACTATAAACAATATGTATAGGCGACTATCCATAAATCTCTTTAACGAGATTCTTGTTACTCTATAAAAAAGTGTAAATGCGGCTATCTGGAAATATCTAACGAGATTAATCTCACTCTTTACAACATATAAGGTGGTAATATAGAAACTCTCTTACAAAATTTCTCTCACTCATACAAGGTGACAATACATAAATTTACAGAGTCCTCTCACTCCTATAATTTACAATGATTGACTTACAAGCCTTCTAATAGACTTCAAGAGATTTACATATATGCATATTATATTTACAAATATACATATTTACAAAATTCTAAAGATGGTTTACTTATGGACTCATTCTCCCTAGTGTACTGGGAGGAGTCTCTTCTGACCTCTGACAATGCCTCTAATGTTGATATTGAATCTAACATTGAATTTAATGCAGAATTTGATGTTGAATCCAAGTAACCATTGGACCATATTATCGGTCTTCCCAGTAACCTGTATAACCTCTCTTTGCGGATACCAAGCATTATTGATGTGTCTGGAGTAGCTTCCCTTGCATACACAAGTACTCGACCATTCTGGAATGTGACTGCATAACTGTCATCCTCAAATACTGCAACCGAGACAGGTTTAAATTTAACTCTGATACATACAACATATGTTAGATTCCCAAAAATCCTCCCGACTCAAGCTGGAATCTTGCATATCCATACCCCCTTATTTCTTGTTGGGTATTGGTTCTAGATCCCACAAAGCAATCTATGTCAGATTCTGAGAAAGTAAAAAATATTGATCTCGTCTTGGTCATGTAGCAAGATGAGCCACTGTCCACGAACCATTCTTCGATGTCTTCATAAATCACTTTTCCAAGACTAACCATCAGGGACTATTATTTCCCAAGTCTTTCAGTAAGACCATTGACTTCATCTATAGTTGTTGTGGCTTGTCTTCTCGCACATGTCTTCTCATCCTCCAGGTTCTGCTTCAGACATAAGTGCAAGTAAAGTGTCCAACACTTCTCAATCTGGTGTCCACTCTTACTACAAAAAGATAAAAAAAAATTGTTCCACGATCCCTTCTTATCACTCCTCCTTTTGTTATGACTTGAGAAATGATCTGCCTTCTTCTTGGAGGGATTTACTTGCATAGACTGTCTTAGACACTTTTACACATCATGGTTGCTAGTTCCACAGGAAGCACATGGATAACTAGACCATTCATCGATAGAAAAAGTCTTCTATCCTTCTTCTGTAGCATGCACTTCTTTCCCTGAAGATGCCATATGCATGTTACTCTTATCTGGACTGGAAAGTAAGGCCAATTGCTTATGTAGGATTTCTTCATCTAAGGTTCTCTTTGCTTCAACTACCCTCGAGCACTCTCCATCTTGATGGGAATATGAAGATTCTTCTTTCGCATTTACATCCTTGGAGGGAGATAGTGAAAGAGAGACTATCTCATTCTCTGCTTATCCAACTTTACTAATTGATGGTGCCATATGCAACTTTCTCTCTAGTTCATGAAAAATACTCATATGGAAATTTTCATGACATAATAGTTGATCTTGCAGCTTTTGCTTCTCTTCCTAAAGATCCTGCAACTACATTCTCAACTCATAATTCTCTCTCTAGATTTGTCGATTAATGTTCTTTTGCAATGTCAGCTTCATAAGAACTTTACTCATTTTGCTTCCTTGAAAAGAGCCTTCAATATCTTCTCCAACTTGAGCTTCAGATCTCATCACATCAACAACTTGAAAAACACGTCAAAACTTTCTCTGATACCACTTGATCCAAAAATATTCAAACACCACTTATTCTTGAAAATATATAAATGAAGTATCTAACTTGTTTTCGTATAATTTCTAGGATCTATTGAGGTGATTGCAAAAATTTGATGATGTGCTTTGACCCTGAAACTCATAAACTAGAGAATAACTTGCTTAATGAAAATACCAAAAACACATATAACATGACTCACATATAAAAATTTAATGGATGCTCTTAAATTCCATCACTCAAAACAAGAAAATAACTACACCATTGAAATCCTTGCGAAATTCAGAAACTTTGGACGATAAAGTCGACTAATATCCAAATTGGCTCAATTTTACGCCTTTCGACACGCAAAAAAATGCATTAAATACTCATAAATGGAAAATTGATCAATTTTTTTTACAAATGACCTAAAATAAAAATAAAAAACAAACCTCATATTTATCATCCTTATGAAAAATCGTGCAATTTTGATATAAAATGCTTGAAATTTTGTCAAGGTACCATTTGGCATGCTTTACGGTGCAATAGAAAATTTAGCTATAATTGCATGTACTTTCATACAGTCTCTAAATCCATGTAGTATCGAACTCCATGCCTCGGGATGCATGCATGTGCATTGGGATCTGTGCCCAATATATAGGCCAGGTCTTCAAAACCACCCGAAGAATTTGTGGCAACTTATTTACTAAAAATAGTGGAATCCCACTAAATGTGGTCGGGTGGCCTATTGGTTAAAAATCTCTGCTAAGTTTGGCGGGGTCATTGGTTCTATTCATGTGCATATCTATTACAAGGCATATAGTTTGTTACGTCCATTGGTTGTAGTTTTAATTCAGTTGGAATATAATATATATATAGTATAAAATAAATATATACTATATATACAACAAACCTTTGTGGGATAAGTGTCAAGCCCCTTTACAGTTAATACATGGTTAAATAAATATATACTATATATTATATATAGAAAATACTCCCGCCAATTAAGTGTTAGGCCCCTAAGGATAGGTGTTGGTTATATGGTGTAGTGCATGACTAGGGGTTGGGGCTAGCTCTCACCCATGTTCCTTCCCAAATGAAACTTTAATATAAATTTATATACATTATGTAGCATCCCCAACCACCCCACTGATGGGCTATGCCACATGAAATATTTTTCAAACTGTGTACGAATTTAAAGCATGCAAATACTATGCAATTACACATGTTTATACAGAATAGTAATGGAAATACACATACTAAATTAAAACATACAGAAACTCTTCAAATGCCCAGATTCATACAACACAATAATCAAATACACATGCAACACACACAAAGGAAAAACCCATAAAAATAAACACATAAATAATAACGCAACATGTAATTTCACACACAATTGACACTTATCTTTGATAAAAAGACCACCAACTACGTGCAGACCTTCCACGTTCCTCCCAGCCTTAGACCACACTGCTCAAAACTCTCAGTAGTGGGTCACCCCCGAGTTGGGACTAAACTCCACCCAGGTAAACGAATTCTTAACAATGTTGATGTATCTCAAACAACCAGAAAGACTCTCTCACATGTGCCAACTCAAATTGACAACCTATAGTCCCTCATTCCCCACACGCATGTCCCACTCCAGGAAATGTGCCCCTTCTCTGCTCAACAGTCCTTCGGCTACCCCATTTCCTTTCTGAGGCTTCAATAACAGGCAAGACAGGAAGTCTCAGAGCCCTGTAGCTGCAGTTTGGCACCTTTGGGAAAACAATTGCCTACAATTCTCTTACCCATAAAGAATTTCTCACTGGCCTGACAACCCACCTCTTCAATATCCCATGGGTCTGACAACCCTCCTCTTCAATATCCCACGGGCCTGACAACCCGCATATTCAGTCCATCTCTTGAGTTCACCAGGTACAGGTACACTGCTCGTGACATAGAGGTAGCGAGGACAACCCAAATCCGTGAGGGCAGGAATGGAGAAATGATGGAATGAATGGAAAATGCACTAAGCCCAATCTCTTTGTATGCATGTGCCAAAATTGACACTTGTAAGTTGTCAAGTTGAGAGCTACTCTTTCCCACTTGTCCCCATCCTTAGAACTTAGGATAAAATAATTATCCATACCTTATACTTTAAGGAATATTAATATAATACTCATTTTTGGCTTAAGCTCTTTATCTTAGCCCCTTATCTTTAACATTTATCCCCCTTTCCCTAACTAGTGGAGTTTAGTCCCCCATACTCTTTTACATGGTTGGTCTTCACGCACTGATTTGTTTTTCATTAATATTTGCATGTGAATACATTTACATTTACATCACAGATATACTTGTTCTTTCTACATCCCGACTCACCAACCTAAGTATAGTTTTATTTACATTTACAGTTGGGGTTCGGCCTAGGGGTATTACATTCCCCTCCCCCTTATTTATGCAATGTCCTCAGTGTAATATATACACATATACAACCAAAATTTCAAAAATCCTAAAAAATATGTAGGTATTATGCCCGCATAGCATCCACGTGCTCCCAAGTTGCATCTTCAGGACCGTACCATGTCCATTGGACCTTTACTATCTCTATGGCTCGATTCCAGAGCTGCTTGATCTTCCGGTCTAGTATGCACACCGAATGCACTTGAAAGGCACCTTTTTGCTCCACCTGAATCACATTCCAATCAATGACATGATTAGTATCAACTATATACATTTTGAGCAATGATACATGGAATACATTATGAATAGACATTGATGCATGCAAGACAAGCATGTATGCTATAGGTCCAATCCTCTCTAGGATTTCAAATGACCCACAATAACGAGCTGACAACTTTGAACGATTTCCCAACTTCAGGGAACTTCTGTTGGCCTTTACTTTCAAGAATACATGGTCACCCACTTTAAACTCCCTGTGAGTTCTGCCCTTATCAACATAGCTTTTCTACATGTCTTGGGCAACCTTTAAATTATGTTTTATTTTCAACATTTGGTCTTTCATTTCCTTGAGTAATTCTGGCCCAACCATTGCTTTATCTACTGGGTTGTCCCAACTTACTGATGTTTTGCACCTTCTGCCATAAAGTGTCTCAAATGGGCTCATCTTTAGAGAGGCTTGGTACCCATTGTTATAAGCAAACTCTACTAAGCGTAGGTAGTCTTCCCATTTTGATGGTTTATCCATCACATACATCCTCAACATATCCTCAATTGCTTGATTCACCCTCTCTGTTTGTCCATCTGATTTTGGATTATAAGCTGTGCTAAAATTCAAATTTGTTCTGAATCCCTTAAACAATCCTTTCCAAAAAATTGATGTAAATTTTGGATCTCTGTCAGACACAATTTTCTTGGGTATACCATTCAATCAAACAATTTCTCTCATATAAATATCAACAATATTGGCTGCCTTGTGAGTGAGCTTTACTAGAATAAAATGGGCAGCTTTGGTAAGCTTATCCACCACTACCATGATAGAATCATGTTGCTTGCTTGTTCTGGGCAGTTTGGTGATGAAATCCATTGTTACAACTTCCCATTTGCACTCAGGAATGGGTAACCGCTATAGAAAACTAGCTGGGTGTCTATGCTCAACCTTGACCTTTTGATACTTTAAACATTTGGCAATAAACTCAACAACTTCTTTCTTCATGCCTAGCCAATAATATTGGCTCTTGAAAGTTGCAATAGTTTTCTGATAACATGGGTGCCCAACATAAGATACATTATGCATTTCTCTCAATATCATATTTTTCAATTCCTAGGATTTTGGTACATAAATTCTGCCCTTGTATATGATAATTTCCTCATTTCCTAGTTTATAGTCTTCAATTTTCTGCTGCAAAATACCTTGCTGTAATTTTGTTATTATTTCCATGTGTTGCAAATTTGATTTTGCATCCTCTAAGATTCTATCTTTCAAATCTAATTGGTACATGCTAATGGCCGTAGCATGCAACTCATGCACTCTTCTGCTAAGTGCATCGACCACCTTGTTCTCTTTCCCTTTGATATGCTTTATATCAAAGTCATATTCACTAAGAAATTCTAACCACCTACTTTGCCTGACATTTAGAGTTGGTTGTTCAAATAAATATTTTAGACCACTATGGTCTTTCCTCAACTTGAACATTTTCCCCATGAGGTAGTGCCTCCACATCTTCAAGGCATGCACTATGGCTGCCAACTCAAAATCATGAGTAGCATAGTTCCTTTCATGCTCCTTCAACTTCCTTGATTCATAGCATACCACATACCCATTTTGACTGAGGACTCCACCAAGCCCTTCTTTACATGCATCAATGCATACAATGAAGTCTTCCTTTGGATCATCAATCCTTAAAATTGGAGCACTTGTTGATAATTGCTTCAAGTATTGGAAACTATTTTCACAATCCAATGTCCACTAAAACTTCACACCCTTCTTTTGCGAGGAAGTGATCGGATGTGCAATATTTGAGAATCCTTTAATAAATCTCCTATAGTATCCTGCAAGGCCCATGAACGATCTGACCTCTGTCACATTCTTTGGTGATGACCATCCTCTAATGACCTCAATCTTTTCAGGATCCACTGCTATCCCTTCCTCTGAAATGATATGTCCCAAATAATGAATTTGCTTATGATAAAATGAACACTTGCTCAATTTGGCATACAACTAATGCTCCCTTAATACCTGTAATACCATCCTCAAGTGTTTTTCATGCTCTTCCTCCGACTTAGAATATATAAGAATCTCATCTAAAAATACAATGACAAACTTATCTAATTATTCTCGGAAAATACCATTCATTAAACACATGAAGACAACTGGTGCATTTGATAACCCAAATGGCACCACTGTGAACTCATAATGCCCATACCTTGTTCTGAAAGTAGTATTGTTGATGTCTTATTTTTTAATTTGTACTTCACGATAACCTGACCCGAGATCAATCTTGGAGAATATTTTTGCATCTTTCAACTGATCAAAGAGGTCATCTATCCTTGGCAAAGAATACTTATTCTTCACAGTTACCTTGTTCAAATGCCTGAAGTACATGCAAAGTCTCAATGTTCCATCCTTTTTCTTCACAAATAATAATGGGGCACCCAAAGGTGACACACTTGGGCATATATACCCCTTCTTTAGAAGCTCTTCAAGTTGCATTTGCAATTCCTTCAATTCTAGTGTACTCCTCCTGTAAGGGGTGTTGGATACTAGGGCTGCTCTAGATATCAGATTGATAGAGAAATCAATATCTCTTTTAGGGGGTAAACCTAGTATTTCTTTAAATACATCATCAAACTCTTTTAGGACTGCATAATCTTCAATATTTGACACCTTATCTTTAGGTGTCTCTTCCATATGTGCTGCAAATATTTGACACCCTTTTCTGTAACTTTTCTCCAGCTGCAATGCTGAAATTTCTCTGACGATTACTGTTATGGGAATTCCATGTACTGTCCTTAGGTTCCCTTCCTCATCCCAAGAAGTAAATGCCTTATTATAACAATGTAGGATAGCATGGTGTTGGTCCAACCAATCCATACCAATTAGACATTCATAGGAACCTAAAGGTAAGATGTTCAAATCTGCCATGGTGCTCAGTCCATTCATATCCATTGGACATGCCTTAACCATCTCATTAATTTTTCTTTTGGCTCCAGTAGCCAGTTGCACCAACCAAGATTTTCTATGCTTTCTTCTTGGTAAATGTAATCTTTCCACCGTCTTAGGATTTAAATAACTATGACTAGATCTTGAATCAATTAAAATAACAATGGTTTGGTTGTTGATCTTACCTTCCACTTCAATCATATATTACCGAAACTCAACTTGCTTGTTGTCATGGACTGCATAGATCCTAGGTACATTTCTGCCCATGTCATCCACTGTATCAGCTTGTTGTACATTGTGAACAATCCTCACTTTTCCACCTCTGTGAGGACAATCTCTATACATATGATCTCCCCCACAACCCCAACATTGAATATGTGGTTGCCTTGGTCTTTGCCCTTCTGTCTCAATCATTTTGGGGTCTCTAGAAGCTGGTTTTCCTTGAGGATTATTTATGAAGAATGGTGCCTTAGTCCCCTTTTTCCTATCTTCCAACTTGTTTTTCTTCTTGTCTTCCCAAGCTTTTTGGAAAGTTGGCTTTCCTTTATGTTGATCATAAAGGAATTTAGCTCGCCTTATGGTCTCCTCCAATGTTTTTTTATCATCATATTGTATCTTATCACTAATGAATGATGACAACCCACTCAAATACCTTTGAATCTTAACTGGCTCTTCCTTGATGAAATAAACATACTTTAGCAGTTCTAAAAACCTTCTTTGATATTCATTTATGGTCATACTCCCAAGCTCGAGTTCAAATAACTCCTTCATTTTCTTGTCATAGTATCTCTTTTGAAAATACCCTTTGAATTCCTTCCAATTAACATTTTTCTCATTAATGTGTTGCACATGCACAAATTGGTCCCACCACATGGATGCCTTTCCCTTGAGTTGATAGATGAAAATTCTTCATTCTACGTGTGAAGAGTAATTATGCAATTGAAAATACTTTCTCATGCCTAGCAACCATGTCTTTGCATCTTCATCCTTCTTGTGCTACCGTCAAGTGTAGGAGGCTTGATTTTTTTCATTTATCCTTGTAGCTCATCCACCCCAAGCCTCCTCTTATGTTTCCTGACAGGGGATGGACTTGAGCTACTGTGTTCTCTCCTAGTGGAATTCCCTGAGGAGTGATGGTGATGTCTTCCAACACTTCTTGTTCTTCTCCTCTCATCATGAGACCTGTGACTTCCTGATTTGCTTGAGTCATTCTCCTTATCCATCTTCTTTTCTATTCTGCCCAAGCTTTGCATTAAATTTATGTTGAAGTCCTCCTGCTGCTCCTTGGCCTTCATAAGCCTCTCATTATCAACTTTATAACTTTAGACATCCTTTTGCAAACTTTTAATGGTCTTTACCAAGTTCATGCTTTCTTCCTTTCCTTCTCCATGTCCATTTAAGTTTGTACTTTCATTACCCATATTGAAATACATCCCTTTGATCTCATCATCCTGGCTGTAATCCCCCTATGTATCTTCCATACCTCTGAACTCTGCACTGATCCTTTTCTGATCCAATTGATGTTAACTATGCAAAAAATGTGCAGTCAATAGAACTTGTTAGGCTAATTGATTTACCAATTTCATGAAATTATGTACAATTCTGGTTCAATAATGCATCATAATTCCTTCTTCTGATTTCCTAAAAATTTGACTACCCAGATCAATTTTCTGGGTGAAGAATTATATTCTACTCTCCAAGATCTTCCCAACTCCCGCTTCCATGCTCAATTCTAAGGGTTGAGCATAAAGTTGTGGTTATTTCAAAAATCGACCTTGCTGTGAGGGCAATCCTTGTACACGTGATCTTCTTTGGGAGATGAATTAGCTCTTGGACTTGTGTTGGATCCTCTCTTAAGATGCACATGCCCCCTTGATTTCCTTTAAATGTAGGTCCGTACAAATCAGAAACCTGCGGGCTCCTTCTCTAAGCCCCTTTCAATCTTAAAATTAATTTTCGAGCACTAGGACCTTTACTTCGACACAAATCTCATGTGACCACAGGATAGAACCAGGCATTTACCTAAATGGCGCTTATTCGGAGCTCCAGGACTCTGGGGCTATGGAAATTCAGACTTCATAGGTTTCTCCTTCAATACACTTGAAATTCTTTGAATGTCGAATTGGCGAACTCTCGAACGAGCGCTTCTTCGGAGCTTTGGGACTTCGATGCTCTAGAACTTCAGGCTTCAGAGGTTTCTCCCTCAACACACTCCACATACCCCGAATGCCAAATTGGCAAACTCTCGAAGAAGCGCTTCTCCAGAACTCCGGGCTTCGGAAGTTCTGAGGCTCCAATGCACGTTGCCTCCCGAATTGTCGAACGTCAAACTAGCGATGGGAAGAGATCTACGGTTCACGTGTCCCCATTAACGGACGACCTCGGTTGACTTTGGGCTTTGGGAATTTTCACGCTAGAGCACCTTCCACCCAAATTTCTCCGAAGAGTCGAATCTCTGGACACTTGATAATATGTCGACACGTGTCCCCCAACAATGAATGGTCCGAATTGACTCCGGACTTTGGGACTTTGGGGAAATTATTCCCTTTGTGCAATAACGACCGACTTCTCCTGAAGTGTCGAATCTCTGAACTATGAGATCTATGACTCACATTTACATGTGCGTAAATCCAACAGTTGGGATCTGATCTTCTCCACGATGCTCCTCCTCTGATCTGGGGTTTTATCCAATGACCAATCCAACGGTCAGGCATTCCTCCCCGTGATCTATGACATAGATTCACCACAAGACTTCAGAGCTTCGAGGATTTTGCCTTTTTCCCAACAAGTGACTTAAAACATTCGAAGCGACGAAGTCCGAAGGACTTGGGAGTTTAACGTCCACACTTCTTACCTTGATCCGATGACCCTCATTCTTCTGCGCTTAGATTCAATGACTGGGATATGATCTCCTCTACAGTGCACTCTCTTCTCGTCAGGGTTTGATCCAACGACCCGAATCTAATATGGCGGCCCAATTCAATGACTATTGTGGTTTCTCATACTGCTACGCCTCCTGGGCTTTCAAACACAATCAAGGTGTACTCTCAGTTCCCTACTTGCACCCATCGACGGACTGTAACTCAAAATTTTGCCATTTCAAAAACAATTCTTTGTGAAATTTTGATTCAATTTCAACTTAATCAACACATCTAGGCTCAGTGTTGAAAATTGGAGCTCTGATACCATATTATAGCATCCCCAACCACCCCACTGCTGGGCTATGCCACATGAAATATTTTTCAAACTATATATGAATTTAAAGGATGCAAATTCTATACAATTACACAGGTTTATACATAATAGTAATGGAGATACACATACAAAATTAAAACATACAGAAACTCTGCAAATGCCCATATTCTTACAGCATAATAATCAAATACACATGCAACACACACACATGAAAAACCCATAAAAATAAACGCATAAATAATAATGCAGCATGTAATTTCACACACAATTGACACTTATCTTTGATAAAAATACTACCAACTCTGTGCAGACCTTCCACGTTCCTCCCATCCTTAGACCACGCTGCTAAAAAATATCAGTAGTGGGTCCCCCTCGAGATGGGACTAAACTCCACCCAGGTAAAGGAATTCTTAACCATGCTGATGTATCTCAGACAATAGGAAAGACTCTCTCACATGTGCCAACTCAAATTGATAGCCTATAGTCCCTCATTACCCACATGCCTGTCCCACCCCAAGAAATTTTCCCCTTCTCTGCTAAACAGTCCTTTGGTTGCCCCATTTCCTTACCGGGGCTTCAACAACAGGTTGGACAGGAAGTTTCACAGCCTGCATCTTCAGTCCAACTCTTGAGTTCATCATGTACAGGTACATTGCTCATGACAAAGAGGTAGCGAGGACAACCCAAATCCATGAGGACAAGAATGGAGAAATGATGGAATGAATGGAAAATGCACTAAGTCCAAGCTCTTTGTATGCATGTGCCCAATTTGACACTTTTCAGGTTGAGAGCTACTTTGGCCCACTTGTCCCTATCCTTAGAACTTAGGATAAAATAATTATCCATACCTTATACTTTAAGGAATATTAATATAATACTCCTTTTTGGCTTAAGCTCTCTAGCTTAGCCCCTTATCCTTAACATTTAGCACCCTTTCCCTAACTAGTGGAGTTTAGTCCCCCATACTCTATTACATGGTTGGTTTGCATGCAATGATGTGTTTTTCATTAATATTTTCATGTGAACACATTTACATTTACATCACAGGTATACTTGTTCTTTCTGCATCCTGACTCACCAGCCTAAGTACAATTGTATTTACATTTACAGTTGGGGTTTGGCCTAGGGGTATTACACATTATTTCCCACATTCATATTAAATAACATTGCATGGTGTATTGGCATGAGGGATATGTGAAGGCTTTGGGTTCTCACGAAGGTCATGGGGTCGAACCTCCCAGACTCCAAAATTTTATATAGATATAACCATTACTGGCCAATGAGGGGTTTCCACATGGTAGCCTCTTATTGGCTAAACCTGTGCAACGTGTCATTAAATAACTAGAGCACTTGCATGCCAACTTAGTTGTTGAAGAATATTCCATGTCACCTGCTCTTGTACGTACATGTGTCACTGTTGACGTCACCATGCCACGTATCACCTTCTGGTGGTGCCACGTGGCACCCCTATTTTGCTTAGTTTGACCAAACTTTGATTGCCTATAGATTTTGCATACGAGTTCTGTTTGATGTGTCATTTGCACCATTAGAAAGATGACAATGAGATCTATGCAATGATGGTGTTTTCAAGGTGATTTTAGATACATGAATTTTGAGCATTTATGGATCCCCTAGGACTTCTGTGAGTGTTCTGAATCCTTCTGGAACTCTGTGAGTGTTTCAGATGCTCCTAGATCACATATGGAACACGAGACATGTCCTCTTCCTCTTCGCATGTCTTGGGACACTGATCTACAAATAACTTTACACCTACATGAATAGGAACCTTCATTGGTTTACTTTCTTTCATATTAAACCTCTGCGATACTGTTTCAACATATTTCCTCTGATTTAACCAGAGTTTCCTAGTTGCCTGATCTGTTTTAATTTCCAAGCCCAATATAAAATTTCCAGCACCAATATCCTTCATGTCAAACTTAGAGGACAACTTAGTTTTCACATCCTAGATAATCTCCTCGTTGTTTCCTATCAACAACATATCATCCACATATAAGACCAAATAAATAAGATGAGCACGAATTAATTTGAAATACACATAGTGATCCGCTTTGTTGCTTGTGAAGTCAAGTTGCAACATATAAGTATCAAATTTTTTATACGGCATCCTCAGTGATTGGCTTAACCCATATAGGGACTTTTTTTAGCTTGCATACGAGCTCCTTCTTTCCCTTTACAACAAAGCCTTCTGGCTGCTTCATGTAGATTTCTTCTTCCAGATCCCGATGTAGGAATGTCGTCTTCATATCCATTTGTTCTACTTCAAAATCAAATGCAACATCAACAGATAAAAAAAATCTAATAGAAGTTAACTTAGCAATGAGAGAGGAAATATCACCAAAGTCAATTCCCTCAACCCGAGAATAAGCTTTTGCTACTAACCAAGCTTTGTATTTCTCCACTTTGCCTTTTGCATTCAACTTTCTTTTAAAAACCCATTTGTTGCCAATGGGATTTCTTCAAGTCGGTAACTCCACTAGATCCCAAGCCTAATTCTTGTCTAAGGATGCCATTTCTTCAACCATGTTCTTTTTCTAGAGTTTTCCATCCTTTGAATGCATTGCCTCCCTAACAGTTCTATGATCATCATAAATAATAGA
>JASDQU010736180.1:246642-257170 GCA_032191745.1 Picea mariana
TGCGTGGTGTATTGGCTTGAGGGCTATGTGAAGGCTTTGGGTGCTCACAAAGGTCATGGGGTCGAGCCCCCCAGAATCCAAAATTTTATATACATATAACCATTACTTGCCAATGAGGGGCTGCCACGTGGCAACCTCTTATTGGCTAAACCTATGCTACATGTCATTAAATAACTGGACCACTTGGATGCCAACTCAATTGCTGACAAATATACCACGTCACCTGCTCTTGTATGAACACGTGTCACGACCGATGTCACCATGCCACGTATCACCCTCTGGTGGTGCCACATTGCACCCCTATTTTTCCTGGTTTGAGCAAACTTTGACTACCCATAACTTTTGCATACGAGCTTTGTTTGACGCCGTTGGAAATCTAACGACGAGCTCTATGCAATGATGTCATTTTTGAGATGATTTGAGATACTTGAATTTTGAGAATTTATGGATCCCCTGGGACCTCTGTGAGCATTCCAGATCCTTCTGGACCTCTATGAGTGTTCTGGATCCTCCTGGATCACACCTTCCCACTCAAGAACTTTTGGACCTCAAAAATTATTATTATTCAACAAATTAGTGATGATAACTCTAACTCACTCTTCCATATCACTAAAATGCTCTAATCAATAACTTAGTGATGAAGTTTCTTCACTCTTCCATCTTGCTTCTTCTTTTGAAATGAGTCTTCAATTTGGGTCTTCAATCTCAGTTACTAGATCAATGCACTTTTGTCTACTTCTATGAAATATACCTTTGGCTCTATAGCTAATATGATATATCTAGCTTCGGTTCGGTCTTACTCTAGAATATAGCTTTGCCTTTGACCTCTGGCAATGTAGCCAATATGATATATATAGCTCTGTTTCCGGCATATAGATTCCCTGACAACAAAAGTCATGTTCACAGAATCTTTGTTATACCTGTATCTGTATTTTCAACATCCACTTCCATATCCTTCTATGGAAGATAGTCTATCTCGACAAATTTGAAACCAAGTCGAATGTTGATCTATGCCTCGCACATTTGGACTCTCTATTCCACTTGATGTATATGTGGAAGTCCCTAAATGAATACTCTATCCATTGTCGATCCTGCCTTGAAGAACAATTTTGCTTGTACTATTATCACTTGTACTTGTCTTGATTGCTTTTGTTTAAGGTATACATCATACGAACATGACATAGTATTTAAAGATGCTTATAACATGCAACTTTATGTGCCTCTTCTTTCTAAAGAGGATTATCTCTCCTTTGCCAACTCTAGAAAGTTTGCATTTCTTTGATTCTCTTTCTGCTTCTGAACTACATTATCCAACTGCCTGCATTCTTCTAGTCCTTCGCTTTTAGTTCTTCATAATCAAGAATGTTGACTAAGACAATTCGATCCATATGTAGCCCCTTAGCTGATTACAAGACAATACAATTGTCCATATTGTTGTCTACAGGCTTTAGAAATCTTCACGACGAGATTCCTCTCACTATAAACAATATGTATAGGCGACTATCCATAAATCTCTTTAACGGGATTCTTGTTACTCTATAACAAAGTGTACATGTGGCTATCTAGAAATCTCTAACGAGATTACTCTCACTCTTTACAACATATAAGGTGGTAATATAGAAACTCTCTTACAAAATTTCTCTCACTCATACAAGGTGACAATACATAAATTTACAAAGTCCTCTCACTCCTATAATTTACAATGATTGACTTACAAGCCTTCTAATAGACTTCAAGAGATTTACATATATGCATATTATATTTACAAATATACATATTTACGAAATTCTAAAGATGGTTTACTTATGGACTCATTCTCCCTAGTGTACTGGGAGGAGTCTCTTCTGACCTCTGACAATGCCTCTAATGTTGATATTGAATCTAACATTGAATTTAATGCAGAATTTGATGTTGAATCCAAGTAACCATTGGACTATATTATCGGTCTTCCCAGTAACCTGTATAACCTCTCTTTGCAGATACCAAGCATTATTGATGTGTCTGGAGTAGCTTCCCTTGCATACACAAGTACTCGACCATTCTGGAATGCGACTGCATAAATATCATCCTCAAATGCTGCAACCGAGACAGGTTTAACTTTAACTCTGATACATACAACATATGTTAGATTCCCAAAAATCCTCTCGACTCAAGCTGGAATCTTGCATATCCATACCCCCTTATTTCTTGTTGGGTATTGGTTCTAGATCCCATAAAGCAATCTGTGTCGGATTCTGAGAAAGTAAAAAATATTGATCTCGTCTCGGTCATGTAGCGAGATGAGCCACTATCCACGAACCATTCTTCGATGTCTTCATAAATCACTTTGCCAAGACTAACCATCAGGAACTATTATTTCCCAAGTCTTTCAGTAAGACCATTGACTTCATCTATAGTTGTTGTGGCTTGTCTTCTCGCACGTGTCTTCTCATCCTCCAGGTTCTGCTTCAGACATAAGTGCAAGTAAAGTGTCCAAGACTTCTCAATCTGGTGTCCACTCTTACTACAAAAAGATAAAAAAAAATTGTTCCACGATCCCTTCTTATCACTCCTCCTTTTGTTATGACTTGAGAAATGATATGCCTTCTTCTTGGAGGGATTTACTTGCATAGACTATCTTAGACACTTTTACACATCATGGTTGCTAGTTCCGTAGGAAGCACATGGATAACTAGACCATTCACCGATAGAAAAAGTCTTCTATCCTTCTCCTGTAGCATGCACTTCTTTCCCTGAAGATGCCATATGCATGTTACTCTTATCTGGACTGGAAAGTAAGGCCAATTTCTTATGTAGGATTTCTTCATCTAAGGTTCTCTTTGCTTCAGCTACCCTCGAGCACTCTCCATCTTGATGGGAATATGAAGAGTCTTCTTTCACATTTACATCCTTGGAGGGAGATAGTGAAAGAGAGACTATCTCAATCTCGACTTATCAACTTTACTAATTGATGGTGCCATATGCAACTTTCTCTCTAGTTCATGAAAAATACTCATATGGAAATTTTCATGACATAATAGTTGATCTTGCAGCTTTTGCTTCTCTTCCTAAAGATCCTGCAACTACATTCTCAACTCATAATTCTCTCTCTAGATTTGTCAATTAATGTTCTTTTGCAATCTCAGCTTCATAAGAGCTTTACTCATTTTGCTTCCTTGAAAAGAGCCTTCAATATCTTCTTCAACTTGAGCTTCGGATCTCATCACATCAACAACTTGAAAAACACGTCAAAACTTGCTCTGATACCACTTGATCCAAAAATATTCAGACACCACTTATTCTTGAAAATATATAAATGAAGTATCTAACTTGTTTTCGTATAATTTCTAGGATCTATTGAGGTGATTGCAAAAATTTGATGATGTGCTTTGAACCTGAAACTCATAAACTAGAGAATAACTTGCTTGATGAAAATACCAAAAACACATATAACATGACTCACATATGAAAATTTAATGGATTCTCTTAAATTCCATCACTCAAAACAAGAAAATAACCACACCATTGAAATCCTTGCGAAATTCAAAAACTTTGGACGATAAAGTCGACTAATATCCAAATTGGCTCAAATTTACGCCTTTCGACACGCAAAACAATGCATTAAATACTCATAAATGGAAAATTGATCAAAAAGTTTTACAAATGACCTAAAAAAAATAAAATAGACCTCATATTTATCATCCTTATGAAAAATCATGCAATTTTGATATAAAACGCTTGAAATTTTGTCAAGGTACCATTTGGCATGCTTTACGGTGCAATAGAAAATTTAGCTATATTTGCATGTACTTTCATACAGTCTCTAAATCCATGTAGTATCGAACTACATGCCTAGGGATGCATGCATGTGCATTGGGATCTGTGCCCAATATATAGGCGAGGTCTTCAAAACCACCCGAAGAATTTGTGGCAACTTATTTACTAAAAATAGTGGAATCCCACTAAATGTGGTCGAGTGGCCTATTGGTTAAAAATCTCTGCTAAGTTTGGCGGGGTCATTGGTTCTATTCATGTGCATATCTATTACAAGGCATATAGTTTGTTACGTCCATTGGTTGTAGTTTTAATTCAGTTGGAATATAATATATATATAGTATAAAATAAATATATACTATATATACAACAAACCTTTGTGGGATAAGTGTCAAGCCCCTTTATGGTTAATACATGGTTAAATAAATATATAATATATATTATATATAGAAAATACTCTCGCCAATTAAGTGTTAGGCCCCTACGGATAGGTGTTGGTTACATGGTGTAGTGCATGACTAGGGGCTAGGGCTAGCTCTCACCCATGTTCCTTCCCAAATGAAACTTTAATATAAATTTATATACATTATGTAGCATCCCCAACCACCCCACTGATGGGCTATGCCACGTGAAATATTTTTCAAACTGTGTACAAATTTAAAGCATGCAAAAACTATGCAATTACACAGGTTTATACAGAATAGTAATGGAAATACACATACTAAATTAAAACATATAGAAACTCTTCAAATGCCCAGATTCATACAACACAATAATCAAATACACATGCAACACACACAGAGGAAAAACCCATAAAAATAAACACATAAATAATAACGCAACATGTAATTTCACACACAATTGACACTTATCTTTGATAAAAATACCACCAACTACGTGCAGACCTTCCACGTTCCTCCCAGCCTTAGACCACACTGCTCAAAACTCTAAGTAGTGGGTCACCCCCGAATTGGGACTAAACTCCACCCGAGTAAAGGAATTCTTAACAATGTTGATGTATCTCAAATAACCAGAAGACTCTCTCACATGTGCCAACTCAAATTGACAACCTATAGTCCCTCATTCCCCACACGGATGTCCCACCCCAGGAAATGTGCCCCTTCTCTGCTCAACAGTCCTTCGGCTACCCCGTTTCCTTTCCGAGGCTTCAATAACAGGCAAGACAGGAAGTCTCAAAGCCCTGTAGTTGTAGTTTGGCACCTTTGGGAAAACAATTGCCAACAATTCTCTTACCCATAGAGAATTTCTCACGGGCCTGACAACCCGCCTCCTCAATATCCCATGGGCCTGACAACCCTCCTCTTCAATATCCCACGGGCCTGACAACCCGCATATTCAGTCTAGCTCTTGAGTTCACCAGGTACAAGTACACTGCTCGTGACATAGAGGTAGCGAGGACAACCCAAATCCGTGAGGGCTGGAATGGAGAAATGATGGAATGAATGGAAAATGCACTAAGCCCAAGCTCTTTGTATGCATGTGCCGAAATTGACACTTGTCAGGTTGAGAGCTACTCTTTCCCACTTGTCCCCATCCTTAGAACTTAGGATTAAATAATTATCCATACCTTATACTTTAAGGAATATTAATATAATACTCATTTTTGGCTTAAGCTCTTTATCTTAGCCCCTTATCCTTAACATTTATCCCCCTTTCCCTAACTAGTGGAGTTTAGTCCCCCATACTCTTTTACATGGTTGGTCTGCACGCACTGATTTGTTTTTCATTAATATTTGCATGTGAATACATTTACATTTACATCACAGATATACTTGTTATTTCTACATCCCGACTCACCAACCTAAGTATAGTTTTATTTACATTTACAGTTGGGGTTCGGCCTAGGGGTATTACATTCCCCTCCCCCTTATTTATGCACTGTCCTCAGTGCAATATATACACATATACAACCAAAATTTCAAAAATCCTAAAAAATATGTAGGTATTATGCCCGCATAGCATCCGCATGCTCCCAAGTTGCATCTTCAGGACCATACCATGTCCATTAGACCTTTACTATCTCTATGGCTCAATTCCAGAGCTGCTTGATCTTCCGGTCCAGTATGCACACCAAATGCACTTGAAAGGCGCCTTCTTGCTCCACCTGAATCACATTCCAATCAATGACATGATTAGTATCGACTATATACATTTTGAGCAATGATACATGGAATAGATTATGAATAGACATTGATGCATGCAAGGCAAGCATGTATGCTATAGGTCCAATCCTCTCTAGGATTTCAAATGACCCACAATAACGAGCTGACAATTTTGAATGATTTCTCAACTTCAGGGAACTTTTGTTGGCCTTTACTTTCAAGAATACATGGTCACCCACTTTAAACTCCCTGTGAGTTCTGCCCTTATCAACATAGCTTTTCTACCTGTCTTGGGCAGCCTTTAAATTATGTTTTATTTTCAACATTTGGTCTTTCATTTCCTTGAGTAATTTTGGCCCAACCACTGCTTTATCTACTGGGTTGTCCCAACTTACCGATGTTTTGCACCTTCTGCCATAAAGTGTCTCAAATGGGCTCATCTTTAGAGAGGCTTGGTACCCATTGTTATAAGCAAACTCTACTAAGCGTAGGTAGTCTTCCCATTTTGATGGTTTATCCATCACATACATCCTCAACATATCCTCAATTGCTTGATTCACCCTCTCTATTTGTCCATTTGATTTTGGATGATAAGCTGTGCTAAAATTCAAATTTATTCTGAATCCTTTAAATAATCCTTTCCAAAAATTTGATGTAAATTTTGGATCTCTGTCAGACACAATTTTCTTGGGTATACCATTCAATCAAACAATTTCTCTCATATAAATATCAACAATATTGGTTGCCTTGTGAGTGAGCTTTACTAGAATAAAATGGGCAGCTTTGGTAAGCTTATCCACCACTACCATGATAGAATCATGTTGCTTGCTTGTTCTGGGCAGTTTGGTGATGAAATCCATTGTTACAACTTCCCATTTGCACTTAGGAATGGGTAACCGCTATAGAAAACCAGCTAGGTGTCTATGCTCACCCTTGACCTTTTGATACTTTAAACATTTGGCAATAAACTCAACAACTTCTTTCTTCATGCCTGGCCAATAATATTGGCTCTTGAAAGTTGCAATAGTTTTCTGATAACATGGGTGCCCAACATAAGGTACATTATGCATTTCTCTCAATATCATATTTTTCAATTCCTAGGATTTTGGTACATAAATTTTGCCCTTGTATATGATAATTTCCTCATTTCCTAGCTTATAGTCTTCAATTTTCTGCTGCAAAATACCTTGCTGTAATTTTGTTATTATTTCCATGTATTGCAAATTTGATTTTGCATCCTCTAAGATTATGTCTTTCAAATCTAATTGGTACATGCTAATGGCCGTAGCATGCAACTCATGCACTCTTCTGCTAAGTGCATCAATCACCTTGTTCTCTTTCCCTTTGATATGCTTTATATAAAAGTCATATTCACTAAGAAATTCTAACCACCTACTTTGCCTGACATTTAGAGTTGGTTGTTCAAATAAATATTTTAGACCACTATGGTCTTTCCTCAACTCGAACATTTTCCCCATGAGGTAGTGCCTCCACATCTTCAAGGCATGCACTATGGCTGCCAACTCAAAATCATGAGTAGCATAGTTCCTTTCATGCTCCTTCAACTTCCTTGATTCATAGCATACCACATACCCATTTTGACTGAGGACTCCACCAAGCCCTTCTTTACATGCATTAATGCATACAATGAAGTCTTCATTTGGATCATCAATCCTTAAAATTGGAGCACTTGTTGATAATTGCTTCAAGTGTTGGAAACTATTTTCACAATCCAATGTCCACTAAAACTTCACACCCTTATTTTGCGAGGAAGTGATTGGATGTGCAATATTTGAGAATCCTTTAATAAATCTCCTATAGTATCCTGCAAGGCCCATGAATAATCTGACCTCTGTCACATTCTTTGGTGATGGCCATCCTCTAATGACCTCAATCTTTTCAGGATCCACTACTATCCCTTCCTCTGAAATGATATGTCCCAAATAATGAATTTGCTTATGATAAAATTAACACTTGCTCAATTTGGCATACAACTAATGCTCCCTTAATACCTGTAATACCATCCTCAAGTGTTTTTCATGCTCTTCCTCCGACTTAGAATATATAAGAATGTCATCTAAAAATACAATGACAAACTTATCTAATTATTCTCGGAAAATACCATTCATTAAACACATGAAGACAACTGGTGCATTTGATAACCCAAATGGCACCACTGTGAACTCATAATGCCCATACATTGTTATGAAAGTAGTATTGTTGATGTCTTATTTTTTAATTTGTACTTCATGATAACCTGAGATCAATCTTGGAGAATATTTTTGCATCTTTCAACTGATCAAAGAGGTCATCTATCCTTGGCAAAGAATACTTATTCTTCACAGTTACCTTGTTCAAATCCCTGAAGTACATGCAAAGTCTCAATGTTCCATCCTTTTTCTTCACAAATAATAATGTGGCACCCCAAGGTGACACACTTGGGCATATATACCCCTTCTTTAGAAGCTCTTCAAGTTGCATATGCAATTCCTTCAATTCTAGTGTACTCCTCCTGTAAGGGGTCTTGGATACTAGGGCTGCTCTAGATATCAGATTGATAGAGAAATCAATATCTCTTTTAGGGGGTAAACCTAGTATTTCTTTAAATACATCGTCAAACTCTTTAAGGACTGCATAATCTTCAATATTTGACACCTTATCTTTAGGTGCCTCTTATATATGTGCTGCAAATATTTGACACCCTTTTCTGTAACTTTTCTTCAGCTGCAATGCTGAAATTTCTCTAACGATTACTGTTCTGGGAATTCCATGTACTGTCCTTAGGTTCCCTTCCTCATCCCAAGAAGTAAATGCCTTATTATAACAATGTAGGATAGCATGGTGTTGGTCCAACCAATCCATATCAATTAGACATTCATAGGAACCTAAAGGTAATATGTTCAAATCTGCCATGGTGCTCAGTTCATTCATATCCATTGGACATGCCTTAACCATCTCATTAATTTTTCTTTTGGCTCCGGTAGCCAGTTGCACCAACCAAGATTTTCTATGGTTTCTTCTTGGCAAATGTAATCTTTCCACCATCTTAGGATCTAAATAACTATGACTAGATCTTGAATCAATTAAAATAACAATGGTTTGGTTGTTGATCTTACCTTCCACTTCAATCATATATGATTGAAACTCAACTTGCTTGTTGTCATGGACTGCATAGATCCTAGGTACATTTCTGCCCATGTCATCCACTGTATTAGCTTGTTGTACATTGTGAACAATCCTCACTTTTCCACCTCTGCGAGGACAATCTCTATACATATGATCTCCCCCACAACCCCAACATTGAATAGGTGGTTGCCTTGGTCTTTGCCCTCCTGCCTCAATCATTTTGGGGTCTCTAGAAGCTGGTTTTCCCTGAGGATTATTTATGAAGAATGGTGCCTTAGTCCCCTTTTTCCTATGTTCCAACTTGTTTTTCTTCTTGTCTTCCCAAGCTTTTTGGAAAGTTGGCCTTCCTTTATGTTGATCATAAAGGCATTTAGCTACCCTTATGGTCTCCTCCAATGTTTTTGTATCATCATATTGTATATTATCACTAATGAATGATGACAACCCACTCAAATACCTTTGAATCTTAACTGGCTCTTCCTTGATGAAATAAACATACTTTAGCAGTTCTAAAAACCTTCTTTGATATTCATCTATGGTCATACTCCCAAGCTCGAGTTCAAATAACTCCTTCATTTTCTTGTCATAGTATCTCTTTTGAAAATACCCCTTGAATTCCTTCCAATTAACATTTTTCTCATTAATGTGTTGCACATGCACAAATTGGTCCCACCACATGGATGCCTTTCCCTTGAGTTGATAGATGACAATTCTTCATTCTACGTGTGAAGAGTAATTATGCAATTGAAAATACTTTCTCATGCCTAGCAACCATGTCTTTGCATCTTCATCCTTCTTGTGCTCACCATCAAGTGTAGGAGGCTTGATTTTTTTCATTTATCCTTGTAGCTCATCCACCCCAAGCCTCCTCTTATGTTTCCTGATAGGGGATGGACTTGAGCTACTGTGTTCTCTCCTAGTGGAATTCCCTGGGGAGTGATGGTGATGTCTTCCAACACTTCTTGCTCTTCTCCTCTCATCATGAGACCTGTGACTTCCTAATTTGCTTGAGTCATTCTCCTTATCCATCTTCTTTTCTATTCTGCCCAAGCTCTGCATTAACTTTATGTTGAAGTCCTCCTGTTGCTCCTTGGCCTTCATAAGCCTCTCATTATCAACTTTATAACTTTAGACATCCTTTTGCAAACTTTTAATGGTCTCTACCAAGTTCATGTTTTCTTCCTTTCCTTCTCCATGTCCATTTAAGTTTGTACTTTCATTACCCATATTGAAATACATCCCTCTGATCTCATCATCCTGGCTGTAAACCCCCCTATGTATATTCCATACCTCCGAACTCTGTGCTGATCCTTTTCTGGTCCAATTGATGTTAACTATGCAAAAAATGTGTAGTCAATAGAACTTGTTAGGCTAATTGATTTACCAATTTCATGAAATTATGTACAATTCTGGTTCAATAATGCATCATAATTCCTTCTTCTGATTTCCTAAAAATTTGACTACCCAGATCAATTTTCTGGGTGAAGAATTATATTCTACTCTCCAAGATCTTCCCAACTCCCGCT
>JASDQU010736180.1:279701-298709 GCA_032191745.1 Picea mariana
AGTCCACTACTACATATGTACTGGAAAGAGGCTTGCATTAATTCAAAGTTGCTATACCAAAAAGGCTAAGTGACATTGAACACAATAAAGCCACCCATTCCTATAGATACATTTGGCAATGTTAAATGTAATGTTTACCTCTAATATTTAAGATGGCAACATAGACATTTACAAATAGTAATAAAAAATACCCTTTAGGCGGAGGTCTCTGAACTAGTTATACCCTTCTTCACATGTGTGAGATTTTTTTTATAAATATCATGCTTAACAGAGACTTTAGACCACATTCCATGGCCATTAAATGAGTCAATGACAATTCACTACTCACCTTACCCTATGAGTCACTTTCAAAAGATGACATAATAGTAACCTTATTGAACTGAACAAATTTATTCATGTAGTATTCCTCATAGAAGTTGCTATCTCAGGTGTAAATAACCATGCCACTTAAAGCCATACCTAAAATAAGATCCAATGGTTATCAAATGAAAATCAATTGTAATAATTTTCTAGTACCTCTAAAGTTTTACAACATGATGCAAATATTGTGTGCAAATGGTGAACTAAGAGACTAATTAAGGGATACCATAAATAATCATAAAAAATGGCCTTAAGTCATATGAAATCACCAACATGTGGAATTTTTCAATGGAAATGGTAAGTAAATCTGCATTAAGAAAAACTCTGCATTGCAAGAAAATGACTTACCTAGATGACTTGCATCCATGTTCGAATAGTTTGGAAAAAACTTCTTTTTGTTTTCAATAGGAACAAATATACTACGACTCTCTTCTAGATGGTTTCTAATTCTTTTCCCTTGTTTAAACCTTTGTGGACTATGAACCACTTTGTTGCTGCTACAAACTTTACCATTGCACTCATGTAATATACCCACATTAAAATATAAATAAAATTCTTCTTCCTTTTTTCTAATACACAAAACAATATATAATATGAAATCAATTTTCCCTTCTCTCCATTTTAATCTTCGTGCATGAGAAAACAAATGTCTACAATATTCCTATATGCAAGATATTGTCTACAATGTTTATAGTGCCATTGGAGAAAAACTAAACATAATATAATCTCATGAGTTGAAGAGGACTTTCACACAAACAAAGATAGCTCTAGCATGAATCTTCATACATTTTTCTTTTAAAATTGCATACCCACCGTCGAGATATGACTCATAACAATATCAAAATCTTGTTGAACCAAAGCTACTGGTAGTTTTTGTTGACATTTTACTTATGCAACTAGAAATTACAGTTCTTCTTTCGTTATTACAATCATTTATCACATTAACTACATATATAAGATCACTGAAAGAGATGCAATCACAAAAACAAGATAGACACAAAGATTATCCTGGGAAACCCTCTAGGGGAAGAAAACCCAACAAAATTCCTCAATATAGATTAACCAACCAAGAACAATGCCTATCTCCAAGAGAGAACTAACAAAGCACAAGATCCTCCTCTAACCCTTCACTAAGAAAGGGTAGCACACCACTTAACCAAGATGTATCCAAGAGATAGACACAAACCCTCATCAACGTCACACCTAGCTGCAATAGTAGTTCCTCCAACAATTGTGCACTTCTTCATAGTTGTAGAGCTAGTGTGTGAGTGTCCAACTGAGGCACTAGCCTCCCTCATAAATAATAGTCTGGCCTCCCTAAATTTGGTTTGGGTTGACCTGTCACTTTACCCTTTTAATTTACATTTAATTGTTAAGGCACAATAGAGCCGACTTTTACAAAGGCACAATAGGGCCTAATTAACAAATACAATATAATAATATTCTTTAGGGTTTGTCTTCATCAAATACAATAAGGATATCTTCCAAAGCTACTCAATATTTAACACTCCCTCTTAGCAAGGAAGGTATTCTTCTTGTCACGTTCATCATCACTGCTTCTATGCTTTTGCATACTTGGTCATTGTCTTATTGTCAATCACGGATCTATATATCATAGGAAGTTCTGCACTTTCACTGGAATATTGTATCCGCTTGTGTTGGGGTTACTAACTTGCGCTGGGGTAGCATACCATCCTGTGTTAAGGTTACCAACTTGCACTGGGGTAGCGTACTAGCCTGCGCTAGGGTAGCGTACCAACCTGCGTTGGGGTTACCAACATGTGCTGGGGTAGCATACCAGCCTACGTTGGGGTTACCAACCTGTGCTGGGGTAGCGTACCTGCCCGTGTTAGGGTTACCAACCTGCGCTAGGGTAGCATACCAGCCTACGTTACGGTTACCAACCTGTGATGGGGTAGCACACCAACCTGTGTTGGGGTTACCAACTTGTGCTGGGGTAGCATACCAACCTACGTTGGTGTTACGAAACTACACTAGGGTAGTGTACCGGCCTATGTTTGTGTTACCAACTTGCGTTGGTGATCCAGGATTTTTTCATCGTGACTTATAAAGAATTGTATTAAATGAGCATAAATTAAAGTGCACCATTAAAGAAGGGAAAAATTAGAAATGAAGAGACATAAGCATTAGATATGAACACAAAAAATTGATAACGAAGTTTGTCCCTGGTGGACTATGTCTCCAGGTCCTGCTCTCAAATGGGTAGGATCTCTTATTAACTCAGCAAAATAATTTGTCAAATACATGAATATACCTCATTCTGAAATCAAGATGCATAAATAATGCTCAGAACAGAAAACAAACATCACCATTGGATTCGTGGCATCGAATTACCCAAAAATGACTGTCTCCACGCTCCGATCCGACTTTGGCACTCCCAAGCCCAAGAGAAATTTTGTCTTAGTTTTCATGCCTGCTGCAACCTGCAATAATGAAAGTAATCATCTCGAAATCCATGCCCGCGGATGTATGGTTGTGCCTCTTCCCCTCGTGGCTAGCGAAACTTATCTTTAATAGAAATTTGGCGAACATATATTTCAATCTGATCGTTTAGGCGGATTGGCATTGGCGCTAAAGTTAAGGCGCTAGCTATGAGGAGGTCCCGCGGTCAAACCCCATGGGCTCCCATTTTAGTGTTGTTGTTATAACTTCCGTCAGACTTAGTTAGCAGCTTCTAGACATGGTGGTTGTCACCAGATATGGCGAACCTCCGCCAGATTTGGCGGGGTCTCGCCAATATATTTTTTTGAATTTTCGGATACGAGTCGTCCTTGGGCGTTTCGGGGATGCCATGTGTCACCTGCTGATTGGTCCACGTGGAATATTTTGATTTTTCCACCTGATGCTAATGTCATGCCCAATCAATTGTATGGGACACATGGCGCTCCCTAGATGGTTCCACGTGGCACTTTCCTTTTGGCCCATGTGGACCCCTGGAAAGTCCAATGGCGGGTGAAACGTGGCAGGTTGTGGTGCTTCCATGTGGCATGTTGACATCAACATCCCATATGATGACATCACCCTACCGTGTCAGCTGCTAACGTCAACAGTATGGACGATGTTGTGTTCTCTATTGACTGGCCCTGTTTGATCGCAACTTTGACTGCAGATATCTTTCAAACCGTAACTCTATTTGACGAGCCATTTGCACCGTTTGAAAGCTTGCGACACTCTCTTCGCGATCATGCTATTTTTACTGAGTTTTGGGAACTTTTAATTTTTTCCCTTTCTCTATCTGTTGAAGCCATTTTGAGCGTTCTAAGTTGCCTCTGTGAGTTCTGAGTTATTCTTAGCCTTCTCTGGATCCTTTTTGGATCACGCCTTCCCATTGAGATCTTTTTGGACCACCAAAAGCTTTCATCAATCAATTGGTAAGTGAGGGAAGAGTTCCCTCACTTTGTCCTTCTCGATCCACTTTCCCTTGCTTGGATGGGTTCCTTTTAAGCCTACTCGAAAATAATCAACATCACCCCTGCGTGAAGTCCTCGTTCTCCTGTCCAGGATGATATCTTGCCATAGATCATCCTAGTACTCAGGTGAAAACTCATCAACTAATGGAATTGAAACTTCCTCATCTTGATCCATGATCATGGGAGGCTAAAAAAGTTTCAAGTTCCCAACGTTCACAACTAAGTAAATCTGCATATAAGGTGGAAGATCCATATGAAAAGCATTGGTACCACTTTTCTCCAAGATAGTGAAGGGTCCATAACGAATGGGCTTGAGGTTCTTACCTTCACCCTTCAACCTCTCCTTGCTGATGTGAAGCCATACCCGGTCTCCAAACTGGAACTGATGATCAACCCTGTGCTTGTCGTGTCGAGCTTTATACTATGCTTGACTTTTCTCCAATTGTTCCTTGACTGCCTGGTGTATCCATTGAATCCTCTGGATGAACTTGCGGGCTCTGTCCTCTGTTTGATCTTCATTTACATCGGCGTCTCTCCCGTACATCAAGTCCAAAAGAACCTTTGGTAGGTACCCAAAACATGTCTCAAAAGGTGAACTATGAGTGGAGGAATGTAAATATCAGTTGTACACATGTTGTACATAGGGTATCTGTTCATCCCATACCTTGGGACGCTTGCTGTAGTAGCCTTGAAGCAAAATTACCACTGTTTTGTTTACCACCTCTGTTTGTCCGTCGGTCTGTGGATGGAAAGCAATGCTCCTCTTCAATTTGGTGTCCATCATTCTCCACAAGCTAGTCCAAAAGTCCCCAAGGAATCGAGTATCTCGATCTAAGACAATAGATGTGGGTAATCCAAAGTGAACCCTAACATGCTGAAAGAAGAGATTAGCAGTCTGCTCAGTATGATCTACTTTTTACAAGGCATCAAGATACACATCTTGCTGAACCTATCCACTACAACATACAAATAATCATGACCCCCTTTGGTCATGGGTGAACCCCCTAAAAAATCCATGGATATACTTTCCCATGGATGGGATGGAACAGGAAGCAGTGAGTATAGCCCCAATTTTCTATTAGTGAACTTACAAGTAGAACACATCACACACCCCTTTACATATTTAGTTACAATTGCTTTCATTTGAGGCCAGTAACAAAACCTTTGTAAATAAGCCATAGTTTTTCCTACCCCAAAATGCAAAGACACAAGAGAAGTATGAGCTTCTCGTATTACATGGACTCGTTCACTTGTAGGAATACATAGCTTTCCAATATGGTAAAGTAGCTTTCTCTGCAGACAATAGTTCTGTACCTATGCACCAAGGGTTAGTTTCATATATACTTCTTAAAAATATTCATCAATGGCATATTGTTCTATATAGCTATCATGAGGTAAAGAAGCATTCTTCAAAATAATAGATTCAACAATAGGAGGTCTAGAAATCATATCAACTACCTTGTTACTTGAATCCTTTTTGTACTTGATTACCAAGTGAAACTGTTGTAGAAAACCCATCCACCTGTAGTGTCGAGATTGTTGTAATTTGGTTTGTGTTTGAAGATATTGTAAGGGTTGGTGATCTGTATGTATAATGGTTTCCTTCCCTAACAAGTAGTGCTTCCATTTCTTTACACTCTGAACTAATGCATACAACTCTTTATCATATGTAGGATAGTTAACAACAACTTGGTTAAAAGTTTCAGAGTGGTAACAGATAGGATTACGATATTGCATTAGTACTGCACCCATGGTGTATCCGCTGGCATCTGTCTCGATCTCAAAAGGCTATTGAAGATTCGACAGTGCTAATACTGGTGTGGTATTGATCTTTCCCTTCAAAGTGTCGAAAGTTTTTTGTTGCTTTCCTTCCCACTGAAAAGTGTTCTTCACACTGGTTAAGGCATGCAGAGGAGATTCTATGAAGGAGAATTTGGGAATGAATCTCCTCCAATACTGGACTGCACCTAAGAAGCTTTGAACTTCAGTTACACTTTTTGGCTCAGGCCAATTTACAATTACATCAATTTTGGAAGGGTCAATTTTCAATTGTCCTCCTCCTACAATATGACCTAAGTATACAAGTGCAGTCTTGCCAAATTCACATTTACACAATTTTACATACAAATTTTCCCTTTGCAAAGTATCCAATACTTGATTTACATGCCTCACATGCTCATCCCATGTCCCACTAAAAACAAGAATGTTGTCTAAATATACAATCACAAAATCATCTATGAAAGGCCTGAATACATCACTCATAACACACATGAAATTTGTCAGATCATTACAAAGCCCAAACGACATAACCAACCACTCAAACAATCCTTATTTGGTTTTAAAGGCAGTTTTCCATGCATCTTGTTCTGTGACTCTGATTTGATGATATCCATTGCACAAATCCATCTTAGTGAAATAGACTGCATTCTTCAATTGATCAAGTAAATAATCTATGCGAGAAAGAGGGTATCGATTTTTCACCGTGATTTTATTTAAGGCCCGGTAATCGACACACATTTGTCATGTGCCATCTTTATTTGGCACCATCACGATCAGAGAACCACAAGGAGATGAACTGGGCCCGATGACCCCTTGATCCAATAATCCTTGTACCTGCTTCTTGATCTCTGTCATCTCCACAACTGACATCATGTACATGCCTACATTAGGCAAAGGATAATCCCGTTGAATATGTATCTCATGTTGGATTTCCCTCTTAGGAGGTGATCCATTTGGTTCCTGAAAAATATCATCATACTTAGAAACAATATCAACTAATTCCTTTTTATGAGATGGATCAAACCCTTGGAAAGTGTCGGATGTCCCGATATTTTTCTCTCTGACAACCATGAGTACATATCTCTTATTAGTGTTTATGAGTCTTTTCATTTGTCCTGCACTAACAATTGTTGTATTTACCCTCATGCTATGATATATAACAATATATTCCACTCCTCCCTTAGTAAGGTGGTATTTGTTCTCATGTTGAAAGAAGACTACTTTTCTATCATAAAGATAAGGACTTCCCAACACTATGCCACATATATCAAGTGGTACAACATCCAAATCAACTTCATCAATTAATTTTGAAGCAATAACAAATCTTATCCTACATTGTTTGGTGACATTAAGTTTTGCTTTGTCACATACCCAACCAAGAGGATAAGGTTTCAAATGTGGTTTTGTTTTAAGACCCATTTTCTTGACAAGTGCTTCAGATATCTTTGTATGTTTAGATCAAACTCTTATGTGAAATAATGCATTCCTCTTTTGTTCATCAACATGAGATTCATCATTGGAACTAGAACTAGCATGAAGAGAATCTTTACCTTGTACTCCAGCCACTGTGATCTTTCCTTCATATCCTGAATCGGAACCAAGATATTGTTGTACTGTAGCAACGGTCTTTGTCTTCCCCTTCCACCAAACTATTTCGGTTTCTTTTCCGAATGCAGTGTCCAACAATGTTCTTCATCGTGATCGCTCTTTTTGCAATGAGTGCAAGATGGTTTTCCTCCTTCTCTCGTCACTGTAGCAGTCTTCTTATCCTTCCTTTTAAACTTCTTAAAAGTCTTATGTGGGAAATTGGAAGGTTTCTTTGTGGGATCTTCTTGAACATGTTTCCCCATGTTCTCTAGGTGAGTGGCTTGCACACAAACTTTGTCAAGACTAGTGGGGTTAAACAAGAGAAAAGTATGTCGAATATAACTGTGAAGTGCGCCAATATACTTCATTAAAGTCTCATAAGAATCTAAAGGAATGTTCAATGCAAGAGTTTTCTTCCTAAATTCTTCTGTGAAACTTTGTACAGTTTGTCCTTTACTTTGCCTTAAGGTTTTCCATTCCATCATTGCTTTATGTAAATACCCTAATGGATAAAATTGCTTCATGATCGCTGATTTAAATTCTGACCATGAGGAAAGAATCTTACCACACTTATTTCCGTCCTGAAGCTTGCTCTCCCACCATACGAGAGCAGTGCTTTCCAACTGAAGAGAAACCAATTGCACTTTATCTTCCTCTTCATCAATATGTTGGACACGACAATACACTTCAACCTGTCGGATCCAATTATCTAGCTTTTCAGGATTGGCATCTCCATTAAACATATGTAAAGTAAATTTTACATCAATATTTAATAGTGGTTTCTTAAAAGAGGCTTTATGGCTAGAATGATGAAAATGATGAGAATGCTCAGAGGAAGAAGAACTAGAACTCGAAGGTGAAGATGGAGGCTCATGAGGATCTCCTCCAGCCCCTGGGTTTACCGAAGCATCATCATCTGCATGTGATTCCTTTTTCTCCCCTTTCGTCTTCATCCTCTTCTCGTAATCTCCATACTTTCGCTCGACCATTTCTGACATGCGATAAAAGACCATGTGAAAGTTTTTCTCTTATTCATCACGCTTGTCTTCTTCTACCATTTTCTTCCTTCTGGATACATGACCAACTTCAATATTGAAAGTATTTAGAGTTCCTTCACCCTGCTTATCCTTGGCCATAGTAATCATTCACACTCAACAATTCAAGTCAAAGATGACTGCTCTGATACCAACATGATCTGGGATCTTTTCATCGTGACTTATAAAGAATTGTATTAAATGAGCATAAATTAAAGTGCACCATTAAATAAGGGAAAACTTAGAAATGAAGAGACATAAGCATCATATCTGAACACAAAAACTTGACAATGGAGTTCGTCCTTGGTGGACTATGTCTCTAGGTCCTGCTCTCAAATGGGTAGGCTCTCTTATTAACTCAGCACAAGAATTTGGAAAATACATGAATATACCTCATTCTGAAATCAAGCTGCAGAAACAATGCTCATATCAGAAAACAAACATCACCATTGGATTCGTGGTGTCGAATTACCTAAAAATGACTGTCTCCATGCTCCGAACCGACTATGTCACTCCCAGGCCCTAGAGAAATGTTGTCTCGATTTTCATGCCCACTGCAACTTACAATAATGACATTACTCGTCTCAAAATTCATGCCCGTGGATGTACGGTCATGCTTCTTCCCCCGATGGCTGGCGAAAATCAACTCTAATAGAAATTTGGCGAACAAATATTTCAATGTGAATGTTTAGGCAGATTGGCATTGGCACTAACGTTAAGGCGTTAGCTATGGGGAGATCCCAGGGTCAAACCCCACGGAATCCCATTTTAGTGTTGTTGTTATAACTTCCGCTAGACTTAGTTAGTGGCTTCTAGACATGCCAGTTGTCACCAGATATGGCGGCGTCTCGCGAATATATTTTTTTTGAATTTTCGGATACGGGTCGTCCTCGAGCGTTTTAGGGATGCCACGTGTCGCCTGCTGATTGGGCCACATGGAATCTTATGATTGGTCCACCTGGATGCTGATGTCACACCCAGTCAACTATATGAGACACGTGGCGTTATCTGGATGGTGTCACATGGCGTCTCCTGGGGGTGCCATGTGGCACTTTTCTATTGGCCAACACGACCCCCTGAAAAGTCCAATGGCGGGTGACACATGGAAACCTGTGGNACTTTAACCGTGAATATATTTCAAACCGTAACTTCGTTTGACAAGCCATTTGCACCGTTAGAAAGCTTGTGATGCACTCTTCGCGATCATGCAATTTTTACTGAGTTTTGGGAACTTTGATTTTTTTTCCCTTTCTCTATCTGCTGAAGCCATTCTTAGCATTCTGAGTTATTCTTAGCCTTCTCTATATCCTTTTTGGATCATCAGGGGTAGCGTACCAGCTTGCATTGGGGTGGCCAACCTGTGAGGGGGTAGCGTACCATCCTACATTGGGGTTACCAACTTGCACTGGGGTGGCATACCAACCTGCGTTGGGATTACCAACATGCACTGGGGTAGTGTATCGGCCTTCATTGGGGCAGTGTACCAGCCTACATTAGGGTTACCAACCTGCGCTGGGGTAGCTCATCACTTCCCTCTACTATGGATCACATCACCTCCCTCTACTGGGGATCACATTAACTCCCTCTACTGGGGAACACATCACTTCTCGCTTCTAGGGAACACATCACTTCTCGCTTCTAGGGAACACATCACTTCCCGCTACTGGGGATCATATCACTTCCCGCCACTTGAGAAGTCTTTCTGGATCACTCCAAGCTTGTCTCTGAAATACTCGAACTTAACTCTGGACAGGGGCTTGGTCAACACATCTACTACCTATTCGTCGGTGGCAATATACTAGAGTCTTACTGCTCCCTTCTGTACCATGTCCCAGACATAGTGGTATTTGATCTCGGCATGCTTGGACTTTTCATGAAACTTTGGGTTCACTAACAACTTTATGCAACTCTGGTTGTCATAAAACATACAAGTTTCCTCCAACTCGAGATCAAACAATTTATGTAATCAACCTCCGAAGCCACACTGCTTCGCTACAAGCTGACCATGTTGTCACATACAATGCCTCTATGGAACTTAGTGCCATACTGAGTCACGAGATCACAAATGATCCCATACTAAAGCAACATTCGGATGTACTTTTTCGACCTGTGACATTGACTTCCCAATCAAAATCTATGTAGCCCTGCAATATTATCTCATGATCCGAGATATATATGAGTCCATAATCGATCATACCCTTTAGGTACCTTATCACATTTTTTCCATAATCAGGTGAACATGTCTTTTACCACAAAACATATATTTGTCCTCATGTTCTTTAAATATATCAACGAACCAAATTTTCACATCACATTGTACCAAACCGGTACACTTGCTCAGCTGTAACTCAATCCGCACAATCATGTGCTAGCTCTATGTGTTTTCTACAAAGCACTACATGTCTCACTACCTAAGAGTGTGTCCTCTACTGTCTTTGCAATTATTCCTTCTGGAATTGGGACTCTGTACCTGCAGTTTCTCTTTCTGAAGCTGAGAATGACTGCTCCATTTTCATTGTAGTTGTTGAACTCTGATAGTATCTCCTCTATTTTATCATGGCAACAAATTCATCTGAAACTAAGAGTGGTTCAATAACTGATATTGAGGGTAACTTATCCTCTTTCTCTGGAGATAACTCAATCTTCTATTGTAGTCATGTCTCCATGTCCCGACTCATGCACTACACCAACTGGCATTGAATATAACTCACTCTCAAATACAGGGATTGTCATACCCGCTCCCTCTGAATCTCATATTGTGTCGACTTCTTTTAATGAATCATGTTTGTTATATATATACTTTTCTTATTACTGAAGCAAGTGTCTCATCATAGTCTTCTCCCTCTTGCTGGGAGAATCCTCTGGACATAACTCAGGTTTTGTACATCTCTTTGAATGGTCCTAGGGAGGTTTCTCCTCCTTACTGGATTGTGGGGGATGACTCCCTCTGAACTCTAGCTCCTTCTGAGATGGTACTAGGTGGGGTCGTCTGCCTCACCACTGGTGGAGCCATCTGCTCCTCATGATGTGGCTCGCCAATGCTATATGTCTTTGCCTCCTACAAAGTGTCACTAGACCATACTATTCTCTTCCTGGTTACTGCAATGATTTTGGGTAGGCTCTTCTGGCTCTACTAACTCTTATTGATGACCTGAAAAGTGATCAATTGCACTAGAGGGATTTGTTTCTGTCATCTTTGGAGTCTTACAATCCTCATGATCTGTCTCCATATGAGATGTTTTGTATCTAGAAAAAGTTTCTTCTTCTTCTTCGGTACATGGATGTATACGGTCATGTATACAACTTGGATAGTCTACTCCATGTCTCATCTAATATGTTTCCTCCAACAACCGTCACTATAACTCCCTCAAGGTAATCACATGTGACCTGTCCAAAACAAGAACAACAAGCGAGAAACAATAGACAAGAATAATACTCTTTATAATAATAATAAAAATAATAGCGATAACAATCGTCACAATAGCTCCTTCAGAGCTATCACTTGTGACTTCCCTGAAACAAGAGCCAAAAGTAAGAAATACAATAATAAGAAATGAGAGCAACACTCTTCTAGTGTTGTGATCAATCATTCCTCCATGGTAACCTGGAAACAAAACAATAAGTTTCTCCTAGAGCATATGTTAGTTATATCTAGTAAATAATAAGCATTTATCTCAATAGAGCTCACATGCTACCAAGTATTCAATAATAAAACTTTTCAAAGATTGCCATCACAACTATAGTGTTTACTTGTAATGTGGTAGTTATCAAACTTGATATGTGCAAATTTGAATCTTATCACTTTAATCAATAAAAACTGGAGCCTGGAGTCTTGTCCTCAAGAATGAGTGTGTTGCTTTTCTTTCGAGTCTCCTTCACTCAATATGACAAGTATCCTCTTCAACCTGTCCTTTGTACTAAGATAATATGCTTTCTTGACAAAAATTTGAGTCAGAGAATAAACTCTATAATCTCAACCTTAACCAATCTAATACTTTGACTTTAATTTTGACAAATGGTTAGTATGATAGTCATAACTTCAACAGATCAAAGTGAAACCTAGATATTCATAAGATCACAATAATTCCATAACAAATAGAGGCATATCAAATTGATCAAACCTCAGGTGCATTGATCCTCTGAATGTGTTGGATATGAGATCCTTCTGGATATACGATTGTCAAAATATCCCTTCTCTTGCAAATACCCTTAATATAATGATATAGTTTAAATATATGTAAGTACATACCTCTAACAGTATCGGTAGGTAGTGGCACCATCCGACAATAGTGACAAGCAATAACAAACCTTTAAAACTTCAAAGGTGCTTAACCTTGTAATCTAATGGTAGCTGGAGATTTTCTAAGGTAAGGCGCACAAGGACAATAGAAAATCAGTCCCAACACTTCACAAAAACTTTCATTGCAATTGTTGTTGGCACTGTAACTGGTGGTGCAATTGGCACTGCAACTGGCATGAAGGAACTGGCACTGCAACTGCAACTGCAGTTGATACTTCAACTGCAACTGATACTGCAATTGGAACTGATACTACAACTACAAATGGTACTGCAACTTAGTGTTTTATGAGGAAACCCTAATTTCTCAAATTTCAATTTTTTGAATTCTGATCCAAGGACTAGATGCGCCCTCCTAGGGAAAGATCCTAGATGGTCTTACTTTTACCAACATCCTCAAACAAGGTGGATGATGTCAACTTTTAGGTTTATGCAAAAACGCTAATTATGTAGAAACTGCAACAATGAAAACTGAATCTTGGAGAGGGTACGTTGAGGCTAGCCACTTCTTTATAAACTGTGAGTTGGTCTGTTTCAAGCCTGCTCTGGTACCATGTTGATATTTTACTTATGGAGCTAGCAGTTACAGTTCTTCTTTCATCATTACAATCATTTAGCACATTAATTGCATATATAAGATCACTGAAAGAGATGCAATCACATAAACAAGATAGACATAAATATAATCCCGGGAAACCCTCTAGGGGAAGAAAACCCAACAAAATTCCTCAATATAGATTAGCCAACCAAGAACAATGACTCTCTCCAAGAGAGAACTAACAAAGCATGAGATCCTCCTCTAACCAATCACTAGGAAAGGGTAGCGCACCACTTAACCAAGATGTATCCAAGAGATATACCAAAACCCTCATCAACGTCACACCTAGCTGCAGTAGCAGTTCCTCCAAGACTTGCACACTTCTTCTTAGTTGCAGAGCTAGTGTGTGAGTGTCCAAGTGAGGCGCTAGCTTCCCTTATAAATAGTAGTATGGCCTCCCTAAATTTGGTATGGGCTGACCTATCACTTTACCCTTTTAATTTACATTTAATTGTCAAGGCACAATAGGGTCGACTTTTACAAAGGCACAATACGACCTAATTAACAAATGTAATATAATAATATTCTTTAGGGTTTGTCTTGGTCAAATACAATAAGGATATCTTCTGAAGATACTCAATCTTCAACAGTTTATGCCAAAAATATCTAAAGGAAACCTTCGAATATATATCAATTTAGTGATTCAAGGGCCACAAAACAAGCTTCGTCAGTGCAACATAATCGATGACAACCCAAATTGATGAACTTCATTCTTATTATTTTGTAAGAACTAAAATGCACCTGTTCATGTAGATAAGGTAACCGACATGTTAAACTAAGTTCAATTCCGAACATTAACATTAACATTTTACCCTTGTAACCAACTCTCAAACATATGCTCACAGGTTGAAGGAAACATTGATGCAAAATTCATTCATTTACTTGAAGGAAACAAATCATAATTCTACCTTTTAGTAGAATGAGCAACCAATGTACAATGGATTCCTTCAAGTCTTCTCAATCTAAATATACACATGCATCAACATTTTGAATGCTTTGACCAAGTCTAGTTTTCAACAAAAAGTTACAACCAACCATATATCTGGTGCCATAGTTTCAATTAACATGGCAAAGATGCAATAAATCAACCAACAAGGTACCAACTTAAAACATAGAGGTATGAGAAAGGAAATGTGCCCAAATGTAGAAGAATAAAAAACATAGGTTGAAGGCAATTAAATGTACCCACCGGGAGTTGATCAATTAAACCTATGATGCCTAAAAACTCAAACTGTCTTTAGCTATTTTGAGGTGGAGTAGTTTTTAGAATTCAAATGTCACCTGGAAGTTATTGTCTTTAGGAAAATTTCATTGAGTAGACCAACAAAGGATTCACTATGAGCAGAAAACCATCAACAACATACATAATGGAGTTGGTTACAAGTTTGGGTAAGATATATGGGGTTAAAGGCGCCCAACATTACAAGTTTTAACATTGAAGATTTTAGTTCAATGATGTGTCAAGCACCACATAGTTAACACTACATTCTTATATCTTATTAGCTCAAAATCAAAACATTGAATGTATTTGTTGTTATAATCAAAGATAGTTTTTCAACATTATTGGACTACTTTCTCATAATATATCTACATAACTTCAATCAATGACATCACTCAATCTCCCAAATCAATTCCTGATTCTAGGACTACTCCCAGTGATCTTGAGGGCGTAAGAAGCACATACGCAAGAATTCACACACCCAACAACTGCATACATTAAAAGAAACAACCAAAGATCATCACATAACTCTTATGTCACCGATGCTAGCAAAGCACAGTCTCATCAATCAAATAACCATTAAAGTAATACAAGAATGCCCAGTTATGTCCTCCCGAGGCTCACAAGGTCTCAAAGATCTTTCTTTCTTTCAATGCTCCCAAACTTTTAAATAAACTTGAAAAAACACAATACTTCAGCTTTACATTATATAAACTTGTAAAACATGATACTTCAACTTAAATGTAGCCACAATCGTGTTTTACATAAACTTTTGAATAATAAAAATGTAAAACATGATACTTCAAATAAAATTAAATAGTTTTTTTAATAAACTGAGTTTTAAATAATATTTTTTAATTAAAACTTAAAAGTTTATGTAAAAACATCAAGGGGATTATTATATTTAAAATATATATACCCAAGACCTTTTGTTCATGAGCTTTATATCAAACATGATATTAAAAATTCAATTCCAAAAATGGTCACGTGGAGTTATAATCCTCTTATTTTTACCTTGGTTTTATATTAAGTAAATGCTTCCAGAGAATTGATAGGATGTACGGACAAGATTCAAAATTTCAATATATTACACCAAAAAGTTGATCATTAGGCCATTGACCAGCCGCTTTGATGCTTCAAAACAAGTTTAAGTACATGCTTACAGACATAGCTCAATTTTGGAGTTCATACTGTGTAAATTCTAAAAAAAAAAACACCTAGATATAACCAAACTAAACATTGCATTACATATGAGGAGGAGACTAGGATTTTGAGGTCGAATTGACCCTATTTGACGAAGCGGTGGGAAATTGAGGTATGGAAAATGGATAGAGCTGGTGCATGGAGATGCAACCTCAGAATCGACCATCTCCTCCATGTTGTTGTTATGAAAGACTTGGTGGGCCTGCACACCTTCTATCTGAAGATGTATGGAATTGCCCTCATCATGGAGACTCGTAATGGATTGCTTGAGTTGAAGAGATACTTCAAGAATAGTCAAGAATTGGGAAGACAAACTACATAATCTTTATTAGATTACCTGGATAAAATTGTGAAGGTCTTTGATATCCTTCTCCATCCAGTCCAAAAAAAGGCTCCAACTATTCTAACTACTATCCATTGCAAAAGAATAGTTTACAGGACCAGGAGGAAGGTGGAACTCAGAGTCCTAAGGAACGAGACAACTAAAAAACTCGATAACAATGTTGCTAAGAACATAATGAGTGTTGGTTCAAAGGAAATCCAAGTTTAAATTTAGAGGCTAGTTGAGAGAGCGATGACGATCACTATAGTGAAGGGACAAAAGAACCATTAATGCTCGTTGCCTGAGACTTATAGAAACATTATTGTAGAAGGTGATGGAGGCCGCCAAGGAGATGAGCCCCATCATTCTCACCTAAGCCAGTGGAACTGTCATGAAGAACCTTCCCACGTGGGCAGAGGGAGGGACGATAAAGCACACATGAGCAAACCAACGAGTGAAGCAGGAGATCCATGGGATCACACAGGCCAGGTAAAAAGAGGTGAAGCCATCCCATCCAAGGGAAAGTCCATGCAGGGAAATGATGGTGAGGATTTAAGGAAGAATTCGTGGCAGAAGCTATGACAACAAGGAAAAACCTTGAAGGAGGAAGAGCAGACCAGGGATGGGGCAAGATATAATGGTTTGACATGTGAAGATGGAGACAAGTGGTGCGAGGATGCGGGGTGGGAGCCAACGATCAAAAGAAACAAGAAGAGGGTGTGCATACATGGGTTGGGAGAAGGGGATAAGGGGTGGCTATACGTCATTTCACAATAAAGATCATTGGATTTAAATCATTTAGGCTCCAAAAGTGTTCGATGGATAACAAAGGGGGGGGGATGACAACGTGACAACCAGTAATTGGGTCCCCCCTTGATTGTTTTCAAAAATGCAAAAATACCCCCTTGAAATAAATTGAGGCCGTCAATTTGGAAGTTATGAGGACACGGTACGTGATCATGGACAGGGATGCATGACTGGAAAGGAACATTGGATGTAATTCGTTGCTAGTCTAGATCTATCAAGGCATTGGAGGATAAGCACCATGAGATATGACCAAGAACTATTGAATAGGTTCTTAGTTTATTCCACAGATCTAACAACGTGATACGAATATCAGATCAATGATAACACGATGACACTTGGATCACAGGTGGCAGTGTCTATTGACATACATGATGATATATTAAAATAGGAGATACTTATACATTGTTCTAACCTGCTCAGATGAAAGATACTTATACAAGGTCTAACCTTCTGATATGCAAGATACTTATACATTGTTGAAGCGGAAAGTTTAAGACAAGTATTTAAAAGGGAAGAAAATGCTAGCTTCAGTAAAAAGGCTATTTTTACAGGAGGGGCAGGTGCCTTTTAAAACAAAATAGAAGCGAGGGTTGGATTTTGTTATATACTTTGCATTTTCTACCCATAATAATATACATATCAAAACAACAAAATGGTGTCCAAAAACTCTTGGAAATACCTCTGTGTTTCTTACAACTATACCATGCATCCATTCAATACCATATTCACATACAAATCTTTCTAAGAAACTAAATAGATAAGTCAAAAGAAAAACCCTTACCTCCAATTTGCTGCCTTTCTTTCTCGATTTTAAAAATTCCATTTAGATGTCCAGGAAAATAATAGAACCACCTATTCGAATTTTTCAAGATGCAAATTATGCATTACAACATTAGGAACATCGCATTTTTGTCCCTAACATTAAAAGAAAAAACGATACCGATTAACATAAAGACAGAAATTTACACCATCTATAATGCCCTAATTTCCTACTAAGTCGCAGAAGAAATCCCAGAGTGAACGAATGGCTGGATGTATTAATAAAATAATGAGAATCCATTATAAAGATCATGGGTTGCGAATTTTCAATTGAGAGTTTTTTTTTTTTTCTGCATGGCACTTGCAAAACCGCTTAGACCAACCCCCAAAACCCCTCTCCTCAACCAAATGACACAGAAAAGAAACTAATTGTTCACAAATTGCCTCTCATACCCCCCCAAAACGCCCCCCTTCCTGCCCATGCCAACCCCAAAAACCCCTCTCCTCAACCAAATCACACATAAAGAAACTAATGGTAGCAAATTACCTCTCAAACCCCAGCGCAAAATGCCTCCCTTCCCACCCATGCCAAACATTTGGTGCCAATTGGGTTGTTTCGATTTTCTTGGCGGCTCCATACATGTCAATATGAAATCATGATACGAAATCGTGCCACAGACTATGACTATTGTATAATGACTATGGTATGATTAAATGACTATTAAGACTCGTTCGAGTAATTAACTTGTTATATATTATTATATATATTGTATTAAGTTGTAATATATATATATATATATATATATATATATATATATATATATATATATATATATATTGAAATACAATTAATGTATCACTGTATATATTATACATATATTTTATGTATATTGTATGACTCTTAAGGGCTATGTAAAGTTGTTATCGGCTTATGGTTTTTAATCCCATAGGGGATTTCAGTAGATTTTAACCTTGTACAATATTTATTGCAAACAATTTTTTAGTAAAAGAACATAAGAGATACAATGGCAAATACAAACATTACACACAGATTTTTCCCTTGGAAACCCAAACCGGGAAAACCTACATATTCTATATTCATTCATTGTGATACATTGTTTATAATACAATATACATATAGGAGCCAGTGACATCCAAAACCCTAACCCAATGACCTGGATTAGTCAACAACCCTACTTCCTTAACTGGAAATAGAAAACCATCGTTAAAAACCACGTGCCAAAAAACCGTCCAACAATGGACATGAAAATCGAGGCAACACGAAAAACGAGGCAAAAATGTGACACATTTTTCGAGGCAACAAATATCCTCAAACCCCCCTGCGCGCTCGACGCAACGTAGACACTATTACTCGTTCAAAGAATATAACACATACCCAACAATTTCAATATAGGTGAATAAGAATTATGTTAATACGCTCGTGAGGGTTTGGCCGAACGATAATCGTCCCATACCATAAAGAATCCAACTAAGCAATATGTGGGTGACTCGGCCCAACTTTGAATTCCTCCCTTACCCGAAAGTTGTGTTTTTTGGGTGTGCAATTTCTCCAGCGGTTATAGTGGCAACAAACATGCTCGATCTTGGGTGG